>VXAU01001873.1:986308-1076679 GCA_013399695.1 Formicarius rufipectus
CTCCCCGCGGTCCCCGCTGCCCACCCCGTGTCCGCAGCAGCGCTCCCCGGCTCGCCCAGGCTGCGCTCGGAGCCCGGCGCGGGTATCAGCCCTGCCACAGCTGCCCCTTCCGACCCGCGGGGCTGCCACTCCGGAGGATTTGCCCTGTGTTTTGGAGCAGAAAGGCGATGATGGGCAGCATCGCGTGCACCGAGCTTTGGTTTTCTTAATCATAGAGCCTGAAACAGTGTGTTAGTAATACTTGTGCAATTAGCTGGGACTGCTTTTTTGTTACGCCGTTTACTGCACGTAGATTTTTTTTGGGGGGGCATTTTAGAGCACCTGCTTAGCAGACGTGAATACTTGCAGGGTTATTTGACTGCTGGATCCAGCTTCACATACAAGCCACAGAAATTAGGGCTTTTGTCTTTGGAAAGTTCTTCACGTATTTATCTAAAATGAAGTTTAAGAGAAGATGAAGTACATGAATGGCTGGGTGGATATGTTCCATCAGATCAGGCAGCATTACTTAAACATCCATTTGAATGTTTAAGCTGGTATATTGCATAAATTTATTGCAGAGTTGAAGCTCATATTTGCAACAAAGAAGTTGAGCTTTGCTTCCTTTCACTATGATTTCTCTGGCGACAGACCTTTAAAAGAAGGAGTGAAGTACAAAAGTGAAATAAATGGACTCCAGTTTCAGAATCACAGCAGGCAAGTTTTAAAAGTAATGGTTTGCAGGATGATTGTCTTCAGTTGTTTGACATTTAGAGAATAAGCATGAAATGTTGAGCATGCTTTTCAGAAAGGTCCCTTTTCCGTATTTCCTTCCCTGCAGAGCAGCTGTGCTTTGCTGACTGTATCAGTTGAAAGTCATGTGGATATATGACGTTATGTTTTTGCTGAACTGTTCTGGACAATTTGGTATGTTGCAGGCTTAGGATTCAGGAAATGATTTTGAGTAATGGAGCTTTGTAATGGAAGGGTCTATTTCTACAGGTACAATTTAATTACAGAAGTGAAGTATCTAAGCAGAATGAGGGAATGGCCCATTTTCAGTGAGGCACCAGCAGTCAGTGATATTTTTGTTCTGCTGTCTTTGAATGATGTGACTCTGTAGATTGCTTAAAGTGTGGCACAGCATGAGCTTTGATTGAGGACTAAAATTCAATTTAAAAAAATGAAAGGACTGAAGTGACTCTTTGATTTGCATCCAACTATTGATATGCACAGTGTGTGGGGTTTTTACTTAGTTTTTTTTATCTAAGATTGATAAGTAAATATGTACATCTGTGTCGTGAAATTCAGTTTCTCGGTTGTATCCTGCTTTTAAATCAGCTGTTGAAATGACATCTTGGCAGATCATGTACGTCTGGAAGAACAATGTACTTCTCTATTATTGATGTCTGGGCTGTGGCATTAACAAAGCAGTTTTCCTACCAATACCAGTCTTTGCCTGCAGTAAGTAGAATAATGTATGTTATTGGAGCAGAAAAAAAGCCTTCCCCCAAGTTCATTAGTACCACAGGCTTCTGGTATCTGGTGTCACACCTATAACTGCTAAAATCCAGACATGTTCACCAGTGTTCCAAGGGAAGCATAATGCTGTGTGCTGGCAGTCCCTTCCTCCTGCTCTTGGCTCAGTCTGTTATCTGGAGATACAGAGCTGCACAGCCTGAGGAATTCGGGATACTGGAGGGAGATGGAGCTAATTGGAGGTATGGCTGCAAGAGGACTTGTCTGGGTGCCACGTGCCTTGGCGGAGTTCACATTGTCCGAGGCTCTGTTTCTGGGGGGACAGGCGGAAGCTGTGTTCAGCTGTGATAGGAGAGTTGTGACAGAATAACATGGAGATTATGTTTTCCAGCATAAATAATCACAGGATGGGGACACAAACGTTTCAAAATGAAGACGTTTTGTAGGTGGTTTTGTGACAACATGACTTGGGCACCACACGTGTAGTGGAACCATTTTCAGCTGGTCAGAATAGGGTGAACAGTGATGAAGTTTGTCATGGTTTTTTTGTTTGGTGGTTTTTTTGTTGGTTTTGGTTTAGTTTAGGGTGAGGTTTTTTTTGTTTTCTACTACCCATTCATGTCCCTTACTTTCCTCTAGCTTTATTTGCTGTGAGAACTATGAGTCATGAGATCCTGTGAAGGTTGTTCAGAGACCCAAGTGATAAAAAGAACTACTCAGGTTCTGTCTGATGCTTGTGTTTTACTTAGAAGATGACTAATAAAAGGAGACCTGACCTAAGCATAAGAAAGGCCCATTCAAAGTAAAATCCCCTTCCATGAAACAGAAAGGTGATTAAACGTGAGCTTTGCCATGTGCTAACTGTGGTAAAGGGGTGCAACAGAAAACAAATGCTTAAGGGTAAGTGAATGATACTCACCCTCCCTAAATATAATTAGAAGTATCTATTGGAATGAAAAGCATTCACTCTGGAGATGTCACAACAAAAAACCCATAGCCCAAAGCTAAGAAAAACACAGGTTGGGCTTGCTGTTAGAGCAGCTGAGATAAAGGTAGATACTAGCCTAGAATATCAAAGCAACATTTGATTTTCATTTACTCACAGTGAGTGCAGTGCCAGATTCTCATAGTAATTTTATATGCAGAAGTCTTTCAGCATTTTAGGAGATATTTTAGTTTCTAACTTCTTACACAGGGTGATAGAATAAGATGATATCTTAAAAACACAACCCGCAAATACAGGTAGAGTTGCTTCTTGTGTTTAAACTAGGTATGTTGACTTTAGTATGTTGGCCAATGATATTAATGTTGATGTGCTTATCAGGAACAGTAAAAATACCTCTGAATTATTTACCATTACACTGGGGATTCCATGCACTATGGACAGGGGCAGAGCTGACATATGGGAACAGCTCATGCAGAGTTTTCCATATGAAGATAGCAAAATGAAACTAAAATGTGCACTCTTTTCTAATTTTTATAGTTAAGAGAATATAGAGCCTTCATTTTCAAATAGATTTGGAAGGGGGGCTATCCTGAAAACAGCTAACTATGCTGCTGTGAGCTCTGGAAAGTTGAAGTGTAGAGTTGGGTTTGAAGCCTGTAGGAGACACACAACTGTTGTCAGTTTCTCTCTTAACTTTTGAGGGTATTTTAAACAAATATTAGTGTGTCAGTTTTTTCAAACCTCTCTAAGCTAAACTAAAATGCTCCACATTATGAAAGTTAATAACCTTTACTCAGATGATGGGAGGAAGATAGAAAGTTATCATGGGCATTTTTGATATCTCTGTGAAGAGAGAAAAGGCATGGGAAGTTTTCTAGGTATTCAGTGTCTCTGGAAAATACTTGTAGAACATGCAGTTAGGTTTTGATGCTGAAAGTAAACTGTGAAATGGTTGACCCTGTAGGCTTTTAGTAGCGTGGTTGTGTTGTGTATTTAAAGTCAGCGAACAGGAAGCCCTACAAGTGTTTTTGGTTTACAAGCTGCAGGAGGGTTCAGATGTTGGGCTACTGCAGTCTAAAGGCATTTGAGTTCCTGCTTTGCTGTGGTGCTGAGCAGCAGATACATTGAGGCATGACTATGACCTATTATAAATGTATCTTTGTGCTTTATTCTGCCAGTTGTTGCTGCTGCAGAGTGCAAGTCTCTGCATGTAGTGCCTTGCCACTGCTTAATTTGTGCTCTGTTGATTCATTCGAGCCTTAGTGTTGTTGGCTCTGGTTGTGGAAAGCTGGTTTAGAACTGAGAGTTGTAGAGTGTCTCTTTTCCTTCAATGAGCTGAAGGTATTCCACATTTTCCAGTGCTGTACAGCCACTGAACCTTGATGCATGTGGAGGGGCAATCAGGGATGGAGTGACAGAGTCCCTGTGGCTCACAAAGCCAGGGTCCTCCCCTGAAAACCGAGGTTTTTGTTGAGGTGCAGGTGATGGTACATTTTGTGCTGTTGGGACTGGTTCAGAGCACTGCTCTGCATTGGTTGGTTTTTACTGCAGACTTTCTCACATCAAGAGCAATTGTGTCTGCTGCTGGCAAATGTGAGATTGGTCAAGTCCTGTTACGTGGAGTTGCTGAGCTGCTTACTTTGGTTTGGTTTTTAGAGTTGAAAATTAAGTACTTGAACCCAAGTCTTCTGCAATAGTTTTGCTGTAAGTGGAACATGGGAAAGTGGAACCTGCTGTGGTTATCATCTGCTGAAAATCTAGGAATGGTACAGTGTGCAGGCTGTGCTGCTCCCGAGCACATTCAGAAGGGTTTCATGGTGTCAGTGTGCTCTTGCACATGGCACTTGCTCTTTCTCTGGGTGCTCACAGCATAGAGGTACAGAAGGAAACTTAAGGAGTAAGCAGCATTGGCCACGTGCCAAATGATGTTAAGTTCAAATAGAAATAGCCCTTGTAAACAGAGAATAAAATGTGGTAGTGGTAGACCAAGTATTTTTGAAACTAAACTAACTCTCTAAATACTCTGAGTAGGTTTGGAATAATGGCTCATCCTATAGTTAACTAAACCTGAAAATGAAATACTTTCTTGTAACACTTGCTGTGCAGATGCACTTTCTCTAAGGTCTCTCTTAGCTGAGACTTTGTAAGCTGTGGTTTACACTGAAATATCACTGCTACTTTCTTGTAAACATGAGAATTATCAGGTTTGAGATCAGTGTCTCTAGCATGACATAATTATCTGTTTGGATTGTGAATTTAGGCTCATTACATACCTGAGGATACTGATTCCTTAAAATTAAGAACTTGTGTATGATTCAAAATCTTTTATATAAAAGAAAATAGAGGAGGTAAGAGTTTACAAAAAAAAAAAAAAAAGAGCCTGTAAGAAGAGGGAAAACCTGTAGTCATGTCATGGCTTGTGCTCCAGTGAATGTAAGACTGAGGGGGTTGTTTCAGCCACCAGATGCCACTGAATTTCTTTTCCCATAGTTAAATAAACTGGTTTTTCCTTCAGTCTCCACATATGCAAAATGATATTTATATTCAGTGAAGTGGTAGAGAGCTTTTTTTCTTTTTTTACCCTCATGCCCTTCAGTAACACAGAGGGGAAGGAACAAAATGCATTTAGGATCAATATTCTGATAATTCTCATAATATACTAAGGAGTTTTCTGATAGGGTTTGAAGGTTTGTATGTTTGGGGGTTTTTGAGGTACATGCACTGTGTGTCAGAAAGGTCAGCTCCTGTCATGCTTCAGACAATTCAGCATCAGAGGAGAATTTTTTCCTTGCAATTCTGTTATTCCCTGTTAAAGCAAAGGCCTGTTGTCCAGCATGGAAGGGATAAGTTCCCTGAGTAGAGGGAAAGCTTCTTGAAATGTGATTTGAGTAGGAATTTTATTAACAGCAAACTGATAGATATTTGAAAATTGTGCTAAAACCCTACCAAATTAGCAAAATAAACAAAACAAAAACCCAAAGCACCCCTTTAGCTGGAGTGGTTAGAATGTTCCCAATTATTTCGTATTAAGGTTTACTGGATTGTGCTTATTTCTGTAGTACTGATTTGGAAGAAGGACAGTACAGACTGAGACACAAAACAGCCTTGCCTAGGGTTTGGTGTCATGTAAAGTGCTGTCAGTGTTCAGACATTTGAAACTTCATTATTTTTAAAATATTAGACTAGCCTGGGACTGTTGGACTGGAAGGTTCATGTCTGCACCTCTGTAGAAGGTGCCCACCATCAGTGTCAGAGGAAAGCAGCTCAGTGACAGTTTTTTCTAGAAGTGAGTTATGTAGAAGCCCCTTCTCTACAACGTTCCTAATTAACACAGACTTGATCTGCTCTGTGAGCTTAGCTGTGTGCAGCACCTACCATTGAGGTTTTGGGGGTTTCTTCTAGTCATTGGTCAGCTTGTTTCATGTTGATTTGCACAGAAGTATTTTTTCATTCTTGTGCCAGCAGACATGCCCTTGCTGGTTTGACTGGGAGAGGCACTTTGATAGAGCACCCAAATGCCTTTGTGTGCTCACTTGGTGGATCATGTTGTCCCAATGCCCATTTGTATTCCACCAAAGCCTGTGCTTTCAGCTGTGCCTTTCCTCTCACCCATGCAGAGTATGGCTAAGATTCCACAGCTTGACTGTCATACAGAGAAAAAGTGATAGAAGTGATTCTTGGAAAGTCATGTGATTGTGCCAGTAGTGATAGCTGATCTACTTTCAAAATGAGTTTGTGCTTTCTACATTGAAGAAAAAAGGTTCATAGAACAGCAGTGAAAAATCTCGCGTCCTTCTTGTGAAGGAAAATGAACTGGCATAATGTGGAACTCTGGGAAATGTTTTTAATTAGTTCTCTCTCATTTTTAATTCTCAAGGTTCTCTTTCCGTGTGCTTTCATCTTGCAGTACTTTATCCTAGAGTATGGACTGATAAACACATTGTTTCCATAAGTTACTGGGTTTTGCATCCAAAACTAGTGGAGTCATGAATTGGTGAAGTGCAGCTACTTGTGGAAGCAACATAAATCCAACCAGCTTACTTGAGAGGTCTGTCATTTAACTGTTGTACTGCAGTTTATATGGTTTTAAACTCAAAGTATTTATCATTAACACCAAGTCAAATGTAATTCCTTCCAAATTGTGTGTGTGTGTTGTATATTTTTCTCCGGGGACTTTTGTTTTTAGCATATACTCTCCTCCTGTCTCCTAGCAGTCCTTGTTGGTATGATAAATTATACTATCCCTTCAAGCAGAATTCTTCTGGTGTCACTGACACTGAGAGTGTACCTTATTTAGTTGCTGATTTGTTAGTCTCTGGGATGAAACAATACTTGGATAGTCCCACCTCCTAGTTGGGTGTGTCTTTCATAGAAGAAATAAAAAGACCTTTCTGCTTCATTCAGCGTTAATCTCACATAGATTTACTTCAATAACACTCTCATATCTACGTTAAAGGCCTGTTTTCATTGATAGAAACTGGAACTTTATTCCTACTTTGTGTATGGGCTGTCTTGTTTCCTTCTGTTAGGATCTAGGCCTTCAAGGAGTTCATAGCTGTCTCAACTCTTGGTTGTTGTGGATGCTTTAGGAACATGTGGTTTAAAGGGTCAAAAGACACCTTCAGCACTGAGGGGGAAGAGATCAACAATGAGGATGATTTACCTGTTTCACTGACTGTGAAGCAATGGTTGAATCAGATTTGCATCATTTGGTGCAGTCTTTTTCTTCTCCTTAGAAGAAGGTTAAGCAGTAGACACAGAAAGTGGGAAGACCTTGGTGCTGTAGCAGGGGTGAGTGTGGACCTGGGCGGAGATCACTGCAGGGAGAGGGAATTCTTCCCTCTGGGCCGAAAACCCACTGTACTTAATGTACTAAAATGATTGCTTGTTAAAAATGCTTATACACAGTACTATTCTGAACTTAAAGTAAGTGTTCTATTTGTGATCTATGCGGTGCATTTTCTTGTATCTGAAGTTCCCAGAATTTTATGCTTCTTCTGTGAAGTACTTGATTCATGGAGTACTTGATGCTGTGAGCCGTCCTACAAAAGACACTCTGTTTCTCAGATTCTTTATATTTATTTAGAACAAGTGCTCTACACATAAAGAGGAATGTTCTCATAACCTTCTTCCCTTGTGCACATTTGAATGAGAATTGCTTGTTTATATCATTTCTGATCCCACAGTAACAGGTTACAGTAGCATAAACAGTGTGACCTTTTAATGTGATGGCAGGAAGTAAAATGTGAAATCTATTTTAAAATGCATCTTCAACTGAGGAAGAGTATACTTCCTTTTTCTGACAGGAAAAATAACCCCTACTGGTTCAGAAGATCCTGATTCCATTTTACTGTGTAGGACCTATTTTTTCCACTGTCTTTGTACAGTCATAGCCACTTTTTCAAGTAGGACTTTTTCAAGTAGGACTCTGCCATCCTTGTGTGGAATTGCCTGTCCTTGCTTGGCCTTTGCACAGCCATCAATGACTAAAGGTGGGGGCTACAAGAAAAACACAGCTGGCATGAGCAAGAGGGTTTAGTAAGAGGAACTTCTTTTGGAAAGAAGGAAAGGGTGGGTCACTGGAGCAAGAACTGGAAAAATACTATATAACTTACTAAACAGCTAAACTACATTCAGCCATCACTTCACGAGTTACACCTCGTGAAGGAGGGAGGAGGGAACAACCACCCAACTCTAGAAAATGTTGTTGTTTATTTCCTTAAGAGTTTAAATAAATTGGAAAGCAACATTGTCACTGCTTCTTAATCTTCTGGCAGTGGAGAATTTTCACATTACAATTCAGTTTCTACGTAGAACTGTAGGTTGTCATGAAAAGAGTCGTGTTTCCCCCTGGACATTGTTTTCATTCCCAGAACTGAAACCTTCTCAGAGCTGGCCTGAAGTGTTCCAGGCCCCCAGAGCAGCTCTGGCCTTGTGCTGTTTGAAAGCTCGTGTAGGAGATGTGTGAAGGATGGTGTGTGTTGTGAACCCCAGACCCAATCCTTTGATCCTTGCACATCCCACCAGGAGTGGGGCTGGTTCGGGGTGCCCTAGTCACTCAGGGCTGGGCTTGGCAATGATACCTGCCAGCAGCTGGCACTGAGCACTGTTACCCTGCTGGCTCATTAATGACTTCCCTCCAGATAGCAGTTCCTTTTGTATCTCCCTGATAACTGGCACACCTACTAACACAGAAATAATCCAGGAGGCAGCCTGTGGCAGCATGGCCAGGCTTGGGAGCAGAGGCAGAGGCAGGTGGTGAGTTTGGGTGGTGGGGGGGGGAGGGAAGGTGTGAGCAGCCTGGGGTACAAACCCCACGGCACTCCACTGTCCTCTGGAGTAGGGCTCAGGAACAGGTACCCCCCCAGTTCTGGAGCTTCTTTGTTCTGTGACCACCAGACTCATCTTGTTTTCACTAGAAGTGAAAGATTGAAACAGGAGGTTGAAAGTATGTGAAATCTTTACAGCTGCTGAGTTCTGGATTTATTAGCCGACGTGAAAGCATTAGTGGAGAGGTCTAATCTTACCAGTCTTTTTAAAGCTTGTCAGGAAGCAGACAGAGCAGAAACACTTCATGATAACTACTGACTTATGTCTTACTTGTCATTGATTTTATGTTTGTGATTTGTGTGAAGCTGACCATCGGGAGCCAAGCCTGTCAGGCAAGTCTTTGTCTGGTGTCCCATCCACTCCAGGGTACAGGAGACTTGTCTGTGACTGACTGACAGCAGGAATTTCCTTGTCTGCAGTTGTGCCTGCTGAGTTCTCTACCACGTGAAATAAGGATTTTGGGTGGTAAAACTGTTTTGTGATTATTGTCCTTTAAAGTACCTAAGTAAGGTAATGTTGCCACCCCATTAGGAGCAGGCCCTTGTTTATTGTTTGCATGTAATAATATCTACATCTTTAGGGTTTTCTTGTACCAAAGTCTTTGCTGACGATGTGTTCTGCAGTTAAGTCTCTCTACACACAATATACTGTCTTGGAATACTTGTAGAAAAATAATCCAGTCTTCTGGTAAAAAAATCAGCAGCCCTGTTGATGGGTATGGAGGCATTTGTGTGTGATTTGGATAGTTGATAACATTATTTGTGGACCAGTGCTCAGAAGCCTTTGGTGTAACTTTGGGGGATGGGGATTGGAAAGGGATGTGGTAAGTATGAAGGTTTTCTTGAAGGTGTTGGGAATTTACTGCATTTTATACTATTTTTTTTCCTGTAACCATTCCAGGTCTGTGCTAAGACTGCAAATAAGGGTTTGAGGTAGACACCATGTTACAAAAGGCAGGTTTAGTGGAGACTGATGAGTGTCTCTGGCTGTCAGGAAGTGGGGCATGATGAGCAGGAGCCTGGGGCAGTCTGGGGTGTGCTGGGTCCTGCTGGGTCCTGCAGCTCTATCTGGCCTGGGAGGATGATGAGCAGGAGCCTGGTGCTGTCTGGGGTGTGCTGGGCTGTGCAGCTCTGCCTGGGCTGCGAGGGGAGTGGAACTGTGCCTTTCCACAAGGGCTGAGGCACTGTCAGAGAGAGAAGTTACTAGGGTTGCTCGGCTTTCCCGAATCAATTGGTGTTCTCAGAATTAATTATTTTAACTAGCAAGATGAGTGGATGCATTAGGTGGCAAAACTGTTTATCTCATCTGATCCATGTACCTTACTTTCACTCAGCAGTCTGGTTCATTAGCATGGGGAGGGTTAACCAGTCCTTTGGAAGGCCTGGCTTGTCGAGTTTTGCAGCCTGTTTCATGTGCTCGAGTGCAGAGTGGTAATCTGTCCTGCATTAGGATGTCTGTGAACGCTTATCTTTGTTACGGTGATGTGCCTGTTAACACTGACATTTGTTTTTTAAACTCTCAGTTGCCTTCAGATGAGATGTCTTGCATGGCTGGAGGTGGAAGCTCTCTCTCACTGCAATGACAGAACCACCTCTGGTAGCACAGGATTGGTTCTGTCAGTGCCTTACACCATTGCTTTGCAACTCTGAGAACCAGTCAAATACTGAATGCATTTTAGCACAGAAGGTCTGGCTGGTTTGGGTTAAGGGAGGGGCCGTGTCTTTCCGCTGGAAGTTGTCTGGCTTGTTGATTTTAGGTAGATTTTCTCACACGTTGTCTTTTCTGACGAGATTTTTCTATTCACCTTTCCTGTGTGAGAAACTGTGCTTATGATCAGTAAATTGCAGTGTCGGTATCCACTGTGACTAAAGACTTAATGTGCATTTTTATTTTATTGTATGAAGGGCTGTTAGTAAAGCAAAGAGCTCAGGGACCAACCTCAGAACTGAGTAAGGTGACACGTGTGTAGCCTTGTGTTTGTGGGATGAGGAAATGACATCAGTGTTTGACTTACCCCCAAAACTGGATTTGAGCCATAGATTCTGAGCTGAGCATCTCAGGTTCATAACACTGTAAGGTTTAATGTTAATCTAGGCTTAGTTTAGATTGCTTTTTAAACACATATTAGACGACCATGAAAAAGCAGGAGTATTCTAATTCTGCTTTATCTAACATCTGTTTTCAGCAGTACTGTTTGTTCTCAACAGGTTTTTGTGTGCACTGCAGTAGCTTGGCAACCTGTAGGTTGCACCATTCAGTCAATTCAGTGTGCTTTTAATCATCACTACAATTTTCCTTTCCAAATTTGAATATTCTAAGTACAGTAAATTGGGCATCTATGATTGTATCAGCAGCTGCCACCTTAAACAGATCCCGTCTGAAACAAGCTGCTCATGCAAATCTGTAATCCAGCGAGTTTCTTCACATTTCAGTCCAGAAGTCTTTCTTAAGAAAAGGTTCTTATAACTTCTTTCTGGGAATGGTAGTTAAGCAGTTAGAGCTACTTCAAGTTCCCAAATAGGGATTAGGGCAGTCTGCTGGAAAACAAAGCCACTGAAAGCATGCCTGTTTGGTGGTTGTGCTCTAGGAGCAAAGCTCGAGTTTGACCTCTCCCTGCGTGCAGACACATGAACATGGATTGTGCAATCCCATTAATTGTACATTCTCTTTAAACTCTTGGCATCTTGTTAAGTTAGAAATTATAAAGAGCTTTTGATAACAGTCTAATGGGCATACTTTGGCAGAATGAATCTGTAGTTCCATTGCCTGTGTGCTTACTAGTGGCCAGCATGGGGAAACATCCTTTTGCCATGGATCAGAATTTGCTGGGATTTTGTAATCTACCCTCATTTGTAGGGGAAAAACAATGCAGGAGGGAGACCCACATACATTGTGGAACTGGTACCTGTTGTAACATACAGTTCATCATTTTGAATGAAGAGGGGTTCTTGGTAGTAAATAAGACCAGATTTCCCCCTCACACTTCTAACTCAGAAACTACATCTTGAGAAAGCCAGTAAAGCACAGTGTGGTACAGACATCTTTAAGGAAATGAAGTTCACTACTGAGTGAGGTGTAGGTACCTTTTTTGTTCATAGGCAAATGTGGAATTCACAACTTACTGTTAACAATTCCAACCACTTCCTCCACACAGGAGCTCATAACTTGCAGAATTTTGATGGAATTAATAGAAAATTGGAAATATGGCTGTTGCCTGTCCCATAGTATTCTAAATACAAAAACAGTCCTGATGGGCTCTGAACACATACCCCACTGTAATCATGGTGTGACCTTATTCCCTTAACATTGACAAATACATCAGAAGGTTTGATTTAGCTTTTAGGTTATTGGAGATCAAATGATAATTAAGTAATAAAGATAGCTGGATGAGCAAAACCATTCCTCAGAATCTGTGTGTACTGAATAGACCTGCTTCGTGCATGAATTTGTTGCTTTAAAAAAAAATCAGTCTAATTTTAACATAGCATATGGCAAGCTGGATTCTAAAACTGCCTGAACTGACTGTACTTTCCAAAGCATATATAACTAGTTTAACTCTAGATAAGAATTAAGTCTTAGAAAAACTGTTTTAGTTCCTGTTTACTTCTGTGAACAGCAATAACTTGTTTATTCTCTCATCTAAATTACCTTAGATAAGGTCTGAGTTTAGTTTTAGTCAGTGCTGGGGATAGAAATTGAGCCTTGCAAACTTGCTCTGTTTTCATAAAATACTGTCTGTCAGGCCAACTCAAATCAAGAAAATAAAAACGAGGCAGACTCCAGAAGTTCTAATTGCTAAGTAGGAATCCTTTTGTTTCTGCTTTTCTGCCATCACGGAGAACAGGCCACTGACAATCTCCAAGTGCTTTTTCCTTCAGGAGGAGTTTCTTGCCCAAGCCAACAGAGGAATGCAGGATTCCCAGCCGGGATCCCCGTCCCCTTCCCGTGCCGGTCCTGTTTTCTGGAGTGCTAATGATGGGCTCGGGAGCTCATCTAAAGGTTCTTCACTTGCCTTGGGGGACCAAGGCAGACAAAGGCATTCCTACAAGAGCCTGAAAAGTGGCTCAGAGGAAGAGCCTCCCTCCTGCGAGGAGCCCCCCGTGGCTGTTCTGCACGGCTGCGCCGTACAGCCGGGGGGGGATGCCTGCCCTGGCACTGAGGAGCAGTGGCTCCTAAGTGAGAAACCAATGAGTTCGAGCATCCCAGATGGGAACTGCTCTGCTCGGAGAGCACAGACAGCATCATCCCGGCAGCCGGGAGGTGGCTGTGCCTGTTCTCCGCGGGGCCGCCCGTGGCTCGGCCGCTTGCGGCGCTCCCGAGGGAGGACGCGAGCGGAGCTCGGAGAGCAGATCGGAATCGCTCGTCTGGAGTACGGCCTGTGTCCTTCTCGCTGAACCCCTTTAATGTCTAAGCGGTTCAAGTAGAAGTAAATGTTTATTTTGGAATGCAATGCCAACAAGAACAACAAGCTTGACATTTGGGTATTGAGAGGACAATCACAGTGATGTGAAAAATGTGCGGTATTTTCCTTTGTAAGCCCTAGAAGTTTATTTTTGCAGCTCTAAGTCTCTAATGAGCAAAGGATTATGTGTGTGCACATTCTCACACCCAGCCCGTCTTTTCCCTTTGCATGCAAATACTGATGTCGTGTTAGCAGCATAACAAAAAATGAATTGATAGTAAATCTCGGAGTGTCTCCTGCTTTCCCTATTACTCATTGCATTGACTGTGGTTTTAGGAGGTGTTAAGAGGTGCCAAGTCAAGTTGTTGAATTTGTAAAGAGCTTGATAAGTAAATACCGAAGTCTAGAGCTCTTTGACTACAGATTTAGTGTTTTCGGGCACATGTGGTGCTGGGAGACCTCTCTGACATGGGTGAACTTTTTGATTTGGGCAGCTTGTCTCTGTCACCATCTCTTATTCCACCTAGTTTGTAACATTCGTTTTGGACACCCAGCAAAATTTTTGAGGTTGTATGATTTCCTGCTTTCAAGTAGGAATGTGAACTGCTTTGGTGATTGTTCCTGGTAACCACTTTGCTGTGGACAGTAGCACCGTTCAGGAGAGATGCCTGTTCTCTTCTGCTGGAACCTCCTCTCTCTGTGGCACTAAGCAGTGCTGCAGAACAACAGGCTGAAAAGTGTAAGAGGCATCATCCTGTTTGCTAAATCCAGGGTTAAAAATCCTTGTGATCTTATTCAGGGAGTCACATGCCTTCCAGGAAATTGTCCTGGTGCTAAATGTATGGATATAAAATTCAACTGAAGAAAAAAGACAATAAACAAAAAACCCAACCTCACCACTAGGAGACTGTTGAAGAAAACTTTTCTTTATCTGACCTCTTGGGATTGCCATGATGTTTAGAACTAGAAAATGCCTCAGAGCTTGACAAATGATTTTTTTAATCTCTGCTGGTTAAGCAGACTGATGGCTTTAGGAGAGATGATGACTGTAGCAGCTGACAGTTTTACCCACATCACAGGAGTTGCTCAGGTCTTGTGTATTTGTAGGTGCTGTGTCCAGGGTTGCATCATGGCCTTACTCCTGACTAAAATCCCTGGTGCTCCACGGATGCTTCCTAATTAGTTTCACTTAGGGACAAAAAGGAAAGCTAATTAGTCAGTGTGCTTGTGTTCTCAGTGTTTGTGGTTGATGTTTTGGGAGTGCTTTGTAAGCAAGGGGCTTGTGCTCTCTGCTGGCCCCCCTGCACTGTGGCTTTCCCTGGGGAAGGAGCACGATCCGTGTCTCACACCACTTGGAATGTCTGGGGAAGCTCCTTTTGTTTGGAAGCTCTGGGTTGTACTGTGCTTTCATGGAGAATCCACAGCAGGAAGGTGGCTGTGGGAGCTTGGATGGACCATGTTGTGGTGGAGCTGCATCTGTCCCTGTAGAGCAGGGCTGCTCTTTATGCTGGCTTTGGTTCTCTCTGGTACCTGATGCTCGTGGCATGTGCTTGGCAATTAGATCTCTGTCTTAGTTAGAAAATTACCTTGACAAAATGAAGATCACTGGGCAATCGCAGCCTGCCCTTTTCTCTTTGACAGTTCTGGTATTTTAATAAGTTCTACCTGTTACTGATGAGGAGATGTCACTGTAGATAGGGAATACTGGACTTACGAAGTTGTCTGTTAATGTCACCAATATTTTTAAGATACCAGTTTGTAATCTAGATGTGCTTTAACTCATGTCATCTGTGAAAGGATTAATAATAACACTCTGGTAGTCCTGCAATTAATTGTATAAGTTTAAACTGCTGATGAGACAACTGCTCAAATGTTGACATTTCTTTTTTAAAAAAATAAATCTAACATTTGTAATCTTCTTTTGTTTCTCTAAAATGTTTGTCGTGAGCGAAATGACTGCGGTGTTTGTCTGCTAAGCAGCTAAAGTGCTGTGCTGTTTGTTTGGTTTTCAGTCAGCATACTTTCCAGGAAAAGGTGAAAGGACACAAACACCACAGGCAGGTTTTGGTTGCAGCTCAGGGCATGTGCAGGATGTCTCTCAGTCTACTGTGAAGTCTCTTTTTAAAAACCTTCATCAAGGCTTAGTAGGAAGAGTGGAACTTCAGCTCCCCACATGCACAGGGCTGGTTGCTTTCCATGCCCTGGAGATGTTCCTGTGTGTGAAGGCACTGGGCAGCTGCAGTGATTCTGGTACAGTCCCTTAGATGAGCCTGAGGATAGTCCTCCCAGCTCATCTGAGGGACCTTAAACTGGGACAGTAGGTCTGATATGAACAGCTGCCTGGAATCTCTGTGGGCACAAGAAGGTTATGTCCTTCTGTCTTCAAATTTCTTGTTAACTCTAGTAATAACACCAGATATTCTGCAAATTTGTATTCTTCTAGTGGGCAGTGTGCCAGCATGGCCAGGTAAATGGGAGAGCAGGATGTGTTCAGAGCCAAAACCTTAGAGCAGACATATACACCAGGGTCAAAAATGGAAGAAGGAGAAAGAATCTGTAAGGATCTGTCCAGCTTTTAACTGGTAAGGCCTTGAGTCTGTTGCCTGATGAGGGAGCAAGTCTTACATTTGGTTATCTTGTTTATTAATCAAAATAGTTAATTTATCCTAAGATTTAACTGTGGTAATGTACTATACAGTAATTTGGGGCATTATTCTTGCTTTCTTAACATTAACTGAGGTTATTAACGTATCTCTGAAAGAGAGTAGTGGAGCTCTGAGTGAGTATAAATAAAGTTATTCCGTGATTCATCTGCACTGTTTTCAAGGGAATCTCATGTCCTTTTCTTTCCAGTTTGAAACGTGTCATTTACAGCTGGTCTAAACTCTGAAAATACCTCGGTTATGCAGCACAATGATGTGATTTTACTGTGGAAAGGTGTGAGAAGAAGCTTTTCTCATCACTCTCTTGCCTTCTGGTATTTGCAGTTCTTATGTCTTTCTGTCCTTCCTGAAGGCTTCAAAGCTTTGGGCTTTGTTGGGGATTTTTGGTGGTGGTAGCTCTGTCAAAGCTATAATGCTCTTAGATGGCTTGTGAGATGTAGAATGAAAGTATTAGGTAACTAGGAAAGCAGGACTGTTTATAACCACAGTTGTCAGTCTGTGAAGACTGGAATACCCTACAGGCCAGGAATGACACATTTTTAAACTCACACAAAACCCATGCAGCAAACAAATTAAGGGCTGGATTTGCTAAGCAGACCAGATTCCTTTAGGAGTTATGTGAGTATTTGGGCTGTCAGAAGCACCAGTCAGTTTGAGATGAGGTTAAACCAGAACTCTTTATAGAGACCCGTAATGTTTGGGTAAATCAAGATCTGGATCTCATCTCCGCAGTTATTTTGCTTCTTGGAGAAGAAGAGTAACTGAGTTAGAACCTCTTGACACTTTAATGAGAGTGTGGTTTATTTCCTGGCACTGACTTTGATAATACAGATAGCAAAGCTTTTCTTTTGTACAACAGCTGTCAAGAAAAAGCCATTTTGTATTCTCAAAAGTCTGTCCTCCTAATAATGTCCAAGATGCACTTCTGGAGCAGATTGAGTATCTGGGAGGAAGAATAGGGTTGGATGTGAAGAAGAAGGGAACTTGGGTTGTTTTCTTATGCTGAAGCTCCATTCAGTTGTTTCCTGTTTTGGCAGTGAGTACATGGCTACAAAACAGCAGAAGTAGAGTGTCCCTGCCAGCAGTTCTGAACTTCTTCTGTTATGGGTCATAAATTTCAAGGACAAACTGTATTTTGAACTTACTGATATTTGAGAAGTCTCATGTAAGTCTTTAACCTGATACTAGGGTTTAGCTCTTTAATTTCCCTGGCTCTGCTGCAACCCTCGAAAAATCAGATTGAGAAATCAGTTTTCAGTCACTGCTGGTGACATTGGAGCAATACAGCAATCTGAGCAGCTGAGTTGTGCAGAAGTGCAGAGCTCTGTTCAGCAGTGTCTTCATTCTGGTGACATGCAAAATAAATACACTGTTCAAATTTGGAAATTACACAAGTCAATGGCTTTCTCCCTTCTGGAAGTACATACCCAAGGTGTGAGAGGCATTCACGTGCAGGTGTTTAATAGAGCATTTACAGTGTTCAGTTATCTATCATGATAAAGTGGGCACAATAAAGTGCTGTAAGGTTTACTTTCATGAGTCTCTCTGGTTGGGCATGTTGAAACTAGTAAGTGGTGAGAGACAAGCTGTGATAGCTGCTGGCTGGGATAAATGTGGCTTGGAGAAATGAGTGCAGTTTGCCACGTGTGGATGTGATTTAATGGCGCAGTCATGCCCAGTTTGCATTCTCCTGGGGGGTTATTTCCGTGCCTCCAGCCAGCTGACTGCATAGCCACAGTGCTCCAGCCTCTTCAGGTTGCCTTGGAGTGCTGAGTTAGCAAGGGGCTTTCTAGGAAAACCATGGTGCAAGTGTGTGACTTGTTTATTTGTTTGTTTGCTTTAACCTGCCATAATCGTGTTGTTGAACTTTAAACAAACCTGTGTCTTCCTCTGTCCCTGCTCTTTGACCTCAGGAAGAAGCTTGGCATACCAGGCAGCTGGTTTCTTTTTTTTAGGGAGATTAATAAGAAATTCACTACCGTATTTTACCTAGGAAACTAGGTAAAATGCTTTTAAAAGGGCATTAAAATACACATTTATTTACCTTATCTGGCTGCTTGTTAGGATTAATTTTGTGTGATGCAACTGTCTGTTGATTTATCTGATCTTTATATGACCTTCTAACCTACAAGTTACATCCTCATTTCTTGTCCTTGCCCAAATATCCTGATATGAAGCTCAATGTAGGGTAAGAAATCAAACCTTCCTTGTCAAAGCAGCTTACATGAGCAGTTGATCTTTATGTGCTTTCTGTCTTAGCAAGGTTCTTTTGTTGGGGAGTCAGTTCATTGCTTTTCAGGGACTTTGCTCCCTTACGTGCTGAATCTGGAGACCTGTTCCCATTTATGTAAAGTAGGTATTTATTGTGGATCCGTTGGGATTACCTGTTTTTTTGTGGTCTTTTCTACAGTTATTTGTGGTATTTCCATTCTGAAATCGGTCTTTTGTGACATCTCAGGAAACAGCACCTTTCACTTGACTTTATTGTAACTTTCTTGTTTACTCCTCCACCTTTTACAGAAGTGTCATCAGTGCCAGCTTTAAGAGGAAACCCCTTTTTTTTGAACTTTTAAGCTAAAATTACTTTTTTCTTTATGTCTTTTTATGTTTGTGAATTGCTTTTTCAATGTGACTGCCTCAGTAGATGGATTAGGTGCACTTCTGTAGCCCCTGACAAGATCTTGGCAATTGCTGCTTCCTGAAGGAACAGAACTGTTAAAATGACAATATATTGTTATCTCTTAGTCTGAGCTACTCCAGAGTTTATGGTGCAATTAAATCGTGTGATCAAATTGGGCCTTGCTGCAGGGCTCCCCAGGAGTGTGACTGAAGAAGCTGAAGGCCTTGAGGCTGCACCTTTAGAAGAAACTCAGATCTACACGACTTTGCAGTGGGTGTGAACCACTGCCCTTGCCTTCCAGGTCCTTTCTCTGCTGCAGGGGTTGTGATGTGATGGGCCAAGTGGAACTCATTGGTGCAACTGGGCAACCTTCTGGATATCACTGAAGAACTTTAGTGCAGTCACTATTGGAAATTAACACCAGTTCTTCAGATGTCCCATCTGGAGAACAGGGCTGCAGCAGACTTCCTCTTTCACCCCTGAAGTGTTGGGGGCACATGCACAGGGGACAGGACTTGGAGCCAGGAGATGAGTGGCATGGAGTGACTCATGCTCCAAACCCAAAGCGTTTGACTTTGGAAAACTGACTTCAGCTCTAGCCCTTCCTCTTGAAAGTTTTATGTTGCACGACCTTTTCAATGAAATGTCGAGCTTCCTTTCTGACAGACAGGATCTTTGCAGTGTGACTTGGTGTGATTAAAGATTTGTAATCAATCCCTGTGTTCATCCTCTGCCTTCAGTCCTTCTGACACTGCTGGCCCCGTGTTCCTCCCTCCCAGCACGATGACTCCTGCTGGTCCCTGCAGCTCCTGCCCTGCTGCTGGGAGGGTCTTCTCAGCCTGCCCCAACCCCAGGGAGTGCCTGTAGTTATGTGGCTCCAGCAGTGACCAGCACCAGCAGCCTGGGACAGGAAAGCCTTTGACATGGCCACAGGAGATTGTAGTAACTTGGCACTAGGCTGTTTCTCTCCAGTAATTTTCTTGGTTGAAGGCCATATGATTTCCACTAAAGTCAGCTCCAGATCCTGGAAGTGATCTTGGGTGATAAATTCTTTAGGTCACTTTAGATGTTCTAGCAACTGCTGTAGCCAAAAAAGAAAGGGGAAAAAAAACAACCGAAACCCCAAATCACTTTTATCCCATGTTGCTGAGTAGAGTATGCCCCATCTTTTCAGCATGGGTTTGAGCACTGGGCTCCAGCAGTGCATGCCCCCAGGCTGTGCTGTGTTATCCTCCTGTTACACTCAGAAATGAGGAGCTTTGTGCTCCCTCGGTTTCACACGAGGCAGCAGCTTGCCTGTTGCCAGATCTGGCTCCCTCGTTTCATCACCGTCCACCCCCACCCCATGGTTTTTCCTGTTTGTTGAAACATGCTCCAGGAATACAGTGCCCTTTTTAAATTGTCTGTTGAAAGCACATGAGTAACTTCTTTCTTTTCGTTTTCTCTGTGCCTGTGGGAGTTGTGCATCTCCTAGAACTCCCTTATTCTTTCAGTACCTTTAGGCATCACAGCATCTTGAAAAAGATCTGATATTTGCTGGTGAGGTAACAGCCAGCTTTCTATTCCCTGGGCAATAAATTACAGCTTTAGTTCCTTACATACTTGATGTAGGTGTTTGAATCTGTGGAACTCTTGTAGACTTGGAATAGTTTGTATGTGCACATACATGTGTGTTCTTAGGTATCATACTTTTGTATTAGGTATAATTCTATTTTTGTAAAGAAGCATTTGTTCCATTTTCATTTTTTAAAAGAGGAGACAGTTCTTTTCAGATTTGCTAATGCTGTGAAAGGAAACAGTGTATTTTTGTGCTGCTGCAAATTTAGCCCAATATTTACAGAAAAATGCCTAAGGGATTTTGGTTTGGTTTGCATTTTCCTGGTTTCATAATATGAATCCTGAGTGATGGGGTACTTGTGTTGGTTTGGTGTTGTGGTTTTGGGTTTTTTTAACACTTAAAAAAATAACACATGTAGGCTCTGTGGGAATTGTGGTCAGAGATCTAGAAAACCATTTTTTCTAGTTCCTTGGATTTGTCTCTTGTCAATCCTGTACAGTCATTACAGAAGAATAAACCCCTGTAAAATACAAAGTTACCAACCTGGTGTCAGAGACAAATTTATGAAAACACCTATTTTAGCTGCCTCATGTTTGAGATATTAGACTGTGGCAGTGCAGATCATGTTCCCCAGACTGCATTCCTCCCAAGCAGAAATACTGGCAGCCATGTGTTCAGTTATAAAAAGCTGGCAGCTGATGTCAGGGCTTATTTCAGTGAGGAGCTGTTTTGGAACACTGTACTAATTTTGGGCAGGTTTATGTAAATCAGAACTGCTTGACATGCAGCATTCAGTGTAGATTGATAGATACCTGAATAATGCAGCGGAAGAGATAAGCAGGTAATGTGCTGCAGTAGATAACCCATTTTAAAAGAAGTCTTTGGCGTTGGACATGATTCTTTATGCAGAAGTGTGTTTGCACAGTATTTATTTACATTGTGAAACTGGGGCTAATGTCCAAGGACAGCAGAATTATTTCTGAATATTGTCTCAGATAGCTATTATATGTATCTGAGGAAAACCCAAGTGAAAGAACCTCAGTGATGTGATGGGGAAGATATGTATGTTTTAGCTGAGCGTGTGAGTTGGGTACAAGTCACTCGGGCCATTTGCAGCTGTGTGATGTCTTGCTGATAACTCCAGATAAAGATGCAAGTGATCTTAACCAGATCACCACTTTGTGTGTTTGATGCCAAGGGAGGTAGACAAGATTTCTTCTGTCACAGGGAGTGTTTTCATTGCTGCTGAGTCAAAAGCAGGATTGATATTTTCACTGATGCTGCAAACAAGTGCTTAAAGCAGTTTATGTGAAAGTACTTTGGGGCACAGACCCTCCTCCATCAGGAGTGTAAAGGCATGTCTGTCAAATGTTCTGCTTCTTTATTATGCAAACTAATAATATTTTAATACTCACATAACTTTACTGTTGTATTCTGATAAATTCAAACTCAGTTCTTAATTTGAAGCTCAAAGTGTTTTCTTTGGGTCCAGAACTCCCACACATGAAGATGTGAAGTCAAGTGGGTATTTGTCTTAAAATAGTTAATGGTATGAAATTAGATGGATTCAGATCTGACACTTCATTTTTTTGTTGCAGGACATCAGGCATGAAGCCAGTGATTTTCCATGTAAAGTGGCCAAACATCCCAGAAACAAAAACAGAAATAGGTACAGAGATGTCAGCCCCTGTAAGTACACTTTCTTTTCCATTGTTTGTAACAGACTCTCTACCTCTAAAGACTTCTAACACCTCAATGTTCTTTGTAAGAACAAGATTCTATTAGGTGAATAAGCATCCAAGACAATTCTTTCTTTATTTGTGAGATGGGTGTCACAGGATGCCATTATATGCACATTATATCCTCTATTGTACTAGAGGAACATATAGTCGAGTCTGTATCTGTGAGCAGAAAGCTGAAGAAAGAAACTTGCTTTGCCTCTGAATTCTTTGGCCAGAGAGGAGTGGTGGCTGAAGCAGCATTGCTGCAGGTCAGGGTGGTTTGTGCTGCAGTGTGTTCACTCCCCAGAGCATCCTGTTAGTCAGCACAGCTGGCACAACTACCCCTTCTGGGAGGTGGGCAGCAGTTGTGCATAAAGCCTAGGGCTGCTGGAGGTAGACCTGAGCTAATTAGCTAATTGCAACAGAGAAGGAAACATTTGCAAAGGTGATGCTGTGAGAGTGAGACCTGTGTGTTTGAAGTGGTTCTGGTCACATGTTCTGGTGGGAGGTGCATCTTGGAGCTGGTGTGTCCTGGCTAAGCACGTCTCAGCAGGGGCTTGCAGCCTGTTTCTGCTTCGGTGACCCAGGGACAGGGACAGCCAGCCTTGCCATGCCTGGCACCCTGTGCTTTGGGGCTGCAGCAGCAGCACTGCTGAACTGCCTCTGTCATGGGCCAAATCCCCATCTCTGTCCTGGCCCAGAGTGTTGCTGTGTGTCAAAGAGCTTCTGTACTTGGTGCTTAGAAGTTCCTGAAGCCCTTGGGGCAGTCGACCAGAACAGTAATGTTGCACATCATTTGCTTTACTAAACAGTTCTAATGTTTGGGGTTGTGAGTAAGAAAATATTCCTTTTTGCCTTTAGATAAAACTGCTTCCAGTGTGTTTGGCTTTCTTGCAAAGTGTGGGAATCCTTGGACAAGATGGTTTTGAATGTTTAAGCTGCAGAAGATAAGCAGTTGTGTAATTCAATTTATTTAAAACCAGTGACTCAGTAACTATACAAATAGGTCATTGTGATCTGGTTTGCAGATTACTGTGGGGATTATTTCAGATGCAAATGCTTCATTATTGCAGTGTGTTCTTGGAAGGTGGAGAGCAGCCCATGTTCACTGTTCTTGCAGCACCTATGTTGTATTTCCAGTTACAAGCCCAGGGAACACCTGCCCTACCTGGGATTAAGCCCTTTTCATTCTTCAGGAGGACCCAGCTTTTTTGGCCCTAACATCTGATGGGGTTGTGCATGGATCGTGCTGTGTTGCATATTCATTAACCAGTGTTTTCTAATTATGCTGCAGTTGATCACAGTCGAATTAAGCTAAACCAAGGTGACAATGACTATATCAATGCTAGTTTGATAAAAATGGAAGAGGCCCAAAGAAGCTACATCCTTACCCAGGTAATTGCTGGCAGTGGTTAACAAAAATCATATGGTGGCTGGAGTTGTTTTTCTTGGGGTTTGTTTGCTTTTTATTGTAAAACCAGTTAAGTGCATGTAAACTGTGTGGATAAACATATGCATAGAACCATTTTACTGAAGTGCTACATGTTTTTTCCTGCTTCCTGTGAGCACTGACTGGCTTCCTCTAATTTGGCCACTCTGTGTCTTTGACTTTAGACCCATCCAGGCTACAAGGTAACAAACTTCTAGAAATGCTCTTGTTGGCTACCAAGAAACAGCCTTCAATGTGGTTGAGGTGGATTGCATTTCTCCAGGGAAGGTCAGCTCAAGGCTTTAGCCCACCTGGCTTAAGTTGCCGTATAAATTCTCTGGATGGGGGGGACCCTCCCTCACTGGGAGGACTCCACATTTACAGGACCTTCCAGATGTCCAAAACTTTGTTGTTGTTGTTGTTAAACATCCTTCTGAAAGTGAAGTTGTTGTATGCTCACAGATAAGATGCCTCCTTATAACACTGTCAGCTTCTGGCAGGACAGAGTTGGGCAACTGCTGCTTCTGATGTGAGAGAAGGAAGCCATGAAATACAGACTTCAGTGATGGGAATGGGGGGGCAGGAGGGCACTGGCTGCTATTCCCTGGATTTGTGAATTCCACCCCTATCTATACAACAAATTTAGAACTACCTGGATACCCTGTTGTATTCTGAGAGCCAGCAACTGTACCAGGATTCTTGTTTGTCCCTGAAGACTGTTCTAATCTCTAATCTTGACTTTTTTTTATCCCTTCCTCCCATACTTTAGATAAAGGTAGACTAGGATTAATATTTTCAAGTGACAGCTCTTCCTTCCTGTTTGTAGAGAGTGAAGATAAATCTGCTGAGGAAGAAATGGGCAGTGCAGTGTTCAATGTGCAAATGGTTCTTTGCCCACAGCTCTGACTCTCCTGATCCAGGACAGGGGAGGTTGATCACAGTGTTGAACTGGGAGGTGGGATAGTCAGATGTGCAACTCACTGGTACAGGTTATCTGTTCTGATAGAGAATTTGTTGGGTTTGAGTGGCTTTGTTTAAATGCAGACATTCCTTCTGAGGACCCTGGGCTGCTGTTCTGTTTGAGCAAAGGGATGGACAGCAAATATGAGGCACAGTAATGCTGATTGATGTTGCAAGAATTCAGAACAATAGCTTTGGAGTACAAAATAGCAAAGAAACGTAGCACAAACAGGAAGTTATAAGGAAATCTGCTCTGTGAAAATATTAGTAGTCTTTAAAAGGAGTTATCACTTTGTTCAATCCCAGAGCAGATCCAGGAAGATTCTGGAAAAACATATAATTTGATACTAATCTGGCCTCATGTCAGTCTTTTGAGTGTTTTTGCATTTAGTCAGGTAATTTTCAAGTATCATGAATAAGGATGTTGTATTGCAGAGTAGTTAATTCCCCTCTTAGTCAGTGGGGTTTTGTTTCCGCATGACCTTTGTATACCTTTCCTAAGAAAATGCAGCATTTCTCACAAATGAGACTCCATGTCTCTTCCTCTTCTGCCTGGCAGGAGGAGATGAGCCATATTTTCATGGGACAATTCAGAGCATGGAGCTCAGAGCTGTCTCACTCTGTTTTTTTTCAGTTTTAAATGAGAAGTTGCTTATTTCTTGTCTAAATGCATTGCCCAGTGCAGTAGCTGTTGCTGGGGAACAGTGCACTGACAGTTACAGAAAATAATGCTTATTTCTGGGGATTCTGTCTCTGCAGGGACCTTTGCCAAATACTTGTGGTCACTTCTGGGAGATGGTTTGGGAACAGAAAAGCCGTGGTGTTGTCATGTTGAACAGAGTGATGGAAAAGGGATCTGTAAGTACTTACCCAGTTCTCGCTCTGTGTTCATCACGTGTTTATGGTTTTTCTTTGAATAAAAAACCCAACTAAAACCAACCCAAAGAGCAGGGCAGGATGACTCTTCAGGAATTTTAAGAACTTGTGCCTAGAATTGAATACCTGGGGGCACTGGAGTTGTTTGAAGTAATTTACCATCAGATCAGTAAAACGTTTTGGTTCCTCTGACATTGTGGAGAAGCTGCTGCCTTGAGAGGAAATGCCTTGGCCTTTGTGATGGTGGAGAAGATGGAGACCATCAGTCCTGATTTTCATCCGTGGGTCAGAGCTCTGCCTCAGCTCTGGTTCACAGCTCTCATCCCTGAAGTGGCCTGTGCAAAACCAGGACAACAGCATAATAAAGAGTGAAAGAAATGCACAGGGAAAAGTTGAGTGCTGCAGTGTAGTCAGTACAAAGAAATTTTGAAGGAGGAGTGGTGAGGATATTGGGTATCCACCAGTGATAACTGGGTGGTACCTGCTTTTGCATCAGCAGGAAAAAATTCCTGATATGCAAGAAAACTCTTGGGCAATGAGTTGTGTTTTAGTGGACTACAGTCTTGATTTTTGAGTGTTTTGCTCTTTTTAGTAGTGCAAGTGAAATTTAATCTTCAGAAGAGATGCAGTAGCCACACTTCTCAATATTTTCTTTCTTTCCAGCCCCTCCTGTTCATTGTCAGCACATTCTGGGTTGTGAACAAAATGAATTCCTGTGATCCCTTAGGCGGCTCACACCTCGGCAAACAGCACTGGGAGGCTCACAGTGCAGCACCCCAAAATGCTGTTTGCAGACAAATTTGTGGGGAAACTACACCCAAAGCCAGTTGCTGTATCTTTAATACAAAACCAAGCAGAAGTGCAGAGAATTATAACTGCATTCCACACCCTGACAAACACAGGGCTGCCCTTCTCTTTGCTTGGCTCACTGAAGGCCCTGGCATGCAGCAGTCTTTGCAAAACTGATCTTTAGGAGACTTCTAATAGGAAAAGTGAAATTCAGTCACAAGTAGGTAATGGGAAGGTTTAGCTAAAAGCAGGGGGTTTGTTTGTCACTTCACCCCTGAACTGTGCCATGTAAAATCAAAATTATCTCACTGCTATTTTTGTTTTTGTGGTGAGTGGAGAGAGTAACCCAAAATCTCATGTTAGCCCTGGAAATCAGCAATGTGGTCACTTCCTAGACATACCTTATTCATAGAATTCATAATGCTTTTCACAGTGTGTTCTGCTCTTGTTAATAAATCTCTTCTTTTGAAATTTAAATCTTTGACATGAAAGTAATGAAATGCAGAGTAGACTTAAACTTCAGATTTTGACAGTGTTGTGAGAGCTTTTATACTTAATTATTAGATTTTTGTTTGTTTGTTTGACATAAGCTAAAATAATTACCTTGGGGATTTTGATTAGATTACACAGCTTCACACACTTTCAGCTTTCAGGTACCTATCCTCAGTCCTTAGGTGTTGTCATGAGTTTAGTCAGGGTCAGATTAATTTGGCTCATACAAAAGTGGAAATGTGGTTCTGCAACATAGAGGGCAACTGATATTCTTCATACTGTAATTTGTGGTCCTTACAACAAAAGCAGATGAAGAAATTGTCTTTTAAGAAAAGGTTGTGTTTAAGGATGTTTATTCCTTGCCTTTTGCACAGACATAAATTACATTTATTTGTATCCTGTTTGTTTTTAGATAAAATGTGCACAGTACTGGCCAAGGAAGGAGGAGAAAGAAATGTTTTTTGAAGATACAAACTTGAAACTCACTTTGATATCTGAAGATATAAAATCCTACTACACAGTACGACAGCTGGAGTTGGAAAACCTGACTGTAAGTATAAGATCTCACCCATCCCATCCCTGCCCCTCCTGGGGGCAGATTCTCCTCATCAACAGGGGCCTGGAGAACATGGTCAGGAATTGCTCTGGGTGTGGTGACTCTGCATGAGATTGTTCCCCAGCCTCAGTTTGTGTGCTGTGGGAAGGAAATTCTTAGGTATTTATTTAACATACCTGGGGAAACTCGAGGCCTTTCCATGTCTCATACACTGAGCAATAAAAGCTTTTGAACTGTACCGAAGAAACTAAACCATCTTGTAAAGAAATACATTTATTTACTCAATTCCCTTGCCCCAAATGGAGACCTCCACAGCAAGAGGTGATTATCTGTAGTATCCTGGCTGTGCAGCTTTGAAAGCTCCCCCAGTCGGGTGGGACTTTGTCACTGGGATTTTAGGCAGCCGCTCCCGGCACTTCTGACCCTGCTGTCTCCTCTGAGAGGCTTCCAACTGATGTTTTGCAGACCCAGGAGACCCGAGAGATCCTGCACTTCCACTACACCACGTGGCCCGACTTCGGCGTGCCCGAGTCGCCCGCCTCGTTCCTCAACTTCCTGCTGAAGGTGCGGGAGTCGGGCGCGCTGAGCGCGGCGCAGGGGCCCGTCGTGGTGCACTGTAGCGCGGGCATCGGCCGCTCGGGCACCTTCTGCCTCGTGGACACCTGTCTGCTCCTGGTGAGGGCCCTCCTGGGCAGCTGCTCCTTCTGCTGGGGCGCTGGGAGGGGGCTGAGCCCGCGGGGAGCTGCGGCAGGGCCTGCCAAGGGCGCTGCTCAGCATTGCTGTTACCTCGCTCGTGCTGCCTGGGGAGCGTTTCCCAAGCGCATCTCCCTCCCGAGTGGCCGTCTGCAGTCTGGGGAGGGGAAGGCTCCACGTTCCAGAGTGATTCACAAAGACAGGCTTTGCCTTCGTGCTTAAGAGGAAACCACACTAGATGTCTGCGAAGTCACGGCGTGGACTGTCCTGGAACAATGCAAAGTCCATCTGATGAGTTTGGTTTTGCAATCACCTACACTTGTAGGTGGGAGGAAGTTGTCCTGATTTCAACATAAAACTGGAGTTCTCTTGGCTTTATTGTGTTACTGTGTGAGAAAATAGAAAGCTAAGTCAGGCTGAGGTGAAAATGTCCTCTTAGTTATGTTTTCAAAACTAAATAGACTAAAGGGGGGAAAAGGGCTACATTTTGCAGGGCAGTGTTTTCCTCTCTGTCTTTTGGGGACCCAGTAAAGCATACGAGTTTGGTGTGAGTTCATTAACTGTGTAACGTGGAGGGCAGTGTGAAGGCCCTGTCACATGGTCAGGAGCCCATACAGTGAATCCCACCAGAACATAAAGCATGTTTCAATTCTTCTCTTCAGATGGACAAACGGAAAGATCCGTCCTCTGTGGATGTCAAGCAGGTCCTCCTGGAGATGAGGAAGTTCCGGATGGGGCTGATCCAGACCGCAGACCAGCTCCGCTTCTCCTACCTGGCTGTTATCGAGGGGGCAAAGTTCATCATGGGGGACGCATCGGTGCAGGTGAGTGCTGGGTAGCTCAGCCCCCCAGACCCGCAGCCACGCTGGGGTGGGCTGGGGGCAGCAGCCTCGGCTCGGGGGCCTCTTGGAGCTGCAGCACACCTCTGCATTGTGAGGGTCTTCGGTGCAGGGCTTTGCGGTCTGTACAGCCTGAAGTGCTGTGCTCAAGAACCTTCCACGGAGCACCTGGGAGTTCACAGGTGCCTCCTGTGCTTGCCAGCACAGTCACCAGGGTGCTGCTGGTGCACCAGCTCATCTGGCATTTCAGGTAATAAAAGGTTTCTAATATGCCAGAAGTTTAAGTATTATGATTAAATCCATCAAGTTTTTTATGGTAAGCAGAACTCTAGCAAGACAGATTGTATTTTGTGCTGTTTAAGTTTAGCAATAGTGGATTGGAATCTCTTGCATTTGTAGCTGTTGTGTTCTGTGCAGTGGATGTAGCTTGGGTTTGGAGTTCTTGTGTCTGGTTTTTATTTCCTTTTTCTCTCAATGCAAATGAAGGAGCCACTTTAAGAACTAGTTAAAAGCTAGAGTATAAAGATTCTACCATGGTAAAGCTTGAAGTCAGAGTAGCTTACAGAGAAGAGGAGAGCTTAACGGGGCCTGTCCTTCCCTGAAGGAGCAGTGGAAAGAGCTCTCCAACGAGGACCTGGACCCGCCTCCGGAGCACACCCCGCCCCCTCCCCGGCCCCCCAAGCGAACCTCGGAGCTGCACAACGGGAGGATGCACGAGCACGTGGAGCCCTGTGCCACAACCCCGGCAGCAGAGGAGCAGCTCGGGTGCTCGGTCAGCACTGTGGAGGAGGCAGTTCCAGACGGCAGAGCTCGTTCTCCTTCACCGCTGAGCACTGACAGGTAACTGGGGGCTCCCCATGAACTGCCCCAGCATCTCCACCCACCTGGGGTTTGCATGTGGGACATGTGCACAGGAACAGCATTCCATACAGGGGTCCTGAACACACCTCCATGGAGCAGGGTGACTGTAGGAATAGGAGCTCCAACCCTAAACCTTCTCAGCCAAGTTCTCACACGTTTGTTTAATGTCCCCATAAGTTGGGACTCCTCTGGCGGGCTCCTCCTTCCTGCTGAGGAAGTGGCAAGGAATGGGTGTGGGGCTCTGGGAACTGGATATCAGGGAGAGGTTCCCATAGACTTCCTTCAAAATAAACCCTGAAGTCCACAGAGCTGGCAGGCTGGGACAGGAGCTGGACCTGGTGTGCCCCTCCAAATTCTGCTGCAGGCAAGGAGAGAAAACAGAGATAAATTCTATGTCCAAAAGAAACAGTGTTTTGATCTGGATTTTTCTTAATTGTGTGGGGAGATTCTGCAAGTGAAATACTGATATTCCAGATATCTTTACTAAAAAGAAAGGAAGTCCTGGAAACAGGAACAGACACTGATGGAGGCTTAGCAATGAAAGAAGGAAATATTGCACTAGTAGCACCTCCCTCTTTCTTTCCTTGGTCACAGTGTAGTTCTGTTACGAGAGCATTTGCCTGGGGTGTGAGATGCCTGGTGGTGCTTTCCATACTGGTGTCTTGTGTCTTCTCATTAGTGGGATAAATCTGAATTTCTCCGAGAATAAATAATTTCTTAGAAATACTTCATGCAGTTTATTATAGATGAACATCAGACATGTCCATCTCCAAAGAGCTCAGAGATCAGATTGATTTCATTTATTATAGTCCCTTGTCTGAGGATGGAGCCAAATCATCCTCTGGAACTGCCTGTCTTCACTGACTGGGAGGCTTGGCCCGGACACCTGCCCCTTGCCTTGATCCAGCCCAGCCCTGCGCTGTGCCAGGGCTCCGGGGGACTCCGCGGTGAATCCAGCATGGAATCCTTGTGTCCACCCAGTTCTGAATGTTGATTTCTCTGTCCTTAAGCACGAGTCAAGACACTGAAATCCGGAGGAGAACTGTTGGTGACCACGCGCGCGTCTCTGCGGAGGAGCCGCGGCCGGAGGGCTCGGAGGAGGAGGAGGAGAACGTGGTGACAGCGTGGAGGCCATTCCTGGTGAACATCTGCATGTTCACCTTCCTCACGGCAGGAGCTTATCTCTGCTACAGGGTGTGTTTCCACTGACGGCTGACCCCGCAGGACCCGCGGGGAACACGCAGGGTGGGGTTGTGGCAGCTCCTGGCAGAGGGAGCCGGCCAGGAGGGGCAGCCTTGGCTCAGAGCACGTAGAGTTAGGGGGAAAGGCCAGAACTTTGGGTAGGGCTTCACGAGAGAATTGATGCACTAGGGTTTTATCCAGCCCTGTGGTCCCAAGAACATAATATTCTAATCTCAGGGCCTTAAAATATTCAGGAGTAAGCAGAGAAAATGCCAAATAGTTGTTTTCCTTTTTTGGTTTTTGTTTTGGTTTTTTTTTTTAACTAAATAATAGAATTACAACACATTGTTGTTTTTAGCCTTTTTTAAAAAGCCAGTTTGTTTTCTTCTGTTTCAGAAAAAGTAGGCACAAGTGAAACTTGCTTGTACTCTCCAAGTGTTGTAACCAAATACATGACTTACGTTGATGAGTTCCCAAAAAAAGAAAAAGAAACCCACATACCTGAAGAATGTAAACTTTTGGAAGGGGAGGGGTGTTTGTGGTTGGTTTTCTTTTTTTTTTTAAAACCTGCTTCATCATTAAAGACTGAGTTGTGGGCAGTGCCTGTGGTATTGATATATTTAATCTTGGCATAACTGTTCTTCAAGAGCTGATTGTTTTAATTGTGTTGATAGAACCAGGCTTCTGCATTTGCTCAGGGTATCCCAACACGTCCAGCTCTTGGATTTTTTTCTTTTTTTTTCTTTACTAAATGTATCTCCTCATTGACTTTTGTTGCACTCTACTTGCACATATGGCTCTTTACATTGCACCATCCTTTCTAAAGCTGTTTTTACTTTTATATTCTGGGTTAGGAGAGGTTGAGGGGAGGGAGAAAAATAGGGAAATTCAACCAAACCATGTCCACCAGCACTGCCATGGAAGGACCAGTTCTTAAACCTCATCATTTGGAATGTAAAATGCAGTTTCACTCTCCAGCAGGACCAACGTTGCTGCCGGGCAGGGGCTCTGCAGGCACTGGGCAGGGGAGCATCTGGTGAACCCAGAGCAGTCCAGGCTGTGGCAGCTTCCTGGAGACAGACAGTTCACCAGGAGGCAGCAATTCAGGTGTTTGTGCTCTGCTTGGTGTGAAGCTGGTTCAAGTCCTGGCTCCAGCTGGGGATGCATCCCCAGGGGTGCCTGTAGGTAAGGCTGTGGCTGCGGGGGTAGGACTGGAAGGCAGCTTTGCACTGAGCAGCCACTGCTGTTCCTCATGGTAGTACCAAATGGTTAATAGTTTAAACAATAATAGCAGTTCTTTGCTTGTGCCATGGTGCAGAGGGCAGGAGCAAATGCACTACTGGGAGCCATAGGGACTGGACTGACCGTGACAGCTGATCTGCAGCACTGTTACTGATGTTTATTTCTGAAGTCTCTCAAGGTTTAGAGCACTTAACCACTCCCTGAGTGCAGCCCTCGCTGTGGAGGGGCCCAGGGAGGTCTCTCCACTCAGTATTTATTTTTGCCAAGCTGGCTGTAGGTGTAGCTCTTCCTTCAGTGAGTGAGTAGGTGAAGGGGCGGGGGGGGTTGGAGTTATTTGTGTTTTGTTAAGCTTGCATCAAGGGCTTCTCAAGAGTACAATAATAAATCCTCAGGTAGTACTGGGAATCAAGTCGTTCACCTGTGAGACTGTTGGTCAGACCAGTACTTGAAAGGAGGAATGTTGTAATCAGTCAATATTTAGTTATATTATTGGAAACAGGAAAAATGAGTATAGAAAAATGGTAATATATAATGGCTCATCTGTGTATTTAAGATACATTTTGTGATTGCTTTGTCCCCACTGTTCTCTCCAGCACGGGCAGGGGCCTGCCCTGCGGCACCATTTGTACCCCTTTGTATTAAACTGCATGTGAAGTCTCCGGTGTCCCGATGAAACACCACGTGCTTGAAAGGTGAAAGAACTTATATTTCTGCTTCCTGATGTGCCCAAATGATATTTGCATGACCCGATCCTTAGTGGCTGTGGTTCAGAGGGTGTTGCTGAAGGTCTCCTCGTTCAGCAGTGGCTGTTGGGTGTTTCCCAGACAATATGTACTCTCCTGATCCTTGGCATGACTCCCCGTGGGCTCCCGTGCTCTGTGTGCCGGTGGTAGCATGTTCCTTTCAGCTGCGTGGCTGTAGTACAGACATTCCAGAGTTTAGTCAGCCCTGCCCACACCTCCCCGGCCCTGGGGGCAGCAGGGGCACCTTGGGAAGACACAACCCAGTCCCTCCCTGGACATGTTCCCAAGGGAAAGCTTTGAAACCGTTGGAATGGCAGAAAAACAAAGCATCCTTCCCTGGGCTCCAAACGGATGCCATTGCTGAAGGCCCTGGCAGGTGTGGGTAAGGCTTGGAATACTGAACTGTTCCCATTTTGTTTTGCTGTCCTGTACTGTCTGTGGTAGTTGGGGGGTGTAATTACCGTGGGGGTGTTGGGTAACCTGTTCTTGGAAATGGACAAACATCCATGTTAGACTCGGTAGGACATTAGTGAGCTGCTCTGCTATCTGCCTTAAGCAAATATTTACTCATCAGGTCTTTCTTTTTTTACAGATTGCCATAGAATAAACTTTTATACAAAAAATATAAAAAATGTCAACAAAAAAGCTGAATGTTTTGGTATAATACAGTTTCAGGTATCTTGTCTTTTGTGTAAGCCGCTGCTGGGCCTCCCAGGTTAGAGTACAACTGTACAGTTTTTCACTCTCCCATACAAGTTTTCAGTTCTCATTTTAGTTGTAACAATAAAATTCTTTTTTTAAAGAACTTCCCTGGGTGTTTTATTGCTCTGGCCCTGGAGCCACAGGCTCCTGCTTGATCCCTGTGCACAGGAGGGGAGAACCAGGGGTGCAGAGAAGTGGAACTACTGCTGTCAAAACTTAGTGCAGGCAGAGCTGCAGCAGCCCGAGTGTGCCCAGCCCCTTCCAGCCCTGCTCCAGCCCTTCAGCAGCTCCCTCTTCACTCCCAGGGGCCCTGAACCCATCCCCAGGAATACAGGCACAGCACCAGGAACACCATGGAACACTCTAGGAACTCAGCTCAATGGTTTATTAGAACATCAGAAAACAGTATGAAATCCAACAAATAAATACCAAATAGAAAAGCTTTATACACACACACACACATATATATATAAATATGTACACACAACCCTTTCAAGTATTGTCCCTGAAGCCAGGCTGCTCTCCTGGCTCCTCTGCACTGCCCACCAGGGGCTGAGGAAGGACCTGACAACAGGCAGATATGAGAAGTTTGGATCTGTGACTAAACTCAGGATCTAAAAACAGCCAACCCTGTCCCTCCCTCAGTCCCACCTGCACACACAGACCCTGCTGAGCACACACCCTCCTCCCAGGCCCTGCCAGTCCCTGCTGGAGCCAGTCCTCAGGGGCAGAGCAAAGGACCAGGTTTTGCTTCTGCAACTGAATTGGCCAAGCAAAGGGACCCATGGAGAGGGGCTGCCGGGTTGATCTGCTCAAAGGGCAGTTGGTGTAAAAGGGCTGTGCTGGCTGCCAGAGGGACTGCTGCAGAGTGAGCGTTTCTCCCTTGGGAAATGCCAAATTAATAAAACACTTGGTGGGAAAAGAAAGCATATTGGATTGACAGTTTGAGCAGGGGCATTTCATCGCAGCAAGATGAAGATTTGAACTCCAGTGACAACCTGATTCCACAGTCAGAGATCCCAGCTTCCATTGGTCCAGCACTTTGGTATTTGATCTTGTGCTGGGAGACAGGGAGAAAACGTGTTCTGGTCTGAACTATGGACACTGCAAACTGTCCCCTCTGGAAAGGGCCCTGTCCTGGGGCAGGATGAACCATGGACAGAGCTGGGACAACAGAACCCCCCTCAGTGGCTGTGAGGACAGTGGGATTCACCACTAGAACACTGTGATCTCAATCTCAGCCTCCTGCTGTGCAGTTTCCCTCAGCTCACAGCAGATCCTGTCCATTTTCTCGAAGGCTTCACGGCCCCTCTCCCCTGTGGAGAAAAGGAAGAGCCCGTGCTGAGGGAGAGGCAGAGACACCCAAGAAACAGGATCCTCTAGAAACACTTTCCCTGTGACCCTGTTGGAACTAACAAGGACTCCCCAGAGTGACAAACTCAGCCCTGTTGGAACATGCATTTTGCAGGGTTTCAGATTAGGAGTCAGAAGCAGTTTCCAAGACAGAGGCCTCAGCGATAACAGTGGAATCTGCAGGATGGCCTTGGCCAACAGCAAACTGAGAGAAGAAGCTGCTGATACGCTGCGGAATGATACAAGTGAAGAGCTCTATTAAAGTTAAGATAGATAAGAACTGTGTGAATTCACCAATTTTATAAAATATATCTTAGTTGATACTTAGCTATAACTGTGTGTTGTTAGATAGTTTTGATGATTAGTTTTAGAAATGTGCATAACTGTGTGCTCAGATCGTTCCTTCTTGTATTTTTGAAATCACTGCGTAGTGAAACATAAAGATGCAATAATGTAAACAAGAAGAGGAAGACAAAAGCCTTTTCTGCCATTCCTGAGTAGAACTGTAACTTTAGACAAAGAATAAACTCTACTTTTGTTCTTGATGCAGTCAGGTTGTCTTATGAAGAACTAAGGTATATAAGCCTCCTACTAAGACACCAAAACTGTCAATGCAAAAAATCATGAGCTACACAGCCCTAAGGGAATAATTTTCCAAAACCTGCCCGAAGCCACCATGGAAAAATCAGGCCTGCTGAGAGTATTTCCACATGAGTAAGAGTTGGGAGCATCACAGCTGGAAAACTTACCATGCACATGAGCATGAGTGTTTCTGGGAAGCAAGTCTGGAGATCCCCAGAGCTAAGCATGGACCAAAGTGGGTTTTGGAAGAATAGAACAGGAAAACAGTTCTCCAGCAGCACTTCAGCACCCTTGGTCCTTAGCTGCCACCTTTTCAAAAGGTTCAGTGGTTCCTAAACTAAAGCACATTATTCTGGAGAATTTCCTTGGTCTGGTGCTACAAACTTCAGCAAGAGGGTCCTTAGTTTTCACATGTGATATAAAGTTTATCTTCATGGTATGAAACAGCTGTTGATGAGATATTTCCCCCGCCCTGGACGAACCCGAGGCCTCTCCTTGTCCTGCACTATTGCACATCCCCTTTTCAGGCTTAATTTTAAAGCCTTACCAAAGGACAGTGTTGTTTCCCTGGCTGCATTCCTGACTTCCTCTGTTTCAGACTGGCACAGGTGGGCAACCTGCTCAATGCTCTCCACAGCCTGTTGGAGAAAGGACACATTTGCCTCAGCAGCTTTTCAGCAGTTTGGGGGGTGCTCTTCTCAAGGCAAACACAGACACACAAACTCCCATTTCCTCCTGCACCTGAATTCTACCAGGACCTTTCTCTTCTCCCCCAGCATATCAGCCTGCAGCTACACCTCCTGACACCATCTCACCTCTGCTGCCTCCTCCCCTCCTGCTTTAGGGCACGAGGGAGTGTAAGAGTCCCAGGGTACAGGTCCCTCCTGCAGCACCATTAAATCAGCATCACCCCAGCAGGACTTCACTGAAAGGGTTAATCCCAGTTGTTGCTTTTCAAACTGAATTTAGGGGTAGGGCTGATTCCTTGCTGTGTGACTACGTATCACAGGAGTTCCAACACATCCTTGTGCTGTGCCTGGCACATCAAGCAAGATACCCACAGCTCCATCTCCTACTGCCTTTGGAATAACGGCACTAATAGTCTGGAACTTTGTCAGCCAAAGAATTTGGCAATTCTGACCAGCCCGAAGCCGATAAAGTGACCCTTCCAGCTTTAAAACCCCAGCCGGTCACACTTCTGCACCCATGACTGTGCCCAGACATGCCCAGGGGCAGCAGCGCTGTGAACACTTACCCTGAGGTTCTTGAGAGCCAAACACGCAGCTTGCTGAAGTCTCGCATCGCAGTTAGATAAAGCATCAGTGTAAAAAACCACAGCCTGAGTGAAGAAGAGAAGAAAGCGAAAAAGCAAGCCTTAAGTGTCATCAGGCGCCCCGAGCAGCTGTGCCCGGTGCGGCAGGGGCACACCCGCCGGGGCTCACCGCGGCCCGCAGGCTCCGGCTGGCGGCGGCGCGGCACAGGCACGACGTGGCCGCTTTGCTCACTCGGTGGTTCCCGTCCAGCTGCAGCTCTCCGAGCAGCCGCAGCGTCTGCGGCAGCGGCTGCAGCCTGGTCAGCCGCTTCCCCTTCAGCTTCTTGAGGGTCTTCAGCCTCCCGGGGCACCGCAGCTCCTCGATCAGCATCACTGCAAGGGAAGCGATCGGCGTCGCTCGCCGCCGGACGGAGGCGTTTCCGAGGAGCCCCTCCCCGGTTCCGTCCCCTCCAGCGGCTCTTCCCGGGGACAGTGAGGATGCAAACCGGGACAGCTGCCCCTTTGCCCGTCCCCTCTCCCTGCCATCGTCCCGTTTCCTCCCAGGACAACACCCGGAGCGGCTCCCCCGGCTCTGGGCATCGGGACGAGAGCACGGCCCTCAATAAGGGGCAGCATCGAGCAAAACACCTGTAAACAGCCCTGGAGGATCTTGCTGTGCAGGACAAAGGAAGCCCTTTCTCTCTTAAAAAAACTAAGAAGTCAGGCACTGGATTTACACTTTCAATTTGAAGAATATTCCAGGGGGAATGCTCAAGTTTTAGTCCCCCTCCAGATGACTCATCTGCATCAACATAAGCCTAAAGATGCAGCCAATATAAAGACTATTTTTAAAGTAATTCTTTTCTAACACAGAGAAAGTTTTCAAGTGCTTTCACATGTTGGATGAGACTCCAGTGAGGCTCTGGCTACCTCAGGCTAGAAAATGCACGTTAGTAACCCTGAAATTCTGCTATTTTGTGTCTGATTCCAGCTGCAGTAGACACCCAAAGCCACAGACTGTACTCAGCCCCTTGGATACAGCTGTAAATCCCTCCTGACTTTGCTTCTGCTTTAACTGCAGACTATCCCAGGGCCCACTTTTCAGGGCACTTAAGATAAACACATCCTTCAGCCCTGGCTTGTTTGTACATGGCCAGATATGGGAGTCAAGCACATCTTTCCTGTTCTGATTAAAATTACATGGTCATAAGGAGAATTAAAATAGAAACAAGTTGTTGATGCAGTGGTTGGGCTGTTTCCTGCTTTGGAACTATATCTGGAGTGGGAAGCTGGAGGGCAGCCCTGCTGGGCTGGGCAAGGAGGAACCAGGCACTGCCATTACCTTCCTTAGCAAGCTTCCCCAGGTGCTTCTCCAGACTGGCAACGTGGTGCTTCTCCAGGTAGCTGAAGAACTGGAACAGAGTGAGTGGCTGTGCCCGGAGGGTGGGCAGGGGGAGCAGCCCATCACAGCTGAGGATCTGCTCCAGCAGCCTCTGCAGCACTGCAGGGACACAGGGAGATGAGAAAACAGCAGGTTAGTTCCATTGGAGCTGTTGAGAACAAGTGAGAGCTCAAGGGGGCTTTTAAATGCACAAGGACAATTTTTAGCCCTGCAATAAGGTGCAATCAGGGTGGTACCTGCTTCCAGCTGTCTGGGGTATTTCTCCTTCACTTTGAGCATCATTGTATATTTCAGGGCATGACAGAACCCTTCTGCTGAAGCCAACAAGATGTTGCCAGGCTCTGCAAGGTCACTCCAGAGCTTCAGATAGTGCTTCTTCTTCTTAGTCTTCTGTATAACTGAAACCCCACATTTTAAAAAGTCCATGAGCTCCAGCAGATTTTGGACATTACATGAGAAATGAGGCACCAGATGGATTATCTGGACATGGGTCAGCATTAACTTGTATTTGTGTTAGAAATGGTTTTGTTCAAAATGGGACATTTCCTGCCAAAATGCTAAAACCTGCAAGCACTGATCTCACCAAGCTTGGGCTGAGCTCCTAAACTGTCAGCAGCAGCTCTTGTGCCCCTTATTGTTCATTTTATCCCAGCATCTGAGTCCAGCTCCAGAAGAACTTTCCTATCAGCCAAAGACGTGCCACTGCCAAGTTTTAGAGATTCTGTCTCCTGTTCCTTTCCTCCTCCAGAACTGCCTCGAAGGAAATGCAAAAGTGGTCATGTTTGTCACCGTTTCCCACCTTGAGGAGAATTTGGGGGAATCTCTGAATTCTCTCAGATTCAGCAGCAAGGTGAACCCGCTTCCAAACTTGAAGTCAGAGTGATAAAGTTAAAACATAGAGATGCCAATAAGAAAGCTGCCCACGTGGTCAATGCAGATGTCGTGGAAAAGAGACCACAATCTCCAAGGCACAAGAAGACAGAGGTCCACTACAGTGATGACAAGATCTCTAAAAAGTCAATGCAAAGATCAGCAAGTGCCAACAGCCACTGCAACAGTGCACAGACAGCAATACCGGACAAACCGCGATGCTGTGATCCCCATCACAAAATGATCTGAGAGCTGGAGAGCCAAGGGGTGTCAGCAAGACCCACTCACCCTTCAACAGCCCCATCTGGCCCGTACCTAAGTCTGATGGAGGATAGAGACTGACTGTGGACTATCGTGGCTTGAATGAAGTCACACCACCTTTGAGTGCTGCTGTACCAGACTGCTGGAGCTCCAGTATGAACTGGAGTCCAAGCTGGGGAAGTGACACCACCATTGACATTGCTAACGCGTTCTTCTCCATTCCCCTGGCTGCAGAGTGCAGGCCACAGTTCACATTCGCCTGGCAGGGTGTGCAGTACACCTGGAACCGACTGCCCCAGGGGTGGAAACACAGTCCCACCATCTGTCATGGACTGATCCAAGCAGCACTAGAGAAGGGTGAGACTCCAGAACACCTTGTGATTGATGACATCATTGTGTTGGGGGGGCGGGGACACACAGCAGAGGAAGTTTTTGGAAAAGGAAATCATCCAGAGTCTTCTCAAAGCTGGTTTTGCCATCAAGAAGAGCAAGGTCAAGGGACCTGCCAGAGAGATCCAGTTCCTAGGGGTGAAATGGCAAGATGGATGACAACAGATTCCAACAGTTGTCAACAAGACTGTAGCAATGACTCCATCAATGAACAAGAAAGAAACCCAAGCTTTTCTGGGAGCCATAGGCTTTTGGAGAATGCACATTCCAGAGTACAGCCAAAATGTAAGCCCTCTTTACTTCATGACCCATAGGAACTATTTCCAATGGGGTCCAGAACAGCAACAAGCTTTCAAGCAGATCAAGCAGGAGACTGCACACACTGTGGCTCTTGGATCAGTTCAAACAGGACCAGATGTGAAGAATGTCCTTTATTCTGCAGCTGGAGACAAAGGTCCCTCCTGGAGTCTCCGGCAGAAAGTGCCTGGTGAGACATGAGGGTTCCCACTTGGTTTCTGGAGCCAAAGCTACAGAGGATCTGAAGCCAACTACACCCCTATAGAGAAGGAAATCCTAGTGGCTTATGAAGGCATACAAGCAGCCTCAGAAGTGATTGGCACAGAAGCACAGCTCCTCTTGGCACCTCGACTCCCAGTGCTGAGTTGGATGTTCAAGGGAAAAGTACCTGTTACGCATCATGCCACCGATGCTACATGGAGCAAGCGGATTGCTTTGGTTACGCAACGTGTTCGAATGGGAACCTCGAATCGCCCTGGAATTTTGGAGATTATAACAAATTGGCCTGAAGGTGGGAACTTCAGTCTGGCAGATGAGGAAGAAGAAGAACCAGTGAATCGAGCTGAAGAAGCTCCACCATATAATCAACTGCCAGAAGAGAAGCGCTATGTCCTTTTCACTGATGGTTCCTGCCGCATTGTAGGAAGGAACCGGGTGTGGAAAGCAGCTGTCTGGAGTCCCACTCGACGAGTGGCCGAAGCTACTGAAGGTAAAGATGAATCGAGTCAGTTTGCAGAACTCAAAGCAGTCCAATTGGCTCTAGATATTGCAGAGTGAGGAAGAAGATGGCCAAGGCTCTACCTTCACACCAACTCACAGATGATAGCCAATGCCCTATGGGGATGGCTGGATAGGTGGAAGATGAACTGGAGGTGCAGAGGAAAGCTCATCTGGGCTGCTGACTTGTGGCAAGACATCACTCCTAGAGTGAAGAAACTGACTGTGAGAGTCTGCCAGGTGGATGCCATGTACCCAAAAAAAAAAAAAAAGTCAAGCTAATGAGGAACTTGATAACAACAAGCAGACCAAGCTGCACAAGTCAAGGTGTCACAAGTAGACCTTGACTGGCAGGAAAAGGGAAGATGGTAAGATCTTACTGTGTTAGTTGTTCTACTGAATTCATTCCTGGGATTTGATTGTGTGAGATTGTTTTGGTTTTACCCTTTTTGGGGGTGTTTGGGATTTGTTTGGAATCCATGTATTATATGTATGTAGTACATAGCTGTATATACATGAAATACCTATAAATATATACATTCCTTTACCAATTTTTCCTTTTGCTGGTTTTCTTTCCTTTTGGTTGGGACAGGTGGAGGAGTTGACCAGCTCCCAGCTGTGTTTGGCAGGGAACAGAGCAAACCCAACACAGCAGGGCAGGACCCTGACCCTCAGGGCTCTCTCCCCTCAAACACCTCACAAGAGCACTTGAAGCAAAGCCTTTGGACCCATCATTCCTCACTCTTCCCTGAGAGACATCGAATTCCTGCAATTACCACTCCCACACTTCTCCTGTCACACTGTCCCAGGGGCCCCTGGGAGCTCTGCTGCAGGGAGCAGGTTATTCTCACATCCTCCAGGATAAAATCTGTCAGCAAATGCTTCCAACTACAGTGTGCATTCTTGCTGCTGTATTTACCAAGAGAACAAAAGCCTTCCAAGTTTCCATTGTGATTTATCAGTTTGTCAAATCCAATGGTGAATGGAAGAAATTAGTATTAGGAAGACCTGAGCTGGGAAGAATTGCCCACCAAACTGTTCTTGCAAATGGGCACAGAATTTGGGCTGCTTGCTTACCAAGTAAGAGGACAGATATAAAAGAGGATTTTACTAAGGCTGCTCTGCTGATTTTTGACTGCAAACTCCATCACCTACAACATCCCTGTTTAAAACACATCAGTTCATCTACTCTTTGAGACAAACTTCTCCAAATATTTTCCTTCCTTGCAGAAAAAAACCCAAAGCAAACAATGAGCCCTGTTTTTATTAAGAATCCAGATATAAGAGTGGTTTAATTATGTGAATGTTTGAAAGGAATTGAGAATGAAACCTTGATGTGTCTGGGGAAGCTGGAGCAGACATGTCAGCTCTCCATCTCTGGCATGCCTGGGAATAAAGCAGATACTCACTTTCTTCAACAGACATCTCCAGGACATCCCCCAGCACTCGTGTCTGCTCTGACACTTCTTCCAGAAGGTTCTCCTGGACAACCTGGGCTACATTTGGTGACCTCAGCTTCTGAAATGCAACACACCTATGTGAGCAGCTGAAACAGGGCAGCATGAAGACCAAAACAAAACAGGATTTGTTTCATAGAATCAGACTTCTGAGATGAGAGAGAAAACCCCAGCTGCTCTCAGGAGGCCCCTCTGCCCATCATAGCACATGCTACTGGTACTATCACTTGTTTGTTCATCCAAAATTGGTCCCCAGTTACACAGGTTGAGCCAAGCCTGTCTGCCTGCCTTGGGCACAGGGTATTGATTAGAGCTCCAGCAAACCCAGAGCCTGAAAAGAGGCAGCAGGGTTTGGAATGACACATTCTGTGTGGACACACAGAGACTCTGCATCCTTTGGACTCAATTTCCATTCTGAGTTGTTCTGCTTTTATAAGAAAACTACATATTCATTTCTGCCCATCACCAGGATCAGCAATTACATCCAGTGCCCTGGGAGCTCCCAGGCTGTTCTGTACCTGCAGAAGACCTTTGCACAGCTTCAGGTGAGTTATCAACAGCATGTCTAAGTTGTCATCACCAGTAGTGACATCTTGAGTTTCTGGCCTCGTGTCACAGCTCAGGGACTTCAGTGTGTTGTCATTGTATGTGCTGTTGAGATGAGGGGGGAAAAGAACTCTCATCACTGAATAAAACTGGACATACAGTCTCAACAGGAGCCTTCAAGCAAGCTGCAAAAGTACAAACCAGGTGGCATCAAACAAGCCAGTTTTTTAAATTGCATTTATAACCTTCTTAAAAAGATGAGGACAGGTTTCTGTGCTGGATGTTCACACCAGCCCTGCACAGCTGTTGCTCAGCCAAGGGTCCCGGGGGTCAGCCCTCACCAATCCCCACAGCACACACCTGACACTGGCTGTCCTTATGCTCCCAACCAAGGAGAGCTCATCAGCACTGCAGTCAGCGTTTAGGAAGTCAAAGCTTTCCAGGACTGTCTCCACCATTAAACTTTCCACAGATGAATGTTTGTGATGAAGTGTCTTTAACTGTTGATGGAATGGAAGAAAAAGAATACTGTTATTTGTAGTATCAAGCCATTTTACAGGAGTTCTTTGCTGGTTTTGAAGTCATTCTTAATAATAAGTTAATTTGCTCTTCTGATTTCACTCAACACACCTGTTTGATGAACTGATGCTGTCACCTCAAGCTAAACCAAATTAAAAAAACATCCAAAAAGATTAGAAGCAAACCTAAATGCTGAGGTTGACACAGTTCAGGTTCAGCTTAGTACAGACTGGTTTCCACTTGGACTGCACTTCGTTGGTTATTTGTTCCCAGTCGTGCCCAGCACCGGGAGTTGCCTTTCCTGAGTCCTGCCTGACCTCTGGTGGCCAAACTCCTTTTGGGAACGCGAATTGCTGCATCAGTAAATCAAATTCACCACAGGGTCACGGAACTTCAAGTTTAGGGGGGAAAAAAGGGAATCTGCACCATGTCCCAAGAGCAAGACACTCCCATACCTTTAATTTATCCCTCAGAGATGAGACCTGGCATTCCAGCTTCTCCAGCTGGGTTTGCCTTGCATCATGTGATTTCAGCAAACTCAGCACTTCCTGGAGAGTCTTCTCAATAGACTTTGCACTCCCATCCAGTCTCGGGTGACGGGCAGCATTCCAGCTGTGCTGGCTGCTGTCCTGCCCTGCCAGGTGGGGATTCCTGGCCTGGCTCAAGGAATCCCTCCTGCCCTTCTGACCCTTCGGGAAACCGGACGAGTTACTTGGAAATCCATCCCCACACAGAGTCTTCTTCAGGATATCCAGAGTGGTGTGATCTGGGAGGGGATGCTGGTGCCCTTCTGCACCAGTCTCTTGAGTCATCACCATTGGCCTGTGGTCCAGGGCTGGAGTTGTACTCCTCGACTCTGTCCCCTTCTGGTCCTCGGAGCTGAAGGAGTCTCCCTCGCTGGTCTCGGCAGGGTTGTGAGCTTTGCTCCTCCCATGGTCATCAAAGTCACAGGCAGCCAGGTAGCTCAGGATGCTGGGGGGCTGGGCTTCTTCACTCACATCCCCTTGGTGCTGCCTCTGCTGCAAGAGGGACTGCAGCAAAGAGACCCATGAGAGAGCATGGAAACAACTGGAAGCCTGAGCTCCCAGCCAAGAGAGACAGCTCTGGGGGCAGATCTTGGCAACACACACCCAAATGCATTAAAGCACAGGGCTCTGCTGCACGTGAGGCCAGGCCACCACAGAGTGGACAAAGGAAACTATTGAAACCAATTTTTAAGAGCTCTCAGATTAACAGAGGAGCAGCAGGACCCTGCGTTTGATCCCTCAGGTGAGAGTTACCAAGGCAGCTAAAAGCCTGTTTCTGGGTTAAATGAATGGGGGTTAAAAGTAAAACATAACAAAGCCCTGAATTAAAGTGCAAAGACCCAGAGTGCTATGCTTTCACATTGCTGAGTGTGTTGCTGAACAGTCCAATCCAACCCAAACTCAAGCCCCATGTCTGTGCTTGGCTCTTTGCTCTCCTCAGGTACTCACCAGGTAGTATTTCTCTCTGAAGCTGGGGGTGCTTGGGGGGGTCCAATTGTATAATGAGCTCTTCCTGCTACCCACAGAAAACTTGGCAGTGCTTCCAGGTGACAAAAACAGGTTCTCTGCATCAAAGGGGCTGCAGCAGAAAACAAAGGCCTAAGTGTCAGTAAGAGCAGAAAGCACAGAGATGTCCAGCTGCAGGCACAGCTGGGAGAGCTTGAACTGTGACATTGAGTCAATCACACAATGACAAAAAGGAAACAGAAATTGCCCCTCTGACCAGTATATTTGATTGCTCTAGCAGAGAAAGAGGTAGGCAAGAAAGAAGGGGGTGTTTGACACAGCTCTCCACACCCCTGAGACAGAGACCTGTGCCAGAGTCCTTGGAAGAGCCCAGTGTTCCAAGAGACTGAAGTGCTCCCCGTCCTCCCCCAGAGCCAGCACTGACAGCAGCCCAGCCTGTGAGACAGGCACTGGGCACAGTGGGACAGGCACCACTGCAGGCAGGAAGGAAACAGCACACATGTAATAAAGGAAAACTGCCAATTTCCCTCCTGCAGAGCACACAGCACCTGGAAAAGCCAATTAACCCCCTCATTATCCCACACGTGGTAATGACTGGCTGGCAGAGGAAGCCCGTGCAGAGCTTGGGGCAGGTCTGTGGGTCACAGGTACGGGGGAGGCCACTTACAGCCCAGAGGGTCCTGGCTGTGGGCTGCAAGGCTTGGGCAAGTCCTGCTCTAAACACTTCCAGTTACCTACAGCATCACAGCCATTAATTTCCCAACTCCTCTGCAATGCAGTCTAAGGAAACTCGGACAAACTGTTTCTCCAAATACAACTCTGCTACCCAGGAGAGGGAAAACACACTGCAAAGTTCAGCAAAGCAAGTTTGTTTTTTCTACATGTTACTTTTGTTCCCTACTGATTTGCCTTGTGGCACGGAAAGAAAGTTTGTTTTTCCACTTAAAAGCTGGCATTTCGTAAAAAGTGAACTGTTCACAAGAGATCTGTCACCTCGGTGACAGGAACACAAGGACCAAACAGCAGGATAAAGTCAGCTGCATTCAGCTGTACATTGCAGAAGATCCCAATCATAAGGAGGGCCAATCGATTGTAGGGAAAAGAGCTTCTGCTCCCCGGCAAAGACTGCAAAGCAGAGCTCCAACGCTCCCTGGCTGCTCGTGTGGCACAGGGACAACCTGCCAGCACCCTGCAGAGCAGCTCCCCGGCCCAGAGGTGACTGAGCTGCCCGGCACAGGTCACAGGGCTGACCTGAGCACTGTCCCCCGCTGGGGTCCCTCACACAGCCCAGTCCCCTGCAGCCCCAGCCCCATCTGCACTGCTCCCCCACCCCAGACACAGCTCTCTGGCAGCAAGAGCCTTTCACCCAAGCCCTGCTGAGTTTACTGAGGAAAGCAAATTACTCCTGTCCATGGCATTTCCTGGCAAAAGTCACAGCGATCCATTCCTCAGATTTTTAGCTTTTAATATATCACTGCAGTAATGCAAAATGACACTATCAGGAAAGGAACAACAAACTAAATCTGTTTCACCCCTTTGACAATTTCTACACCCCTCCAGCAGGATGCAGCTCTTCAGCTGCTCCAGACAAGAACACACTCCCAGTCCCTGCAAGGAGCAAACGAGAGAGCAGAGGAGAAAGAAAGAATGGAAACTGCTCTAAAGCTTTTATTATCTCTTGGCTCTAAGCTCTTTGGGCATGATCCATCATCTCCTTCCACATTTCTGCAGCAAACAAACCATCATACTGGGACAGATCTGTGAATCCATCTCTCCCAGAATTTTGACATTGACATAATCCAGTAGGGGATATTCCAAGAAAAAACACTGGAAATAAGTCAAATAGAATGGGCTTTCCCTAGACACATGCTCAGGTTTGAGGCAACCCATAGCTGGGATCTGTCATGCACCAGACTTCGCAAGCAGACTACTGCCTTTAATTGTCACTGGCTTTTCCTTAGTTTGTCTAGTGGCTTCCTGAAATCATTGACACAAAACCTCTGTGTAGGTAAAAAGTGTGCAGAAATGTCATTTTTTAACCTTGAGTTGTGGAATGAGTACTTTGCTGCTGCCGTGGGGGATTTCTGTAGCTGATCATTTCCTGTCCACATTCCCCACATGCACGTGCCTGCACAGAATTAGCCATCAACACCTTTTCAAGGCTGTAAAATCCTATGAGAAAAAAATGGAAGTGGCCCACTGGTGTGATCATCTGCTGGGTCCATGTTGTGCTTCTGTATTGCCCAGCACATTGGGGTTCAGTCATGGTTGATGACCATAGAGCAGTAAGTGCAGCACAACCCTCCCATCCCTGTCCGAGGGATGGAATACATGAGATTTCTGTAATTCTCCTCCCTCTGCTGCACTTTCTTTTGGGTAAGGAGGACACTGCCTGGTTTATGCTCTTAGAGGAACAGAAGTGATGAAACAGAGCTTAAGAGTCAAACTCAACCCAGGCTTCGACCCCAGAGGATCTGCACTCCTTTCTCCCACTGTGCCCTAAGCACTCCTCTCTGCCCATGGAATAAACACAACCAGACCAGAAGGGCTCTTGGTGGATAGACCTGTCTCAATCCCACTACTTAGCCTATGAATCCAGACTCACAGTAATAAAATAAAAAAAAAAAAGAAACCCACACAAAACCAAAAAAACCCCCCACACTACCCAAACCAATTCTAGTCAGCTGAACCAGACCTGCTGTCAGTCACAAGATTTTTCTTGCCACCATTAAACCCAGGTGAAAATGCCCATGCAATTTAACAGTGAGAAAGTTCTTAGTGGGTATTTCACCTACCTCTTAAAGCCCAGTAAGCACCAGTTTCAAGGTTAGTACAGCTTATCACAGCCCCAGGCTACAAGTGCACAGAGATGCACTGATGGGTCATTGCCTTAAGACCCTGCAGGAGTGACTACATACCTGCTAAGTTTTCACCTATAAGAGCAAGGCTGGAACCAGCTACACATGGAAAAATAAAACCTACTTTTTCACTCCCACTTCAAGAGCCCGTGAGCCTGACCGGCACAGCCCAAAGCAGGCAGAGTCCCTGCGTGGTTCTGACTGGATGGTGCCCTTGGATCCCAGCACAGGGCACTGCTGAAGGTCTGAAAGGAGAATACAGCTTTCTCTTTGTCCTGCATGCGAGACACAGAATTCAGACTGCTGTTTAGGTTGGCAAAAAAACCCAAAGTCTTTTGCCAAACTGGCCAACAAAGCTGTTCTGCAACGGCCCCAAGCCCATTCCCACTCCTCATGGCACGATCTATAAAGGAGCTGAAGGCACTTTTGTTTGAGCCCACAAGACTAGAGACCTATTTAAAAGAAAATATACATTTAGAAGCGGAAGAGAGAGATCTACATTTGGATTCCTCACAAAGCAGGTCTAGACTGAAAGCTTGTGCCTCAGAGAAGTTTGGGCAAATCAGATGGATTTGTTTAGTTATTCTTAAATCAAAGAGAAAAGCAGCTGTTATTTAGAGTGCTCTATCTTTGAAAACAGAGACACCCTGAGTTATCGCCACAAAACTTCTCTTTTCTGTAAACAACTCCAGCAAACAGGCTGTCAGAGGAGAGGCCAGCTCTGCACAGAAGTGCTCTGCAGAGCCCATTGGTGGGATCCCAACACAATTCACAAAGCTTAAACTTAAACACAGCAGAGACACAGAGCCGAGTTCTCATATGCTGTAAAATTCCAAGTGGGGATTAACTCCCAAAGAAAATGAGTCACCACTAACCCTGCTCCCAGCTGAGCTCCTGCCAACTCCAAAGGCTGTGTGATGGCTGTCCCAAATACCACAGAGCTGCTCCCCTTGCCAACTCAGAGCTGCACTCTGGCTATCAGACACTGCAGCCATCGAGTGGCAACAGCATCAGGACAGGGCTCTTCCAGAAAATTTTGCCACAGATATAATTGCTTTGGAGATTCAGGCTATTATGAGGAACTATGCAATATTCCAGAATAGGAGGGGGTTTTCCTAATCCATCCTTTTGTAAGAACAGCTTATGTGCATAATTAATTACAGAAGCTGCTGTCAGTGAGGAAAGAAGCAAGTAGATGCAGCAACAGCAAATGAAGGGACTGTCAGGTGCCACTGGTGTGGGTTAATAACAAGGGGCCCTCACCAACACAACCCATATCCTGATGCCCACTGTCAGACCTTGGGAGGAAAAAGCACCTTAAACAGGTGCAGCCAGATCTGCTGGGTGAGTTTATTTCTCACTGACTTCAAGCAATCTGTGTGTTGGAAAACCCTTTCCAGATGCTGTGGCCAAGACATATTTTTCAGCCCAACTGCAGGTAACAAGTCAGCAGAAAATGTCAAGAACCATAGCATGCACAAGAGGCATTCAGAGAACTGTGTGTTGATCAATAAAGCTTTTCTTTCTCCAGCCCCAGAAATGGAACTTGAAAGCTGTTTCTGCTTTTCCTGGAAAGAGCCTGGATGACAGGTCAGAGCAGCCTTTCAAGAAGGTCCATGTAACAGAGGTATGTTCAAAGGTCTCTTGGCCACGTAGGGCTGGGAAGAACCAAGGGCTGCAGAGAGCCACACACAGAGGTGCAAGTGAAGAGTGCTCACTGTCTAACTGGGCACTTCACTAAGGGGGGTACATTTAATCCCTGGACAATAGTTAATGGAAACAGGTTAAAGAGTCATGATTAGTTGCAGATGGGTGTCTCAGTGTGGAACAACAGTCCCATAAAGCAGAAATAAGAGTACCAGTTCAAAAACCTACATTGGTGAGTCTGGAGAAAGGAGTAAGTTCCACTGCAGCAACCACAACAGTGAGAATTGGCTTTTAATAACATCAGTAGTCCACTACAAAAATCTACTTAGGGTTTGAAGTTATAAAACAATTTAGGAAATCACAGGTACAATAATGCTCAGCTATTTCAAAAGCACATCTGTAACCAGGCTTCCCTGTAGTGCACACAGACCTCATGTCCATAGAGACTCTCAGTGCAAATATGAAGGTGCCAAGTCTTTGGGAAAGCTGCTTTTGTAACAAGTTGTGGCCTGGTTGTAGTGACTGTTCTAAAATTTCATCTATGTCTTTTTCCCCATTGCGCCTATAAGCTGCTACTTTCAGTTCCCTTTCATCATCTGTAAGATTGTTTTTCATGTTTTACAGATGCACACATTTCTTGGAGCTGGATTGAATGCTCACTGTGAAGAGGGGTGAGCTAAGTAAGGCTAAGTCAGCCCCCATGGCTATCCACGGCTTTGGTGACAGCAGAGAAAGATCTGGAAGGTCACAGAGCCAGCTGCTGTCCCTTTCCTGCAGAGGGCTGGTCCCACAGAGATCAGGCACAGCAGCAGGGGTGGCTGTGAGGGAGCACAGGGCTGTCCTCTATCCTGCACCTCGAATGGAAAGAGGGTTGTGATGGGGAATGCTGCTCAGTGGTGCACTTAGAGCCTTCAACCTTTTCCCATGCTTTCTAGCTTCTCCCATTGGAAGCTGTACTTACTTCCAGAGGACCTCCAGCTGCAGCTTGATGGTGCCCAGTTCAGTGATGTCCACAATGATTGCCTGAGGCTTTGTGGTGAAGAAGTTTATGCTGTCACATGTCACGACCCCAACCAGAATGGTGGCCAGTCCCCGCAGCTCTGTCACCTGCAGAGACAAACATGTCCAGTTTCATCCTACCAGGCAGTCCTGAGGCATCTGCATGGGAAGGAGAACACACCAGGCTCAGATCTGCTCTGAGGCCCATATCAAAACCCAGATAACTCAGCCCTGGGCTCCTAAACAGCTGTGAGCCAGTAAATCCACAGTCAGTATCTCACAGGTGGCTGGCAAAGAGGAAGGGGGTTCTAGGAGCTGGGACAAAGCAGTAGAGCCTTCAGACAAGGGAATTTGGGGGACTCTGGTTTTAAGAAAAATTAGTCCATAATGTGGCAGTTCTAGCTCTGGCACACATAGTACCAGACTGCTTCAGCTCTGTTGCCTGAAGGATCTGGAGGCACAACTGCCACTGTGACCTTTCTAACTGTCCTGAGCTCAGCAGGGTCAAAATCAGAATTTCCTCCAACTCTGCAGGTGGCTCTAGGTTTGCTACCATTGCAGTCACAGGCCTGTGTTTTTCCCAGGATGGCACTTGGCTTCTTCATCTCCTTTTAAAAAAAATATATAGTCAAACACTTGCTGTAAAAACACACTCCAACTAGAGTTCACATTGTTCTAGAAGTGGGAAGCATCAGACTCAGCACAGGATTTTAGCACAAGGGCCTGAAGTCCACTTTGGAGTTAGTTCCATGCCTACATCTCAAGATCTGAAGTTGTGCTGCTGGGCTCCTCCTGGAACACTTTTTGGCAACTATCAATTTCCTTTACACCTGCTATGTATTTGTACTGGGCAAAGTCAGCACAAAGTGGAAAGGGCAGGAGGGTGTTGAGGACATTCATCAGTAGACTTTCATAAGCTGACAAAGAGTAGAACTATCATTGTCAGACAAAGGAATACAAATTTTTACAACTCTTATGGGAAAACAGGGTTCTGAATTAGCTTCTCACCTGATCTTCATTATGCAGTGACAGTAAAAAAAGCATTATAAGCACATTTCCAAAGGCAGTGCTGGCAAGATGCCAGAGTGTCTCCTGTGTGACCCAGTTCTTGCTGCCAGATCAGAGGAGAACACTGCAATAGCTGCTCTAACACCACTGCCAAAACCCCAACCCCTGCACTGGCACAGTTTCCCAGTAGGACAGAATCCAGCACAGCCTTCAACCTCAGCTCCTTTCAGGCTGACAAGAGTCATGATGCAGAGTCCAGCCCGCAGGAGATGCCAGACTACAGTGGAAATGCTGCTTAAGGACTAATTCCACCTGCAAGGGAGGTGTCAGAACCAATGCAGGGGCAGCTGCACGTGGGGCTGACAACACTACAGGCTGCCCCCAGTGTCACCTGCATCTCACAGGTCACTGCACTGGTCCCTTCTGTCGAAGATGTGACCTGTTCCATGGCACTTCCAAAAGTGTCAGAACACCAGACAAAGATTTAGAGTACAGACAGCTTGTAGCAGCACACAAATGCCATTGGTTCTTCACAGGTATGGAGCATCTCTGCAGTAAACACAAGTAGCTGCACCACACCCAGAAGAAGGGCTGCTTGAGCCCCTCCTTCCAAACACACACAGGTGCAATGGCATGCTTTCCATACATTGATTTCCCTCTTTCAAGAGAGCAGAACTACAGGTACTTAATATCCACATGGGCAATAGAAATAATGTCTACATACACATCTGGGTCTCCACATCTAAACTGCATCCAAGAAAATCCCAGATGTTGATCTAGGTCACTTTTTCAGAAACAGAGCAACCAAACAAAAAACCCAGAACACAATCACATATACCAGACTCTAGAATACAGGAAAGCAGATGCATTGATACAGTTACAAGTGCCAGGAGCAAAGGAAAAACACAAATAGATGCCCCTTCACCAGACAGAACACAGATTAGCTGCCAGTTTTACACAGCTAGAAAAAAGAAAACAATTTAAGAATTTTGAGAAACACTTGGTAGCTTAAGAGGCAAGTAGCACATGTGTTAACCCACTGATTCCAATCCAACCATTTTACACCACACCTTGATTTCAAACTTCTCATGGAGGTTGGGTATGAAGATCTTTTCCTCCTCATCCCAGGTCTGGCTGTCATCAGTCTCAATCTTGCCTTTCAACCTCCATTTCTGGCGCCCCAGTCTCACAAACACCTGGGAACCACAAAGAACAGGGGGTGTTGGGTCAACACAGCCCTGAGCATTCCCTTCAGCCCACAGACCTCTCACTGTTCCAGTCTGGCAGAAGTGAAGCCATCCCCCCGATCACTGTGCACTTGGGAACATGGAGAAAGCTGCAAGGTTGGAGACAGGAATTCAGGATGCAGGTGTTAACACCTGAAGGCAGAGTCAAATGCCACACCCCACCCCTCCTAGAGGAGCTGCAGAACTCCATTGCACTTCAAGTGTGGTGGTACTGGAATCTAAGGCACACTGGAATTCATTGGGGACTGTTGGAGGTAGGAGAGCACCCAGAAGGACACTAAGGGGCATTCAAGTGATGCCAAGGGCAGTCTTCCAAGAAACAGGCAGCCACTGCTACTTGACTCCTGGGCAGCTCTGAAGACAAAGCCCTGCCAGGCTGGGTTTCACTGGTAATCACTGCCATCTTCCAAACACTCCCATAACACATCTTTCCCTTCCCAGCCTCCAACCATGCCAAAGCACTGTTCTCATCACAGCAGTGGGTTGGTTTTGTCACAGTCTGCTCTCGTCCATGTCCCACCCTCACCCTCCTGTTCCTCTCTTGCAAACTCACACCAGGAAAGCAAAGGGCAGAATTAACTGCTTTATACTGCACCTCGTACTGGTCCCCCGGGCAGAGACGTGCAAAGCCCACCAGCCCTGCAAAGAGAAGGAAGACCCCTAATACTTGTAGAGTTTTACAAAGCCCCCCAAAGCCTCAGGTTGCAATAAATACAGTGATTATGTGGCCAACACCCCCTCAGCTCTGTGCAGAAGTTATGCCACAAGTGCAACACACTCTTAAGAGGACCAAATTTAGTTGAGCTGAGGAGAGAAAGCTTGTCAGCTTTTGTATTCAGATATAAAGTACCATTGCAAAAGCACTGAGGCCAGCAGGAGTTTGCCAAAATTCTGTTCAGGGTATCACCCAGCAAGCCAATGGAAGCAACTGGCATTGAATCACTGGACTCTGACTCCCATTGCTACATAGAAATCCAAGATCAATTAATGATTTTTGAAGGAATGAGGAAAGGAACTTACCTTTCATCTTCACGTGGAACTCTCCCAAATGGACCTCCAATGCCCCCTCTATAAAGCACATGTCCTGCAAAAAAGGCTATACAGTCACATGGCTGCAGAGAGTACAGAGTAGCACAGAGGGGCACCTTCCCACACGTGCCATTTCCTCCAGAGAACTTTATCTCTTTTTTCTTAAGGACACACAAGTGTTCCTTTTCACCAGTGGAAACACATAAAGTCCAATCATAGTACTTTTAAGAAAATCTTCCCCAAAAGAGTGGAACTGCTTGAGCTGATCACTGTAAATTATGTTCCATTACTTGTTTTGTAAAAGTAGCAAAGTTATTCCTTCAATTCTCATCCCAGGCTTCCAGTGGAAGTCATAACAGACCCCAGTATTAAGGATTTTTCATGTTATGTATTTTATACACATATTAAGTTTTTAAACCCACACCATTAACAGAAAAAAAGCCTGTAGCAGGTCCTAGTACATTTTTTTGCTAAGGAAGTCAGGTCTTCATTCCATGTGTATGGTATTTCCTACCTCTGTGCACTCTTGGAAGTTCTTGTAAAGCTCCACAAGACTCTCTCTGGAGGCTTTGGTGGAAGGAGACAGGGAGAAGGCATGTTTCATGTTAGTGGCCCCATCTCGCAGCCTGCACTGGATACAGTAAGCTTCATAGAGTTCTTCTACCTTTAAGATATGGAAGACAGGTAAAGAGGGAACCAAAATTACCCTGGCATAGTTTTAAGAAGTTTCGGAAAGGAACATCAGCACTCTTCCCTGACAAAAAAGCCCAACCAAACCCCTCTGTCAGAGCCCTGCAGGATGCAACAGCTCCTGCATTTGACAGCTGAGGTGCAGCACTTTGGTTTTCAATATCCCATGCTTTTTTTCCCAGGAATGCAATAAACTCTGCTATTAATCAAAGTAGAAGACAAGGAGCAGAGAAACACTTTGCTCATGAAAAATTTACTTGCAGAGCAGGAAACCAATTCCCTCAATTCAGACTAAGCCCCCTACACCATTAGCTGTGCCAGAGGAGAGGCTCCAGCCCTTTGGAAGCAGCTGGCAGACAGCAGACACAAACTCCACAGAACTGCCCCTTTAGGCCCTCATGGGAAAGCAGGGAGAACATGTCAGTCTTCCCAGAGCAGCCTTTTCTGAACAAACTGGCAGAGTATGCAAACTGGTTTCACAGGAAAACTCAGGCTGGGTCTCGCCCAGCATTCCATCTGAATAGAACCATTCAGGAAAATAAATAAATAAAAATCCCCTGCAGTAAAAAGGGTGGCTACAACTTTCAGAAAGTCCTCAGCATTATTCCCCTTCAGATGAATTATAATCAAAGTGTTTTCCATTTAGAGAAGTCACTTACAAGGCAGCATGAGCCTGGCAGGCACAAGCTATGAACCCCCTTACCTTGCTGATGTGAAACTCCAGTTTTCGAATGTACCTCTCCACAGAGCGGATTTGCTTTTGAAGGGGGGAGAGGGAGAGAAAGAGGAGGACTTGAGAAATTATTTCCTGAACATGTCTGTAAGTAACACAGCAGACAGAGCATCTGTTTGTCTCTGCAGCATTTCCTCTCATCCCCAACAGCCTCACCTTGTCCAGGTCATAGTAGAAAGCCTGAAAGAGAAATAGCACAGGCTGAAGAGGAAAGCACGTGTATTTGTACATATTAACAGTACTTTCATATGTACTGCAAGACTCGCTATCTTAAATTACTCTAAATTGAGATTACTAACACTGACCACCGAGCAGACACAAGGAGATACCATCCCACTAAACAAACAGGATCTGAGAGACACTGTTGGAAATCGAAAATGAGAAGTCCCCACTTAAGTTCTAACATCTAGGGCTATATTCCAATGGGAAATTGCTGACTGTGATGCCTTGCTGAATCCCACCTCCATATTTCAACTGAATGTCCCAGGTGGGAGAAAGCATCTACTTTTAAGTATTTAACATTAAAAAGAAATCTTACCAATCTGGAGTTCCTTTTTGTATCTTTGTGTCGGCCAGAGAGATAATCCAACTCAGCCTGATGTGCTTCCAAGTATTCGCTGGAGAGAAAGAAAACCCTACTGTTAGAATCTTCTGGTACATTCATTAGAAATTCTTTGGGGAGGTGTTTTCAGCAGAAGGTTACAAAGCAGTTTCCTTCTCCAGAAGGCTTCCCTTGTTTTACTCTCTCAAGATGTGAATGCCTACAAGGACATGGGCAAAGAGACGAGAAAGGCTGGTTTCCATAGACAAATTCTTGTACTAAATGCCAAACTGACCCTAGAGGAGCATCTGTACCCCACAAGTGCCAGAAGATGGTTATGTCACCCAAAATTTACAGGTGCTTTACATTAGGAATCCTCCTGAGTTCTTTTTCCTCTGACAGGGTGTGGAATACTACAGTGCAATTCAAGGCCAGCATTGCTGCATGAGTGTACACAGTATATACATGTACCCACTGCACTCCAACATTCACTGTTCCTTGTTTCCCTTCATCTAAAATAAGTCATTCACATGAAAGATGGGCTTTATTCTGGAACTTGAGGCAAAACAGAACAAGACAGAGCTGGTAGTATTACTAAAGGCAAGAGGAAAGGAGGGATTAGGAAAACAGCAAGTTCTAACACAAACCAACTCATGGACCTTTTCAGATTTCCCTGACTATTCCTACCCAAAACTTCCTTGCCAGTTCATTTGCTGAGAAAGTCTCTTCTACAGTTATCGAGGAGGAATAACCAACTCCATCTTACAAATCCCAAAAATTGCAACAGGAACACTTGCCCCAGAAACCCAAGCTCACAGAAGTGCTGCCCAGGTAAGGATGGGCATTCGGTGTTTTAGCAAACAGAGCTCAATATCACACAGACCATTTCTTACTGTAACCATTCCTTTTTCCAGCACAAGAACTGCATTGCGAGGGTGTGAAGCACTTGGTGCCAGTTGGCTTCTACAGCCTTGCTTGCACACATGGGTTGTGCCTTAGGGGTTTCCACAGGGCCTTAAACTTTTTCTACTGAGACCATCTTCTTCCAACTTTGCTTTTAATACAGAGCAGACTTAGGTAACTTTTTCCTCTTACTTTTAAAAGGGAGCAAGAGTCACTCAGTAAATACTATATCATTAGACACAGTCTCTGAGCCATCAAAATAACTTCATTTTAGACAGCTGCACTTCTTCACGTTTGCTTTGATGCATTTCATTTTCTTAGTGTTTCAAACCCAGTTCCCCCAAGACACCCCACTCTCCAGCATTCAGCTGTCTGCCCTTAACACTCCCCCATCAGCAGCTCAGTAGCCAAGGCTGGTGGCAGAAAGGTGTTCACTCACCTTTTAGAAAAGCTCCATCTCTTAGATTTAAGCACATTAGAATCACCCGCTCGATGGAGTTGTGCCCAGATGATTAACAGAGTAAAGACTTATTTTCTATAGCTATAAAGAAACAGGCACATAAAACATGTTCTGCACTAGAAATCCAAGTCACTCCAGCACCAAGTGGACTTTGTCTGCATCTACTTAAAACTTGGACGTTGCATTGCTATTTGATACAGTTGTTTTCTGTAGGTTGCTTCAGTCAATTAGTTGCTACTCAGTTTTGGCAGGAGGCTGATCCTGTGGCATTCGCTGCAAACTGGGAACAAATTCTGATCCACTTTATGGTTTCTCCTCCCTAAGCTCTGATAAATTCTAAACTCTGCAAAAATATTTGCTTTCATTGTTTCTTTTAAATCTAAATCCTCTAATAAGACATCGGTGGATATTTTTAGGACTAAGACTTCGTAGCCTTTTTTTGGACTGAAAATGTGACACGTCTGACTTTACAATGTATTACTACAGTGCATTTTATGTTCTTTGCTTAAGAAAAGAAAACTATGACCAAAATTAATACAGTAGCAAAGTTTTGAAGACAGCAGCAACATACTTGAAGGAACTGTTAACAGGATGCCAGCAGAAAAAACTACAGGGCCTACACATCCAAGAACAGGTATTTTATCTTCTGGTAAGAGCTGCAGGGTGTAAGTGAAGTTCTGTGATAACTGACGGAGCCACCAACATCCACTGTAATGTTCTACGATGTGCATCTCTGCATGACAAGACCTGAGGGCTCCGTTGAAGGCAGAGATGACAGTACTTTTGAACTCCACAGTTTAATTCCATTAAGGAGAGAGGAAGGAAAGAAACAAACAAGAAGCCACCCTTGACCCCCCCACCCTCCTAGAATGGCCAGTTCTGCAAGGATTCCCTAATTAGCCCAGGGACAATAGAAATGGTCCATGAACCAGCCTCCCCACAGTGTTCTTGCAGGGCACACCCTCACTTGCACTCGAATTTAATTCACCTTTTTGAGCCAAAGGGAGCCCCACACAGTTTCCTCTCCAGACTCTTTCTGCCAGTCACTGCCCAGGCCTGGCTGTGCCATCCCTGCCCCTGCATGCTCTGAAAGCCCCCCCTCCTCACAGGAGCTCAGCTGCCCCCCAGGACATGGACAATCTCCCCACTGAGTTCTGCCTGTCACTGAGTTTTTTGAGTGGTAATAAACTCGGAGAAACAAAAACATCAGAGCACTTTGCTTGCAAGCAGACATAGTGAATGAAACTTGTTGTACAAGGTCCCCAGTCAGAGCCTGGGAAAGTCACCACACGAGTCTAGAGATGCCAGATGGAGACAGAGAACAGTGACACACAGAGTTAAGCAGCACTACTAGGTAGAGCAAATTACAATATTTAAAAAGTCCTTACTTAAGTCCTTTCTTCAAAGCTTCAAAAATTTTCTTCACCTGCAGTGGCTTTGGATCCCAGATGAGTGCCCCCTTCTGCAGGGAATTATAAGCCTTGGGGGGTTTCAGAGACATTCTTGACCTCACTGAACTTCTGCTGAGAGACTTGCTGTAGAAAGAAAAGAAATACTGGGAAGATGCAAATCCCATCACCCTGGCAAAGAGAGCTGCCCGACCCACAGGGCTTCCAGGCTGTACCTCCCATCCCACAGCCATTGACTCAAAATAACAAAGCTCTTGGACACACCAGTAAAGCTTTCACAGGTAACTTCAGGAACTTCTTTCTCCCTGCTGGCAGCTGCTCAGGGTCTGACCGATGGAGCTCAGCCAAACCCTTCAGCAGCAGCTCTTCCTCCGCCCCTCTCCATCCATTTAACCCACCACAGCTTTGAAAGGCAAAGCACCAAGCACAGATTGCATACAAGATATAGGCACCAAGGGTTCTTTGGCACCTAACACCTCGCTTGATTGCATTTAAAAGCAGCTACAAAACCAAAATGAAATACCGTTTCCAGCAGAAATCACCCACACAGGATTTTTCATGCCAACCTCCAGAGTTAGAACACCCTTATCTGTTACTTATATACATACAGCATTGAAACCAGAAAAGGAGCTGTCTGCAGATGATTCCTGCCTGGCTTATCTCTATACTCCTCTAAGTCTTGGCAATTTTTATATAGTTTTGTTAATTAACCCTGCATGTCAAGCCTCTAAAGTAACATTACCTAAAGCAGTGTCCCCACCTCCCAAAGCAAGCCAAGTCACCTGGTGGCTCTCAGAGAAACCTTCTACCTTTCGTACACTCGCTATCCTAAATTCAGCTCACCTGGAGAAATTACCAACTTCAACAAGCTTAATACTTAACCTCTGGCTGGTTTAAGTTCCAGACATGTGACTGGAGGCCTAAAGAGATTACTGAGGTTGTGATTAAAGCCCAGACCCAACACACCTGAGAGCTGTCCCCACTCCAATTATAGAAAACACTTGAGTAACTCCTTTAATTATCCTCGTCCTAAATTTCCACTTAACTCCATTTTTTATCATATATTCTGCAAAAAAAAATCTGATAAATTAGGTGTTGCCAAGCCTACTGCATATTTAATTTCTTCACACCAATGATTATCTTAGGTTTTTATGATGCCTTAATGTAAAGTGTTAATTAACCAAACCATTTGGAGTTCGGGTTACCTATAACAAGGAACATAACTGTTAAATTAGAAACTGACATTAATTTTACTTTTCTTTATTAAGATAGTGAATCTTTGAGTATTCCATGCAAAGTGAGAGGGTTCCAACAGGAATAACATTGGAAGGGGCAGTCTAGCCAATAACAGCAGTTGAAAGAGTCTCCTAGAAGGTTCACACTTCAAATCCTTTCATGCTATGAAGAAATAGCACCTCATTCCATGAGTCAGAGTACTCTAACTGCCAAGATACTATACAGAAGAGATAAGACAATTCTATATTTTGAAATGAAAAAGACCAAATTACTCCTGGGGTTTGTTTCATTTTGGAAAGTAAAGGACTTTGAAATTCGCCTTCAGACTTTTGGACTGCAGATCCTAAATTGAGGAAATGATTTCCCTTCAGTTCAAAGTACAGCATCTAAGTAGTGCATCGAGACAGGATGGGATTTCCAGCTCCCCCTTTTCCTCAGCACCTCCCACTGGCTGCTGCAGCCCACAAGCACTGATGTAAGAATCCCATTTTCACACATTTCATACACAAGTTCAGGGGCTGACATGGGCCTGCAGGGCCAGTAGCTAAAAGCTGGTTGCTGTCTTGCTGCTTTCCCTTGTGAGCTTCATCGTTTCAGTATCAGATTCCCCACTTTATGGATAACAGCAATAATATTTACTTCCTGTGAAGCCTATTGTGGAGAAATGTGAAGTCGTGTGTCTGACTGAGAGGCTCTAAAGGAAGTTGCTAAAGAAAAGCAAAAGTATATTTAGCATCTGCTTAAGAATGTCCATGTGGACCTGATTTGTGTGTCATCCTTTGGACAGACCTTGCACAGGGCCCCTGCAAGCTCCTGCTGTGTTTTGCAATGGTGCCTAAGGGAGAGATAAGTTAGGAAAGGGTGATTAAAAAATGCTGGGAAAAGCTCTCATGTTCACTGGGCTGTGACTGAGTGTCTAGCACACAAATCTTCCTTATTGCAGTGAGTCCTGAGCAAGGCTGTCTGTCTAAATCCTTAAATAATGGAAAGCAACATCTTAAAAATTAATAAAGAGAGGCCAAATAAAAAAATTTGGTCACAAAACCTTTGCAGCAAGAAGTAACAGGATAACCTGAAGGGACAGAGGAACTCTTCTGCTGGAGCACTCAGACTACTGTTGCAAACACAGCTGTTCAACACTGCTCCTGGTAGAACGTTTCCCTCTTACAACTCCCACTCTGGACCTAAGCTCAAGTCTGTTTATATAATTTGACAGAGGGTTTTTTTTCCAGATCTTAGTGATTGGTGTGATTTTAGATGTCTGATCTTTGCTAGAGGTAATATTAATTTTCAGTTTCCACCACAAATCAGTTTATTCAAATTGAAGACTTCTTGATGGCATCACAGTCATGCTGGGATTTCATTTTTTATTATACTTTACCATGCTGTGTTTCACTAGAAGTTTCAATCAGTCATTTGGTTCTTTGGTAAGATATTTCATGACACGAGTCAGGTATTTTCCTGATACACAACTGGATTTTTTTGAGTACAATACTCCTAGAGGCACATTTCCCAACCCTTCTGTTTGATACTGCTCAATGGTTCCCTTTGGTATCATTCTAGCATGCATTGGCAGACAGAGATCATACTCCTTTTCCATTTATGTATCATATCTTCTAAAAGCACTCAAGAGGCTTTACAGGATTCCTAAAGAAAGAGCACCAGAGCATTTCTAGTGGAAAAGCTGCAGTTCCCTCCACAGAGCAATGCTGCCTGACAGCTTGTGAAAAGCCAGAGGTGAAGATCAGGGCAGGGTGGTTTAGCAACTACAGAGCCCAGCTGAAGAGTGGGCTCAGCCTTGGCTGGACTGAGGGCTGCTCCTGGGAGCAGTGAATTGGCAGTGCCTCTTGGCCTCTTGGATCCCTCCCTTCCTCTCCCCCGTGGCACAGAAGGCAGCCCTTCCTCTCCTGCAGTGCTGCTCTGCTTCAGCCACTCAGCAGGACCTGGGCTGGCTCAGCTACAGGGATTGCCAGGATTCACCTTTAACTTTCCCATCTCTTTAAGGTCTGGGAGATTTCTGATCACCGCAACTACTGAGAAGGTTTTAGCCAGCACACATCAGTCCCCATCTGGCTGCCAGCAGGAAGGGCTGCAGCCCTTCACTTTTCCAGGAGGAAGGGACACCATGAGCAGTCTGATCCCTCACCTCTGTAACCCAACCATCCCCACAGGGCCGTGTGTGGAGCAGTTACACAGCCTGGGCTGAAGTACAGCTATTTATCAGTGAAATGACAACACTCAGTAGTTTGAAGATGAAAATTAAGGAATGACATCTACACATAGCTGCCTCAGTGAAAAACTCCACTCCCAGCCTGCTGCCCAGGGGATCAGGGGCTTTGCTGTGGGTGTTACTTACGCCAGTTTTCTGCTTTGCACTGTGCTGAACCCAGTGAAGGAGCAGCTCCTGCTGATCCCACCCCCATCACCAGGGGACACGAAGGTGAGTTTGACCGACATGGTTCCCAGCCAGAGACTCGACTGGCTTCTGCAACAGAACAGAAAAACACATGTGGCAAAACCTTCTTGGCAGCTGCAGCTTGTGCTGCTGCAAGTGGTGAGCTGCATGGAAGGGGAAAGTCAAAACAACAGTCAGGAGAATCAACTGGAAAAAAAGCTTGTCTGCAATTCCCGTTTCCTCTGTTGCCATCCACTGCACAATTAATGAGGGATTGAAAAGTCTCAAATTAAATCTCTCATGCCCTCTTCTATTTCTGATTGATTTTACAAACCCACTACGCAAGAGTCAGAATAGACTCTCTACATTTGTGATTTTCTAAAAACCCTGTAATTGTCCCACTGCTTCAGGAGTCCAGGCCAACCAGTGTATTTCCAAATCAGTATGAATGCCAGAACAATACTTAAGCTCCGGACTTAGTCAGGTCCAAAAAACAGTTCTGTGCCTGTGTGCAGAGCCACACTGCAGTCAGTGGTAGAACTGGCTGAGTGTGGGGCTTAAGCCCAAGGCAGAAGTCTGCTTTCAACAGTAAATTTCAGGTTTATGCTCCTCCTCTGGCAGGGTTTCTCTTGGATTGCTCTCTTGTTTTCCATCAAACTCTTTGGCTTTCTGGAGAATTGTGTTCTCTGCCATACGTCTATAGAATCCAAGTCACAATATAAGTAACAGACATATCCTTCAAAGCAGCTGTAGAAAATCACCCAGACAGTTCATATACAGAAAAATTCCCTTCCTTCCCCCCTCAAGCTGGTGTAATGTAAACACCACAACTGAGTAAAACTGAGTCAAGCAGAAAGCTGGAGTATGTATTTGTAGAGAGAAGTACAAACTCCAGCAAAGAGCTCTCCGTGTCCATGCACACGTTTGTCCCACGTTACAGAGTGTTCTCTGAAGAACAGCGAGCTCAGAATCCGTGAGGGTTTGCTGGAAGGAGCACCTGCACCCAAGGTGTGTGTGCCCAACACTGTCCCTCCAGCAAGGCTACCGTTAGTCACAGAGAAGCCCAGAAATGTCGAGGTAAGGCTCTTCCCCGGCTTTACCACTGACTTGGAAAGCAACCTCCTCCCTGCCCTTCCAGAGTGCCTGTGAGAACTGAGTAGCTCAATGGACCTCCTGAGAGGAACAGGACTGGAGAGTCTTTTGCTAATTCTGGGCCACTCTACAAGGACAGGGAATTACTGCCAGTGAGTAAGGTTAGGTATCAGCATCCACCAAAGCAGGAACAGTTGTCCTGGATTTCCAGAAGCAGAGATCCTGGGGTGAGACTGAGTGGTCCAGAAGCCATTCAGTCAATTCCCTGGGCTAAGGTCTAAGACTCCCATTTCCTTGTCTGTTCTATGGGCTGTGCCAAGATCCTGAAAACATCTGGGAAAAACAGGCAAAACATTTTAGAACAAGATGTGAAAATGATAAATTTGAGCCAAACAGCTGCCTGTTTTGCAAGGTCACTGATTTGTCAGAGGTGCTGAGCATGGCAAGGTACTGCACATCTCAGAGCATCAAAGTCCATGTGACTCCACAGCCTCAGTAGTATCCATGGAAATCTGTTACACGGAAAATGTAGGTGCATCTTCTTCAGCTTTTGATCAAAGTGTATAGCACCTTCATACTCTTCCTTTGAAAAGATCCTCCTTAACATCCTCAATCAGACCTTGTACTTGCATCATATCACAGCTGAAGTTTCAAAATATTTTCCATTCTTTCCTCTGGTTTTCAGATGTTTGTAACTCTGTGAACTGTCACCCCATCGAAAGGATCATTAGCCTGAAGAAAACATGCAACTTACTGAAAAATGTAATTGCATAACAAGCTGTTAAAGATAAAAATAAAAGGCATAGCCTCATGGTTATTGACCACATCCCTCAGAAAGGCCTAGCCAAATTCCCAGGATCTATTTGTCAGCTCTTTAACCTGGGAAACTTAGTTCATGGGTAAAAGGGAGGAAGAAACTGCAGGAGCAGCTTCACTAATTTTATAGGACCCCTCAAGCGTGCATAGACTGAAAGTCTTTGGAGCACATAGATATGGAACAAATAAAATGAGGCAGGCCCTTGGCAAGGAATAGAAAGTGGAAAACGATGAGAAGACTCCTGAAGAAAATTCTGTGCTGCTGAAGTCGAGACATGAAGGATTATGTTGGAAATGTAGACCCCCAAAACTCAGCAGGGGAAAGAAATGAACTGCTCAAACTGCCCAGCCCTGATTCTGCTGCCTCATGTGTAAAACCAAATGTAGTTCTGGACTTGAGAAGATGCACAGTTGCAAATCAGTAGAAGTGAGAGAGGATTTGGGCCTCACTTGGACAGGGGCAAAAGCATTTCAGCTCCTCAGGGTCATTTGCTTCTTGTGCCTGCACAGAGCTCAGTCCCTGAGGCCACTGACCCTGTCACGCTCTGCTCCAACACAGCTACTCCCAAAAGCACATTTTCCCAGTTCCCCAAGAATGAAGGGAATTTCAGTCATGTCAGGAAAGCATCATTAGAGGGGTTATCTTTCTTACTCTGAAATAATGTCAACAAAGTCAAATATCTCTTGGTACACACCTATACATTAATTTTTTATAGTAACCTAGAAATTTTATGGCTCATTTCACACTTCTGAGCAGACCATAAGTTGGATGTCAAGACAGCATTTTATTTATAAGAAAGATTTATAAATGCAGTTGTTTAAACAGAGGGTTTTGCTAGCTGGAGTGTCTGAATAAAGTGCTGAGCTATGTTACAAGTGCCCCTGAGAAAAAGCATCTGGACACATCTCAAATTCTACTCCCCTTTAGGGTAGAAATAAATCAGACAAGGACCCCTGACAAAGCACAAATCAAATCTGTCTTCCAACCTGTAGGCTCTGCTGTGCGGGCCAATGTCTCCAAATCCCATAAATGCAGGGGTTGTGCCCTGGGGAGCACAGGAACTTCCTCCCTTTCCCTCTTCCCCAAAAGAACAGAATGCAAGGACAATAGCTGGCCAGGGGCTGGCACATGTAGGGCACAAAAACAACAGGCCAAAATGAAGGAGTCTATTGCCTGGGGCAATTGAAACACTGTGGGAAAACCAGGGAGTCTTGAACAATTCCTCTAAAGCTCCTGAGCCCCAAGCACACCTCTCAACTGCCAGGGACTCCTCCACTGAAATGTTTTAGTAGCAGTCTTCCATGATAGAGTCTGCAGGTCTCAGAAGTGTATTTTTAATGTAAATCAAAAAAGGGTTTTTTCAGATTAAGGGAGTAGATTGGTTTGCCCCTGTTTCAATCACTTGCCATAGCAGACCATTGGTATTTAACCTTTGGTGTCTCTAAGTATTCAGGCACGTAGGGCCAAACACTGGGGCTCCTGTGCAGCAGTGAGCACACACAAAGTGCATGTTCTGCTCTGTCTCTGATAGTTTTAGGATATTCCTCAAGCCAAGTGACCTTCATCCTCTACAAACAAAAAAATGGTGTCTGTTTGTGTTTATGGCTAAACTTTTCCAGACCTAGTCACATCTTTAATTGTTTCTGGGCACAATGGTTTCAACAATTTTATGAGGAAAATATGACTCACTGACTTCTTGCAAAATATTTCTGCTTGTGTTTTGTGCTTTAAATCAGTAGCCATGTTTTTGTGTCAGTATGTCCAGAGGTTCCCTTGAACTCCGTGAGCTGTCGCTACAGTGAAGAGTTTGTGTTTCCTTCAAGTTGGTGAAGCTCCAGCTGCGAGTGGGCAGAGGGGCAGGACACACACACACACACACACACACACACACACTGCCTGCAGCCCCTGCCCCAGCCTCGTGTCCCTCGGCCCATGTGGGCACACACGGAGCTGACAGCCTGCACGAGGCTCCAGCTCTGCTCACCGCCCAGAGACACTGCTAGGCACTGTAGAAAACAAGCACAATTACAGACAAGCTCTCCACTGTTAGTAACTTGAGTGCTTGAGATCGTGTCTGGGCTTGTGGATCAATGAAGTGATCATCATGGTTTGCCTCACACTGCTTTGGTAACCCCCTCCTTACACTTTTAGTCTCTCGTTATTTTCATACGTAGTTTTATGTGTAATTATTACATTTCTTTACTTGGAAGGACAAGAGTGCCATTTTATCTTTATGGTTGTGGAAACGAAAGAGAGTTGATTTGATTTTGTATTATCACAACATAATACTTATTTCAGTACCTGATGAGCTCAACATTTGCTGGAGGAATTACAGCCTGCACCCTAAAATCTGTTCCTACAAAGGAGACTCCCTTAGTGGGTTTCTGCATGGCAGAGGACGTGGATTTATTGCAGAGTTGCCACATTTTATAGCATGGTTTTATCAAATCCTCTCATGGCAGCCAAACAAACTTACTATTAATGTGTCCTGGGTCTATGTCATCTCCACTAAAACCCAGTTTTCACTGTATGTAACCAAAATCAGTAGTGATTAAGTAGGTTAATATTGAGGGCCTTTAGAGACATTAAAGTCTCTAAATAAAGAGAGGAAAAATGTAAAGCTTAGAAATGAGCTGTGATTTCAAGTAATCATATCTGCTATTTCAAAAAAAACTCCAGTCAAAGGTGCTGGAGTTATTAATTCCACTTTCCTGAATTTCTTATAATACCAGCAGAAAAACTTGTGCTGCTACAATTGCATCAGTGTCAGGGCTGATAGAAATATACACTGCAAACGTTTCAGTGGTGAAAAGACAACACTAACACAATTACACCAGGTCAAATTTAAGGCTGATTTTGCAAACTGGGCTACATTTGTCTACCATGACATTGATGCAATCACAATTAGTTTTCTTCTTGTTGTTTATTTGAACACTTAGGGACAATGGAATGAACTGCCCCTTCTGAGTGCTGCTGCTGTGTGGCATCAAAAAACACTTGCAGCAGACAATGGCATTTGTCTTTCTTGACACTGATAAAGAAAATCAGATTGGCACTCTGTATTACAGACCTGTCAAATATTTGGAACAAAGTCTGAGGGTTGCTCAGGGCTTAAACCACTGCAGCTTTTTGTGATTTCAGTGTCCTGTGGATAGGCTGGAAGTGTCCAGGCCTTGGCACTGCCTTTGGACATCCGAGGAGTCCAGCCCAGCAACTGAATGAGCCTGCTGAGTGGGATAACATCCTGACCCAGCCCCAGTCTCACCCGAGGCAGGTGGAGTGAACTGGCTGAAGGAGGGACCCTCTGGGGCCAGCAGTGTTGGATCCACTGGGAAAATACACACTGTGTTTAATCTTTGCTCTTGAGCATTCCTCCAAAAGCCCACTGACCTCAGTAGCAATGTCTACTGTGCTGGATAAACACTCCAAATTTATCACTCAAACCCCTTAGATTTTAAGCATTTTTGTACAACTGCTTGACAAACATTCTATTTATACACTTATTGGCAGAACTGGTTATTTTTCTAGAGAAGAAGAGTCATTTCAATTAGGGAGACAGTGCCCTTGATTTCAAAATACATCTCAAAATAGCTATTTTAACACAACACTACATGCAAATAGCGATCCTTTCTTCAAACAAATCCTGTCTGTGGAAAGAAATCACCACATAGGGATTCAGAGCAGGATCTGAAAGGTTTTATGTCATTCACTTGAAATAGGAATTCTGACTGTGGGGATCATTTTGTACAACTGGTGCCTCCCACCAGCACACACACCATCCAGCACACAGGCAGGGCAAGAGTCACTGCGGATACAGATGTGGAAATGGAGGTTTGATATTTAGCTTTTCTCTGGTGAAAGAGATTTGTGAAAATATAGGTTGGGGAGACAAACAGCTACCTGTGGTAAGCTTTTGGAAACTTCCCCTCAGTACTTTTGTCATTCATCTCTGAGACACTAAGAGATAAATTCTATTGCTTTTCTTCTGCAGAACTTCTTGATCCAACCTGTTTAACTCAGATTATTAGATGGGCCCTTTACTTTGCACCAAACTTATGTCAGATTTTATTTTGAAAATCTCAAATGATTCAGGAGTATAAATCCCATTCTTGAAGATACTTTAGGCTCTTAGGAGCTAGTTAATTGATTTTCAATAAGAATTACATTCAGACCTCACATTATTTAGAAAGACAAGTGTGCAACTCCTTTGGTATTTCTGCAAATCTGATCCAGGCAAATTCAGCTCTTGAGCATATACTGAAGTACTGCATATCTGACATACTGTCCTCCTAGCCAAACTCCAGCCATTAAAAGAAAATCAGATAAACGGCTTTGATCCAAGTTATTGCTTTAGTCATTAGGCCCTTGCGTGGGTTTATGCCAGCTTCTGGAAATGGAGTCCTGGAGTCCACGTTTCCTAAGCAGCAACACTTTTAAATGTCATCAGCTGCTCTCAGACAGGTTCTCCCGTGCTGGAGGCTGTGTTTTGGATGGGCCCTTTTCTGGGGTGATTCTCTGAGCACAGGACTCCACTTCCAGACCCAAGATGAGCTGCTATTCCAGCCTGCACCTCAACTCTCCCTGTATTTCTAATCGCCTTCCACCTTAGCACACAGTTCTACTCCCAGTGACAGAGTACGCATCCAGAGGAAATTAATCAGCCCTCTGTTCCAGACTCCAAGTAGAATCCAGCAGCAGAAGTTGGCCTGACTCAGTTAATGACCTGGAAACTATTTTTGAAGGCCTGGTGTCGGGGTTCACTCTGTGCCTCCCACCAGCAGCAGCAGCAGCAGCTGCCACCCGGAGCACAGCAGGACCTCTGCACGGAGCATCCCCACCGACTGCGCCCTCTGCCTCGTGGAAGTCTGTTCCTTGGAATCACAGCTGCCTGTAAATCCCACCGTGGCTTTCTGGCAATGTTGTAATAAGAAAAGAAGCAGTGATTGCATCTAACCAAACCCTGATTTCCCCCTTTGCTAGCCCGTGGCACATCCTCGGGGACACGTGGCAGTTCTGTGCCTGTGCCACAGCCCTTCCAGGTGCTGGGAGGCTCCTGCAGGGAGCTTGCCTTTCCTCGTGGGAGAAGGCACCAGACAACCCACCCATTACTAGCTGATTTAGGAGCACAAGCCTTGCTCCCAGGCTCTCTGGTTTCCATTTCCAACTTGCTGACAGACTTGCAAGGCTGAATGAGGGACTCAGGAATGTGGCAGGCTATGCACACTGGCCCGACGAGCAGTGTTCCCAGCCTGGCAGAATCTGAGTCTGCAGTTGGCTGCACTGCAGTGGATCCTGAAACCCAAATTCCTGATGGGAAGAAGCAGATGGTGCTGAGGGAGAGCAGTTTACAAGGGATGAACAGGCTTTTAGTTTTCTGACAAAGTAAACTTGCCTACGCACTGAGTCCCACCAATTCTTGCCTAGAGAGGTTCCTTCTCCTTAATGACAAACCCCAAGGGTCTCTCCTCTGTAACACACACCTCATTCTCCTTGTTTTCCCTAATCTGTGCCTAAATTCGTGTTACAAACAGACTTATCAGGTGTGATCATGTCTCCATCCATCCACCTTCTAATGCAGGAGCCCATTGCCAGGTTAATTAGGAAATGAGGAATGTCCTTTATCTCAGCTCTAGTGCTGTGGAAAGTCCCAAGGCTAAGCTCCAACAGAAACCACCATGATGGGTAGATAAATGTTTTCATTATTACACTGAGAAGAATAGATTAACCAAATCAGATGACAAACTTCCAGCAATAGTGAAATCAGATGTTCAGCAGTATGTGAGATGTAATTTGCTACCTTCAAAAATGGAACTCTGAATCACAATACCCCAGTGCTTCTGAAGTGGGGCAAACTCTGTCATTTACCTGTCTGATCAGGAAAACTGTCCTTTTATTAAGAATTAAACCATTAAGTCCATTTCCTATGGCAATCTTGGTTTATTCCCATAAATGTTACCAAGACAATCTTGTGCCACAGAAACAATAAAGTTGCTAAGTTAGGATCACTATCCCAAAGAACACTGGAAATAAAGGAAAAGTATACAGAATGTCACAGAAGAGGGAAATAGATGAGAGAAAACGTTTGTGCTTTAAACCCAGCTATTTTCTTAAGTGCTGAGTAAACACAGAGTTAGTTCCTTTCAAAGTCAGTATTTCCAGTTCTGGTTAGTGAACCTTGGTACTTAAGATAATGAAAAAAGGTGTATTTTTTAGGACATATCAAACTTAAGGCAATTTAGAACGTCTCTCACTGGCCAGCCAACAACAGCAGAGTCTAACAATTACTTGGTATGTTGGAATATTTTATCTGGGCTGAATTTATTCAGTATCTTCTAACACAGGCTTGAAGTCATTATATTTCCTAACAAATTAGGGTAGCTGTCATAGCAATCCTAACACTGTGTTCTGCACTGATATTCCCTTTCTAAGGACACCCCACAAGCATGTGAATTTACCAGTGGAAAAAAACAAGGACTCTGAATATATGTGAATGTATCTGTACTTTCCCCTTCACTTCTTACCAGTTCCTAACACACATGCTCTGACATTCAGGGCCCACATTTTTTATGCTGTTATTCTCTGCTTTTATTTGGTTTGGGCTTGTTTTTAATGAGGTGAACTTCGAACAGCCCAACTTTAGCTCCTATAAAATGTGTCTTAAATGGCCAGATTTAGTGATTTTTCTATGGAAAGAAAAAACCCTACATGCTCAGCACACAGCTGTACTTGGAACCAGATGTCTTACCCCCTTTCAACTGAACTAATGAGGACAGGAATATAGTCAGGAAAACTTCTCTCTAGGTTTTGACTTTGGAATTATGGAAGGAGTACTGCAAGGACTGATGCTTCCACATAAAGGAAGGGAGGAGGATGGTAATTCCACTGATGAGGAAAGTTTGCATTGCCACATTGGCTTGAAGGCACTTCCAGCCCCCCAGCCCTCTTCATCCCAGTGCCAGTACTACTCCTTAACTCACACAAGAGTCCCACCGAGGGCAGGCAGAGCCTCAGGGTGTGAACTGCAACTCTCTTCAAACCAGTCTATGTAGTGAAGCCCAGGGTTGGGCTCTGTGTCACCCTTACATCTGGCACGTGTGAGAGGACTCTATTTCTTTCAGGACTTCTGTAAAACATAAAGGTGATCAATTACTGAGGATCAGATGCTCTGAAAACCAGAACTTCTAATAGAAATCTGACTGAACATGAACATTTTTTAAACTAACTTTGCCCATCAGTGTGTTTTTAAATTACAAAGTGTCTTCTGCTGCTAGTTCAGAAATAGATAAGGTTTTTAGGACCATCACTTCTCTGCCCAGTCTTGCTCCCAGCAAAGTCACTGGGAGCACTGCCATAACTTCAGAGATGATGAACAAAACCTTTGAGGTCATAATTTGGCACTGAAACTGGAAAAATGCAATAGTGTGGCTTTCTAGAGAAAAGATGCATGAGATTCTCCCTCTAGTTCCTATCTTAAGCGTCTTTAAAAAAGTAGTTCTTGATTTGTGTTTCTGTGCTCTTCATCAGTAGGTTCCTCGTGGCACAGAGGAGGTCCTTGCACTGAGCCACAGCAGCAAAACAGAGTCTTCTGCTGCACAAAGTCTTGTGAGACAGAGCCATTACATGCAGAGGAAACGGGGTTTAGTGGGGCCCTAGTTCCCCTGGGGACTACCATAATATAAATTATTAATAATAAAAATAAACATTGGCTAGCTTGAACTTCTCTTCATTCCCTCAGAGCTTATTTTTGTGACAGAATTAGCTAAATAAAGCCCACTTGAAAGAATGTTTAATTGCAAACTATCCAAAGAAAACAAAATGGAACTAATTGGTTCTTAGATATTAAACATTCAAAGGGAGATGGCTTTGGAAACAGCTGAAAGACTGATGTGTACAAGGATACAAACGGTGAAGTGAGCAGCTCAGCAAAATGCAGTTTAAACTGGACCACATTTACTTTTAAAGCAGATAATCAAGTTTTGTCAGCCTGGTCCTGCCTAGGAGACAGCTTTGGGTTGCTTAAACCCTAAACAGAATTACAGCAATACTCTCTTGAAAATCATAAAATCAGAAGAGTCAAGCTTGGGTATTGACTTCTGGGCATCATTTGCCCAGGAAACACTTCAAAATCTACAAGGCTCATAATTTCGTGGAGTGCCCCTTAAATCTGTTCCTGCCTAAAAAAGGCATCTTAGCAAAGACTGTTTCAAGTGGGTTTTCTAAAGCAGTTATTTCCTTGCAATTTGGGTAAGGAGGGCTTACAAAACCAGTTCTGAAAACACATCTCCAAAGGAGAGTGGTAGTGCCTTCCATCATTATAACTGACTGCTGATCTGCCATGGCCTTTGTAAACTTGCATTCTTTACCCTTGTGTTTTTGTTATTGCCATTTAATTCAAATATTTCACAGTCAGCAAATAGAAAAAATCTGTTTGGTCATGTGAAAACTCCATATTCATTAAAGGTTAAATAATTGCCACACAATTTCAGAAGTATTTCTAGCAAGACCAGGAAATTATATCTCTAATACAACTGAAGTTTGTAAACATTAAAAAACCCCACCTCTCTACATTAGAAGGGAGAAACAAGTAGGTAAGTTATAAGCAAAATCATGCAGTAAAAATCATTTTAAATATTAATTAGCAGTAGGATAAATTTTCTCAAGAGGATTGCTGTGTGCAGTGAAATCAGACTGGTGCTCAGCCATTGAAGGGGCACTGTCTAATCAGCCACATGTTTACCTTCCCACTTATCAACAAGTGACAGTAACAAGACTTCTGCCAGAGATAACAGATTCCTGGAAATGCCAGGCCCCCTACAACACCCAGCCCCAGAACAAGAGCTACTCACTGGGGAAAAAAATGCAGACAACTGGAAGTGCTAAGTAGGAGCTGCTCAGCAGGATCAGTGGAGATCAAACCACTTCAACACTGAGGGCAAGAGCTAATGTAATATTTAGGTCCCTTGAAATGTTGTGAATATCTTCAACAAACAAGGCAAGAGTCACTCATGAAAATGCATTTCAGCTTTGTGCACACACACACAAAAATCAATCAGCTCTCTGTCTCAGACTCCTTCAAAGACTGTGAACCCAATTGTTTGTTCCCTGAGGAATCAAAGCTTTTACTGCAACCAACACATCTGCTTAGTGTTGCCTATTTTTCAGCATCACAAGGAGTTTTGCTTAGACCTTGGACTGGTTTACTCAGCATCTATGTGTGAGTACCAATCAGAACTCCAAGAGAAGAAAGAACTGAGGTCTTCTGCCAGCTTCTACCTCTCTCCTCAGAAGACACAGGCAATCCTGGCAAAAGGAGCATTTGTATTGGAGTGTTTAGCCAGAAAAGCTGTATCTTTATGGGTTTCATTATTTCACATTCCTCTCAGTGCTCACAGCCATGCCAGAAACTTGGTAGCATGGATCTATACAACTACACAATAAAGCTTTGTGAGTTTAAAACATGTAGTACACTTTGAAAGGTATTAGCAGTCTGCAGACCATGAAACACCCTTCCCTGTGCACAGTCTGTGTCTCTGTACTAGCAGCACCTCACTGCTATCCAAATACTGCTGTTATTGTCTACAAAACTTCTAGAAAGAATGCAGCAACTTGGCAAGACTGGGCTTTCTACCCGCATGCTCAGAGCTGCCCCTCACACCTCAAACTAGGGCACTAACACATGGCCAAGTTTGCTGTGCACTGTAACTACAGATAACCTTAAGTACTTCTATACACGCAGCTTTTCCTAATGCAGCCACAATAGTTAGACAATCATGTTTCACAGTCCTTACCCAAGTCAGCTGAGGGCAGGAGTCTGCCATGGAGACAGCTGGAGGGAGGGGCTGTTACTGGTGTCTCAGACACTGCAAGGACTTGGCTGGGGCAGATGTGCTGCTGTAAAGCATCAAGGGAAAGAGCAAGTTGTATGAGCCTACAGCACTTTCATGCCAGTGTAGCTGCAGAAGCTTTTAATGCCATCTGTCCACATCATTAAAAGACCCTCACCTGAGACAAACTTACAGCAGTACTACATTTAAGCAGCACAGAACAGAGGTTAGAATGACTGCATGGTAAGGTTAGAACAACCACAAATACTATGGTTTTTTTAAATAAATGTTTGGGTAAGTCCTCTATGCCTCATAAAATAGGACTTATTTTTGTGCTGTAAATCTACTTAGTCTATAACAAAGGCTACTCTTGTAGAATAGAATTGTGCCTCTGGACAAAACTGGGCCCCCATAAGAGAGTTCTCCTAGTTCCCTTCCAGCATGGGAGGTGTGAATCGTAATCCTAACACACACACTGACTGGAGAGGGAAGACTCTCACCCAAGACCGATGAGCAAGACTCAAGGTATCAATCAGTTCATTGAACACACTGATCCTTAGTGCATCAGCAAGTAAGAGGACAAACAGACTTCAGAATGTGGTGTGAAGTGACAGCTTTGCATTGTGACAGTTTTTGGAGCTGCAGAGAGATGGAACACAGACATGGGTGGTTGGTCAAATGTATTGTCCACACTCACATTGCTTAATCAGAGTCAAAGAACATTCTGAGCTGGAAGGGACTCTCAAGGATCATCAAGTCCAGCTCCTGCTTGATTGACAATTTAAGGAGCCTTGGAAATGGATGAGAACACCAGCAAAGAACATTAATTGCAGGACAGCACACAGGCAAAGCAGTTAAATCTCTCAGTATTGTGATGACTGCAGGGATATTGAAGGCATCACATGTCTACTGGTCTGCCTTTTGGGCGCCAGGCAGACCTGATGTGTGAGACAGGGAACCCTCAGCTGCCCTGGCAGAGGGGCCTGAGCCGAGGGCAGCAGAGTCTGAACTGCTGAGAGGTGCTGTGAGCACAGCAGGGACCAGCCTACCCATCAGCCTGGAACACGGCTGGCTGGAGAGGCAGGAGGCACAAAGCATGTCCCTGGGGTGTTCTCTGTCCCCTGACGGTTTTCCCACACCTGCAAGGTGGCCCTCCAACCATCAGCACATGGACTATTGATCTCATGAACTCACAGTTGTGATCCTCCACAGAACCGCCACTGAGAATGCACAGACAGAGAATTTCCTGGCAGAAAGCCACTCTTGGGTGATCCTCAAAATTCAGAAATGGCCATTCAGATACAAAACATGTTGACAAGTGAGTCCAACAATACAGTAATTCAGATCCAGAATTAAATCCAGATTCTGACACAGTTACAGCAGCAATGGCAGGCAGTGCATTCAATGTTCTAATAGAAAAATGGTGTTTTGTTCCACATGACTTGGCTTACTCAAGAGAGATAATTTACAATAAGATACACTTTTACAGAACTGTAAAGATAATCTGACAGTTACAGGTCAAAAATACTCAGAGCTTTAAATGAAACTAAAAGCAGTCAGAATCATACACAAATGAGGAAAGATTCAACATGTGCTACTACAGCTCTGGAGAAAACAGACACAGATATTATGTCTGGACTGGAGATCTCACCAGAAGATGCACTGTTCTCATCCAAAGCCTTCTGCAGAGCATGAACTCCTTACAGTTGTGGGATTTTTGGTGAAGAACCCCAGCTCAAGAAATTTTGAGATACTTTGCACTGCTGTTTAAATGTTTTGCACTTCTGCTGTTTGTTAGCAGGCAGCAGGGATGCCTGTGATTTTCTAAGGTTATTTAAATTCTTTATTTGTTAACAAATTACGTTGGTTGCACAACACATTGGCATGTGAACCCTTCAGAAAAAGGGAGAGGCACACCAGGGCCTCGGTGGAATTAGGAACAAGCTGCAGTGAGTTCAGCAGAGATACACAAAGGACAGCTCTATTGTCTCGTGGCAGTTGTGGTTAATTGAAGGAGTAGTTCCCATCAGCTTTCTACATGCCAGGACTCTTCAAAGGTGGCATTACCTTCAAGATAACCCACCGTGTGGGTTCCAGTTCAGACAATGAGTAACAAAGGCCTAGTGACAGATTTCCACCCAGACTGGGCATGTGCTGCTGCACTAGGAGCGCCGTGAAAGGCACACAGGAATGTGCAGGTACACGGAGCAGTACAACAAAGGTACCTGATGCTGTGGTGTTACACATGGAATCAAACCCAGGCATTTTCAGACCTGATCCAGCCATTTGAACTGTGTTTTTTTTGTCTTCCATTGTAAAAACCAGATAACAGACTTCCTCCAAATGAGTTCCCGTCAAAACTTGAGAAAAGCCTGGGACTTTTCTGCATAGCTCAAGTCTCAGCCACATCCATATGCTAGACTGTAATGACTGCTCAAACAGCTGCACGTGCTTTTGCAATATCTCCGAGTGCCATTTCTTTTGGAAAACCCTGGCCTACTATTTGAATTTTATAGATCCCATCAAACAAAATCCTTCCTCATAACCTGGAGGGATATTCTAAACTATTCTTGTAAAATTTGGATTACATAATGGAAGACATGCAGAAATTCAGTGCCTGGGTGAACTGCAGGTTATTGACACTGTTTTTTTTCTGCACTAGTAGGAATATAAACGTATTCATGCCAACACTAAAGCAGTAAACATTCAGATTTTAAAGCACACTGAGGCCTTTGAATTACCTCTCTGTTTATCTGTTCAGGCCCAGTATTGGAGAATGACATTTCCCTCTTCAAGTCTGTGGCAATTTAAATAATAAAATGCAGGTTATGTAAGTGCAGAGAATTATGGAAAAATGTAAGTGCAAAGTACATAGTTTTAAAATGCATTTGAATTACTCAAATACAGCTGAACTGACATTATTCAGACTTTCCAGTCTTATTCAATACTGGATTGAAGTCAAGCCCAAGACATTTAAGGCCCAAAGGAGGTTTTTAAGAAAATTACAAGTACCTATATTTCCAGTTTACAATGTCTGTCTGGGAAAGCTCCACCGCCTGAGGAAAGACCAGCCTACCTTCTCATGGGATCAAACAGAAGAGATGGGAACTAATTAAGGGGACATTTGGATCAGCTTGTAAACATAAGGACGTCCCAAAGAGCACCTGAAGCAGAGACCTGCATGCAAATATCTGCAGTCTTGGAGCAAAACCCAGATGCAGATTCAGGACCCATTTTACACTGGAAGATCATTTCTAACCTGTGCACACACAAGCTGTAGGTCCAGCTCTGCATTCCTTCCACACCCAGGGTTGGAGTTCTGCCTGAATAAGGAATGCAAGAGAGAAATGAATTTCTTATCAGCCTGGCAGATCTTGTTTGGTGATGTACATGCCTGTGAACCTGCCAGAACTCAAATGTGGGCCATGGCACCCAGCCGAGCTCCAGAGCTGAGAGACTCTTGTAGGACCCTTGAAAAAAGGTAAAACTATTTTCATACCAGAAGTAACTGCTCCTAACTTTGGGATACCTGGATATATTCCAATATTTCTGCTATAAGCCATTTTCAAATGGAGAAGTGAAGATCCCAGATTTGTATAAAAATGAGTAAAAAAAGAATAAATTGTGTATTTCCAAACTGAGGGGCATTTAAAAATATGGCTATATGAGAAAAGATTTAATAACCATAAATCTCACAGTGGGAAATACTAAACAAACAAGTAAGAAGAGAAGCTTTCTCAGCTTAACACTGTGCATCCACTGGTCTCCTGAATGACAGGGCATCATGTACATACACATGCATATGGCAAAATTTTTCCATCACTTCAAAGAGACACAAACTTCCCCCTGGCTTTTGATAAGATAAATCAATTACGACTCCTTCAACTCCACAGCCAGCAGTGTTTCAAAACCTGCAGGGAGAAAGACCTCCCAAATGCAGGAATGACAAAGAACTGTGGAAACAAATCTCTTTATGTGTGAACTTTGGTCTTTTTAAAGTTTTCCCAGGGTGAGGGCCTTCCTGGATGTTTTTCTCATTAGTGCCCCCAAACAAAATGCAAAATTGTAGGATGAAGAGGCTATTCTGTGGTCAAAAAAGTGAAAAGGACATATTAAGGTATTTCACATTGCATTTTGCTGAGACAAATATTTTCATAATAGTTGAGAAAAGAATATGTTGAATAGAGTATCCACTGTTTTAAGAAAAAGAAATGCCAGTTAAAATCAAGGGCTTTTGCTGCTCTAAGGCTTCCTAAGCAAGATTAAATCAAAATATTTCCTGTAAACATTCCCTCTTTTCATCAGCATGTCAACTGTAGTAAGTCAAATGTGATACTAATTCTCAGCATCAAAATCTGGAATAACTTTATAAAGTCAAATGTTTCCTTACTTTCACAGAAACAACTATTACTGGAAATATTTTCCAAAGCATGTTGCAAGTGGAGGTAAGTAAATCTCTAGCACACAGCACATTTTTCAAGGAAAAACCTTCTAGAAGTGAGTCAGGATTTAATAAAAAATGTCTCTGAGGTATGTAAGTCATGCCCATAATAGAATATTTTTCAATTTTCAGCCCTGTATACAGCATTTTAAACCACTAACAGATGTATGAAACAAAAAGCAAAATTGTCCCTTATTCTCTACTGTGCTCACACAGAGAAGAAAACATGGACACCAAGGAGAGGCTCTGAAACATTTTCCATGAGAAAGACAATTTGCTCACAATTCCTTCTCCCTTTAAATTGTTTCTGTGGCAACACATCTGGTGCTGTAATTCTGGGCCAGAACATTAACTATCCTGAAAGAAGAAAGTTATGTTGCTGTTCTGGTCTGCAAGAATGTGAAGCAGAGAGAGATCTCTGAATACACGTAATCAGGTCACCCTTTCTGCCTTCACAGGCTTACAGAACATCAGCTACAGATTTTTACGCATAGCTCAAAATTACAAGTTTTAAAACATTTCAGCAAGGGTTAGAGAAAACTCTCATGGCAAACACACTGTCTAAGTCAAGGGGTTTTTTCAATAAAATGATGAGTACTTTGCTACTGCTGTTCCTACCACGTGAAATAAGTGAGGGAAGTATTCAGTTAAGAGGAACAATGTTCATTCCCTAATCATAAACATAACTCTCCCTATGGAATGGAAAAGGATTGATGTTGATTTCTTATCATCCCCCCAGCACTATGTAAATATTGCTGCATTACCACCATTTCACAGCCCAGGGATGTCAGGAGCACAGAATGCCCCAAGTGTCTGTTAGACTCAGCTGCCCCTGGGAGAGTCACCCCTGGCAGAACCAGGGAATCACTGAGGCTGGAAAACCCCTCCAACATCACTGGCTCTATCCTGTGCTCAGTGCCCACCTTGTCCCCAGCCCAGAGCACTCAGTGCCACAGCCACTGGTTCCTTGGACACCTCCAGGGATGGGCACTCCAAACCTCCCTGGGCAGCCCCTTCCAAGGCCTGACCAGCCTTTCCATGGAAGAATTCTTCCCAAAACATCAGCCCTGGGCCCACCGAGCTCTTGAGAACCAATAGACTTTAGTGGCATTACTTGAAATTACAGGAGCCTGTTGCTGGTTGATGTAAGTCCTGGACATCCCAGCTTGAGCACATCACCATTCTCAGGATTTGTAACCTGAACAACTTAGTTGTAGAGACAGGAAAGAAGAACAAGGATAAAAGATTACAGCCCCAATTCAGTTTGCTGAGTCAACAAACAAACAGGTTTTTAATCACTAATAATCCTGAAAAGTGTCAACTCTTAAACCATGCTGCATGACTATAATCCAGTGCAAGTTATTATGGGTATTTTACTGTGCAACTGAGACTATCATCTCAAGATACAGACTCTGCCATGGACATAATTCATGATCCAAGGACCAGGGCAATTTCCAAGGGCTGTGGTGTTCCCTGAACTCAGTCTGGAGCAACAGGAGTTAAAAAAATAATGAAAGTGGATTTTTGCTACTTCATCAAGCAGATTAGGAACAAATCCATGGAAAGAACATATCTGATGAATAACAAAGTATCACTGACATAGTTACTTTCCCAATAATAACTGCATGTTAGTTCTCCATAGAACAATTTTTATTATTTAATTTGAAACAGCTAAATTCAAATCTAGAGCAGTTACATATAAATCTGTTTGCTAACTACACTTAAAGCATTTCTGTAATAGTGACAAAAGATGCAAGATCATTTTGGTGTTCTGACCTTTCAAATTACTAATGATTAAATGCCTTGATTGGCTGAAAACCAAGTTTTGCCCTAAAAAGTTGAATTGAATAAAAGTTATGGTTTTCAGCCACTCTGAAGACATACTGGTTTAAAGCAGTCTGTCCTCAGGGAGAATAAACTGGCAACAGAAATGGAAAAGTTGAAAAAAGTGGATAAAACCTGGTATTTCATAAATATGTATGCCCCTTTTTTTGCTTCCGGAGGCAGCATCTGAGGATGGGAGTTAAAGCCAGGGCCCGAGCACCTGTAGCCATTAAAGGCTGGCTGATGGCCTTTGCACGACTTGCTGTCTGTATAATTTTGGATTGTCACCAACCTTCCAAAACCCAGTTCTGGGCAATAACAGTCTGGATAATTCAGCTCTGTCTGTTCCCTCTTTCTCAGCCTTTTGGCTAAGATCAAGTGTGCAGATTTAACTAATATTAAACCTGCTATACATAAAATATCTCCTTCACTTCCAGTCTTTCTATTTATTTCATCCAAATGAAACAAATTAATAACCCTTCTGAGACAGTTGTATAACTTTCTATATCCAGAACCTCCATTCTGTCCTGGTGCTCTGTAACTCCACATAATCACTCCTCAAACCCCAGAGAAAGATACACATGAACATCATAACTTTTCCCTCCCCAGGCTGAGTCTGGTTTCCCTTTCTAGCCATAGTGGCTCTATTCCACTTCTCTGGCTCTTTATGAGGATATTGCAAAGGAAAATTTGTGAAGGAATTAGCTGTGGAAGGCAATAAAGTGCTGTTGGTGGATGTGATATTACAGTGTCCCAACTCCCCTCCTGGACTGCTCCTGAGAAACCCAGAGCTAGAGAAAACACTGTAGAGCAACTGTACAGCTGCTCTTTGTCTTGACAGAAGGAAATCATCTCATCCTTACACTACTCCTTTGGGAATGCCATTACATAACTCCCTGTTTGGCCCATATCTGCATGTGTTTGGCTCTGTGCTGTCAACAGAAACACTAGTGCTCCCCTGTGGCTCCTAACTGACTCCAGAACAGAGCCCCACATGGGGATACAGGACCTGTCACCTCAAGGAAGCCCTTTCATTCCTCTAAAGAACATCCAGACTTTAATTGCAGGAAAATTTCACCAAGCCAGTTGTTCACTACCAGATCACAGGTGTTGGATCTCACACATTTCTCCTAGACCTGGGGCATGAAGAGGCTGGACCTGCCACTCATTGTCAGCTCCAGCCCATTTTGGCAGGTTTCATGCAGCTTTTCCTGCACTTCTGCATGTGGTGCTTATGTCATTCACACTGCAGAACTCAGAGCAGCAGCACAGGGGGGGATCAACTACATGACAAAGGAACATATCAGAGAAGGAGGTTCTCATATGCACGTTCCTTTAGCCACTGCGTCTCTCTCAGATGTGCCTCTCCACTCAACACCAGTGTATGTACTGCACCTCATCAATAGGTGTAGCTCCCACTTTGCAGCTGTGAAAACAGGTATAGAAGGATTAAGTCTTGATCCCAACAAAGGAAATGACTGAATCAGGAGTCTGAGTACGGGTGCTGATTCAATGCTTAAGAAATGGCTCAAGAAGTATGCACTTATTTTTCAAATTTCTTCAAGTTTCTTTGGTTGGTGAACAACTCTATTTCCATATGGTCCAACTTATTTAAAACACTTTTTAAAAGGGGAAATTAAACTCTGTGTGAATCACAATATAATTTGGCTATGACTCAAACCCTCAATTCGTATTTATGAGCAAATAAAATGTAATCTCTCCACTGACAAAGAGTTAACTAAAATATAACCAGTCCATGCAATGACACCTTCAAAACACAAACCCTACAGGATGGCATAAACATTGTCCCGCTCCTCTCACTGCTCCTCCTGCTCCAGCCAGGTTCTCTCCTCCCAGGGGACTCCTGGATGTTTCCAGGATGTGAATGCCTTTACCCCTGGATAAAGAACCACCAAACCTCTTTGTGCTGGTGCAGCCTCTGTAGGAATATCTGCATGCTTTGGAGCTTGTCCACTCACAGATGCCTGCAGATTCCTCAGGAGACCACCTGCCCCATAGGTGACTGCATCCCTCTCTTATAGGCAACTGACATCCTCCCATAGGTGGCTGTGCATGTCCCCCCCCAGATGCCGCCCCGACGCCGGTCGGTGTCCCGCAGCTCTCACCCACCGCAGCGTGCCGGTGTCCCCGTACTGCCCGGCCCCGCTCCCCGGTGCCGCCCGGGCCCGGCGGTGCCGATGTGGGTGCTCCTCGCCAGGTGTGTCCTACCTGCGGGGTCGGCGGGGCGCGGCTCGGCTGCGCTGCCGCCGCGGCTGTCGCGGCTGTCGTGGGGCCGCCGGGACGGCCCCGATAGCGCCGCTTATCGCCGCCGCCTGTCGCCCAGCCGGGCTCCGCTTCCAGGAAGCCGCGGCTCCGCAGCGCTTGTTTGCCGCTGGATGCCGACGGCCCCGTCCCTCTCGCTGCCTCCCTCCCTCCCTCCCTCCCTCCTTCCCTCCCTCCTCCGACCCCCCTCATCCTGGCAGGGGGGCTGGGAACGCGCCGCGCGGCTCCAGCACATGCCGAGCCGGCGGTCACGGCCCGGACCCTCTGCTATTAATCAGGAGCATCCCCGGCGCCCTCCCGCTCACTCCAGCTGCTCCGCTCCGGGCCCCACAGCGCCGCAGGGCAGCGGCACACCGGCATCACACGCGGGTCACCCGGCCCTGCCCACCCGCTTTGCTCCGCCGTTTCCCTGCCCTACAACCCTTACCCCTTCGCTTCTTCTCAGGCCTCTTCTCCCGTGCCCAGATTCCTCCCTTTCCCATCTTCCCCTTCCATTGCTCACTCCTCCTCTGCCCTTACCCCTACTCTTCGCTATCCCTTTACAGCCGCTTACAGCTCTTAGTTACCCAACCCTAATCATCATCTTTCGTTCTCCCGCTGCATCCTCCCTCTCACCATCCCACCCTCCCACAGGTTTTCTAGGACTGAAGAGATGTCATTTGCTTCTCCGATTTTCTGTTGACCAAAGCCTGCTCCGAGTCCTTCCTGCTGCACCCACTACTGACCTTGCTTCTGCAGGCAGGTACTGTTCCCTGGGAATGGGCTCCCTTCTGCTGGCTTTCTAGACACCTTCCAGGCAATTCTGGCAAAAAGAGGTGAAATTCTCATGCAGAAAGCAGGCTGGAATCTCCCTGTTCCTCACCTCCCCACATGCAGCCCCACACTCACCTCTCTCCTGAACAACGCCTTGCCAGAAACCCTCACACAAACGTGTCCCTGCCCTGGGCAGAGCACCTTGGGTTGTACTGTAGCTCATCCGTTTCCATTTTCCCCTGGTTTTTAGCACCACTTCCCCATGCTGACTGACTGACAGCACAGGAAGCCAGACACTCCCCATGGGGAAAATGAGCTGACTGTACGGAATTTGGACATGCCCTTACAAAAAGTTTATTACTAATAGTGTTTACTCCCCCTTGACCATACTCTGCAACACCCAGGACACACATCAGACTCTCCCATGCTGTTTCAGGACAAAACACATACTGAAGTTCTCAAAACACGAGTTGACCAGAGATTCTGTCCAAGAACTTGTTAGGGCAGCTATCACTTTCTTTTGTGGTACTTTAAGAAGTCAGTAAGAATTTGTATTTTTCTGTGCACATGCTTAAAGGAAAGTCTTGAAAGAGGCAATGGAAGATCTTTTGAACAGCTCAACAGGCTTTTAAAGAGATGCATGAGGGAACTGACACACACAGAAGTAAGAGCAATAAGAGACAAAAACAGATGGGCTGATGGAGTTGGCTGAGCCAACAATTCAGGCGCTTTGGCTTTTATATGCATTAGAAAGAACTGCTGAGATGCACGTAAAAGTGGGTTTCATACCACATCTTGAAACTGGCTGGGGCTTGGAGCACTGGAAATGGCTGTGCTGATCCACCAGGGGTTATGAGAGCAGCCATACCTAGGAAAGCAAAGCAAGGAGATGTAACACATGGACTTGTACAAGTAAGTACAGGATATATTCTAATAATTGTAACTTTCCTAATTCCTATCTTGATTTTCCCAGTATTTGGGGTTTTTATGGTCAATCCCACTGATCACTTGAAGAAGCCCCTCTGGCTATCACAGCTGCAGCAGGCACACATGCTGTGTCTCTGCTGGGCTGTTCCAGCCTCCCCAGCAGGGCACGGTGTCAGAGCAGCTCCTGCAGCACTGCACTGAACACGGCTGGGAACATGTGCCAGTCCCACAGCAGGGTGGGGCACTCTGGGACTAGTTTAAATCAACGTAACTGGATTTGCAGGAGGACAGTTGTCAGAACACCAGATCTCTGTAGGAGTCCTGGGCAACCAGTTACCAAAAAGCCTTTACTGTTCATGTCATTTCCTCCTGAACACGGGACTTGTAACAAACTCACAGACCAGACCCTCAGCTAACACAAATGACCACAGTTCCCTCACTCCTGGTGCAATATCCCCATGTACTTCAGCTTTATGTGCTTTTATTTCAGTTTATTTTTTATGATCTTCATTTGCTGTGTCTTCATCTGGTGTGTTTATGTGGCTGGTGCTTGGTTTTCATTATTTTTAACTGCATTTCAGGTCATTTGCTCTACGGTTTTGTTCACATTCTCCTTTTCCACGAAATTCTAATAAAACACTTGGCTACAGATTTTCCAAATTGAATACTGATGTTTAGTGCAGCTAATTATGTAGAGGGGTTCAAAGTGAGTTCTACAATGTAACAATTTACATATTCTTGAAAACAATGGGCACAACCCTACAAATTATTGTTACAAGCTAGTTTCACATTCTTCTGGAATTTCCTTTAGAAATACATATGTTTAGTTTTCTCACGCATATGAAAAGCAGTAAAAACTGCATTGCTGGCACCATTATAAAATTTACAGTGAAAAAATAAAAAACTCTCTGATGCCTCTCAGACCTAAAGGGATATGAAACAAATGCCAGTACGTTTTCTTCAGGATATCAAAGCACTTCACAAAAGCCCTTCACAAATTCAGCCACTCTGCATCCATCAGTATCTGCCAACGATATACGAAGATCATTTTACAATGAAGGACTCAGGATGGTTGCAACAACATTACACGTTCAGTGTTTCAGCATTACCAATATTCTGGCCTAATCAGATTAATCATAGTTTTATTGTTGAAGCACTGAATTAAGTAGTTTTTGTTTGTTTCCTAAATGGACCGAATTACAGGCAGCAAACCCTCTGAGCAGACCAGACCAGCCTTCTCAGGAAGATCCAGACTAAACTGACTTTCAGAAAGGCTGCTATAAACCATAACTCTGTTCATAAAAGCAATAGTAATAACCCAGTAGTTGGGCCTATCACTGTGATGCTTTGCACCAGGCTGACTTGAGAGACAATAATTCTTCTGGTAGTTCTTAATGCAAGCAATATGTATGCAAACATTTGCCTGTGTCTCCACCCCACCCTTGTCTATTTTGTATTTTTTAAATTTTAGAATGCTAGTTAAATGTTAATAATACGAAGTAATCTGCATAGAAGTGGATTATCTCTCAGTCTCTCAATATATTGACCAGGCACCTTCATTACTGTAACACAACAAACTTCAGAGCATGTTATACAAACCCATTCCTGCACAGGGCATTTGCTCTGAGTTTGTGAGGGTGTGTTATAGTGAGACTAAATTGTAAATACACACATCCAGAGTTCCCAACACATGATTATTTTTCCTTTTTTGTGCATCTATCTGTGCTGACGTTTATAGTTCATGGTATTACAGTTCAGGAGAGAAACTAAGAGAAGGGCCAACAGAAGCAAAGAATATCTTCTAAAAGCTGAGCACACTGGGACAGTGGCTGAACTCACTGGATCCAGTATTCCCAAATGTGACATACATGGAAAAATGGAATGGATGTTCTAGTTCCCTTGGCTTGTACTTTTCTAGTTTTACTTATCACCACTGCATCAGTACTATCTGGTTAATAAACAGTGGCTGTTCTACTACACTGATGTATAAATGCCTGTCTGTTTACACTCTAGTCTCGCAGGGGGGTTGACTTATTCATGTGTGCATACAAAAACACTGAGATGAAAAAGCCTAAATTGTGTCTAAATACAATAATAGTTAAATATTTTCCTTTAATATGTTCCTAATAATTGTTTTACATTTTCCTAAAATGTTGCAAAGTTCATCTTATGATTTCAGCAAGAAGTCAATGACAAATCAAACAAATCACCTGATTGTTCCCCATCTCTGGAAGTGTCCAAGGCCAGGCTGGGAGTGGCTTTGAGCCACCTGGACTACTGGAAGGAGACCCTGCCCATGGCAGGAGGTGGCACTGGATGAGCTCTACGGTCCCTTCCAACCCAGACCAGTCTGTGCTTCTAAGAACGTACTAAAGCACAGTAAGATTAGTTTTATATGTCTAGTGCAAATGCAGGTGAGGCGATGAGCGTAGCTACTGTCCTGGGCACACTGCGGTCCAGCCAAGGCCAATGCTTTCGTTAATTGTTGTAATTAATGGGCGTCGCTGTGGTCACAGCAGAGCGGACGGCGCGGGCACGGCGCCCTCTGCCGGCAGCGATCCCCGCAGCACTGCGAGGACGGGCGGGCGCGACAGTAACGACAGTCACGACACAGCGCCCACGCGCGATGGCACCGACAATCCCCAGGGGCTCCCCACGTGCCTGATGCCCCTCCTGCACCCACCCAAGGCAGCCCGGTCTGCACTGCCCCACAGGCATCGCGGGGCTTGCTGCACTTGCCTTGGAGCCCGTGTGAGCATTCCCGGGTGGCCCAGGCATTATCCAATAATAATTCAATCTCAATGAGGAGTAATTAGTTATTTTATTAAAAAGGATCATAATTTTTGCAACAGGACGCAGAAATAATTTGCAAAATTAATTCATTGTCTCACAGTAGGGCCAGAGAACAGGCCCTGCTAAGACCTTATATGTTTCTGTCAGAGCTGTTTGACTCAGGGGGCACCAATCTGTGTGTAGCAGCTCTGAAATGAGGCACACAGAGAGAAGCTTGTGAGCTCAGGAAAAGGCAGTTAAATGCTGGATTTTGAGACAGTACCTGCAAAAGTGTGGGGCAGCAGAGATCTGCCTATGAGAGTGATACACACACTCAATAAGTGATGTCAGAACAAGAGTGTTCAAACACCACAGGACAAAGGGACATCAGACTCCACAGTCCAATCCAACAGGGCAGCAAGGGGCTGTGTAACTGGAGCTGGGTGTTTATAAAAGATTAAACTGTTAGAGTCCACAGCAGCTTGCTCACTTTAAAGCTCAAATGTTATCTTTGCTGGAGGGGAAAATACCTTGAACAACAAAGTCTAATAACTCACTTTCCAAGCATGTTGTATGTAGTCACAAATAATTTTAAGATCTATCAACCACCATTCTGTGCAAAAACATTCCTTTGTATCCAGAAGCACAAGTACTCCTTATTCAGCAGATGGTATCTAAAGTCTTACTTATTCCAGGTTAAGCTGCTAGCAGAGGGCATCATTTTCCTCACAAATAATTCCAAAAGGTTTTATTAGGGAAAGTTTTCTATCTAATTCTCTAAAAATAACACAAAATTAAATTCCAATCTGTACCAAGTTAAGTTTAAAAGAAATTTTTTCACCTTTGGTCTACCAGAATTTTTTTCCAAATTCTAGACCAGGAAGAGTCCATAATTAGTGGAAAACCAAACAAGAACTGTTCATGAATTGCTTTGTGGAAAGAACACTCAAGTGTTACCTCTTGACCTGTACAGCTCAGCACCACCATTGCTTCTTCCAGACACTTCAGCCAGAAGAGTTAAATCATTAAACTCTACACAGGAGTGCAAGTGTGAGGTGTCAGCTGTGCCCAGTACTGCCCTGTTTCAAGAAGGGGGAATATCACAGTAATTCACAGTCATTGAACAGAAATGTATTACGAGAGGAAACTTTCAATTATTTTAGTTAGAAACCTCAGAGAGCACAAATTAATATTTTAGTATCAGCTTTTGACCTGCTAGGAAAGTATTTTCAAAACCCTTCACAAGGTTATCACAACTAAAGCCCCAAAGAACAATCACAGAAATGTTCCAGAGCCTCCCCAGAGCTGGGACAAAGAACCCACTTTGTAAAGTACCTGCAGCACAACCTCAGATGAAGGTCTGCTGTGGGAGCCAGCTGGAAGTCACCATTCCCATCCAGAATGAAAGGCAAAAATGTCTGCAGAGGTAAGAAAATCAGAAATAATTCAGCAGTTTCTCTCACCTTGGTGTCCCCAGTTATTTGGGTAAATTTTTGGTAGTCACTCTTCCCCACACTATGATTGATTTATGGAATATTTTGTGTGAGTTCAAATCAAAGATCTGATTGCAATCTAGTGAATCTATCAATCGCTCCTCTGAGCTGGCACTGACATTGTAAGTAAAGGCTAGTTGGTGTTAAATATAAAATCAGCATAAGCCCTGAACTATACAAAAAAATTTTAGGTGGGTCATCTCAACAGTCAACATATGCTGACAGAAATTGTCCACACTTTCTTCCTGGACTTATTCCATGAACCCCCAGGAGGGCTGTCTGGAATACTATCCCACTGGAACTGTGGGAAGTCTCGAGCTGCAAGGGAAGCATCACGACAGAATCTCACTTTGCTCCACGGTGGACTTCAGTGATGGAATTTCTACACCAAAACAAACAAAGGAAAAAACAAGGCCTCCCAATAAACTTCCTCAACTGCTCAGAGATCAGGAAACCCAACCTGTATTTCAACTTCACAGAAACTGAACGTGCCATGAATAGCTTGATCAGGTCTGAATCACAGGTTGTACAGAACTTGTGACTAAAATAGCTCCATAAACTTATGTTACAGCTGGCACGAAGAGCCTGCCTCCCTCCCTACCTTTATCTGAAATCAAATTGTTTATCACATTCCTTCCTCATACGTCAGCTCCTTGTGATGAAAGCCAGGCAGTGATTAATACACTTTATTAGGTTGGTTCCAGTGACTTGAAGTGAATTTACCCTGACTCCTTAGGCACGCTCCCACACCCACTGCATGGCACTCCAGCCATGCTAGGAATGCACACTAGAAAACAAATTATCTTGGGTGATACCTCATAAATCTATAGCAATGGAATCAACTGCACAGTGGCTCGCAGCAGAAAGCATCTTCAGGAAGCCCTGCCTTCCTCCCTTACTCCAAGAGAAAAGCAGCAAACCAGTAGCTTTAAAAACACAGAGAAGCTGCTGTTCCCTTATCACTCCCACTATTCTCTATGCTTCCTACAGCTCATTAAGCAGAGTTGTAGAAGGCAGACATGGAAAGCAGTCCAAATTCTTCACTTTTACAATCACAAAGGGATAGAACAAGAGGTTTTACCCTAGTCTTGCTCACATAGCTGTAATCTGTCTTCTGTTGAACTAGGACCACAGATTTTATCTCAATTTACAGGCTGAATTCTCTGTGTATCCTTTTGCAGTGTAAAACCAAAACATACTGGATAAAGGAAGACTCGAATCAGCCTAGACACTGTCTGACAGCAAACTATACTTAACTATTAACAATATCCTCTGTGCTAATTACAGCTTGTCTTGGCTCCAGTGATAGCTGCAATTCCTTTGCCTTTGGCATGATGGGATTAAGATCAACTGCACAAAAACCAGCACCGACTTAAGAGTGATTCAGCACTGGATGTTTTTTATTTAATTACTGATTACCAGCCGAGACTTGAGGACTGACTAGACAGTCATGCCCTGCCTCAGCTGCAAGGAGTGGTTTGCACTCCCTTTGCAGCAGTCCACACATCCACACAGGGTACCTCACACGGAGTTCTCCCCTATCAAGTTTGTAGATTAGGGAGAGAACCTGTAATTCAGTGGTTAGTTGACATGACTAGATTAATCTACATGCGTTCTTCTTACCAGTACACAAGTGAAAAGTCATTTTAATTCAGACAGTAAGGTGTTTGTGGTCTCTCCACTCACAGATTTTGTCAGGAGCTCTCTCAGGGTATTTAAACTGGCCTTTATATGAAAATAACTGATCTATCTCAGAATTAAACCGATGGTTACGCAAGACAAGCCCTCTGACATGTTCCCAGACCTTGCCATCTTCTTTGTGGCTGAGAACAAACTCCATGAGTGCCTTTCCACCCAGGACAGACACACAGCCACGTCCCGAGAGAAGGGCTGGAACCTCCCGCCTCATCCAGACCTCACACAACCCGCAAACCTCGGCCAACACGGGCGCGCTTGGGGTGTCGGACACGGGGGGCCCCACACTCAGAGTCACCGGGGCTGGACGGGAGCGCCGGGGATCCTCGACCCGCGGTGTCGGAGGGGTTTGATCCCTCCGGGACCGCCCGGCACAGGGGCCGAGTGCGATGGGCTACCCGGGGCTGCGAGGGGAGCGGGGATGGGGAACCCGAGGGCTGTGTGAGGGGAGAGGGATGGAGGATCCTCAGGGCTGTGAGGGGAGCGGGGTGGAGGATCCCGAGGGCTGTGAGGGGAGAGGGATGGAGGATCCTCAGGGTTGTGAGGGGAGAGGGGTGGAGGATCCTCAGGGGTGTGAGGGGAGAGGGATGGAGGATCCTCAGGGTTGTGAGGGGAGAGGGGTGGAGGATCCTCAGGGGTGTGAGGGGAGAGGGATGGAGGATCCTCAGGGTTGTGAGGGGAGAGGGGTGGAGGATCCTCAGGGGTGTGAGGGGAGAGGGATGGAGGAACCCAGGGTTCTGAGGGGTGGAAGATCCCGAGGGCTGTGAAGGGAGCGGGGTGGCCGATCCAGGGGGCTCTGTGAGGGCTCCATGAGCGGTGGCGGCTCCCGAGGGCTCCGTGAGGGCGCGGAAAGCGAGAGGCCCCTGAGGGGCAGGCGCGGAGCCGACGGGCGCTCCATCCCCGCGCACCGCCGGGGCAAAGGCTGCGGGGACACATCCCGCACCTGCCGCCGGGAGCCGGGCAGAACGGGCAGGACGGCGACAAGGGCCGGAGAGGAGGCTCCCGCTCCTCCCCGCTGCCCCGGGCAGGTGCCCCGCGGAGGTGGCGCAGGCGCGGTCCCGCCCCGCGCCCGCAGGTGCCGGCCCGGCCCCGCC
>VXAU01001873.1:1077090-1096992 GCA_013399695.1 Formicarius rufipectus
GGGCTCGGGGGGGGCCCGGTGTGGCCGTGGGGGGCTCTGGGAGGCCCGGTGTGGCCGCGGGGTCCGGGTCGGGGCCGCCGCCGAGGCGCTGACTCACCTGCCGGGCCCACACGGGCCGCGGGGGAAAGGAGCGGGCTTGGATGGCTTAGGAAAAATACAGGTAGGGCGAGTTGGCCCCTGAGATCCTGCACGGGCTAAAAATCCTACAGGGAGATGAGCGTTTGGGATAAGTGGGCCAAAAGAGGTGTTTAGAGTCGGAATTCATAAACTCCAAAACCCGCTCTCCGTCCGAATTACAGTGAGTGTGTTTGTTTAATATTTGTTTAACTTGGTGACTGTTTCTGTGGTTCCCTCTTTTGCTCAGTGATTCTGCGTTTCTGGAGCGTAGTGTGGTAGGGCATATTCTTCCAGCCCAGCTTACATGAGAGGTAGAGGCGAGCCCGGGCTCCTTGTCCGGCAGCCCTGGAGGAGCAGAGGATCGTGCCCTGGCTGTGTGTTACAGAGTATGGCACCGCTGCTTTGCACAAACCTCTGCATCCTCCCATGTGTCTGTCCACATCCATTCTAGTTTGAATTTTTCATTTCCTGGTTAGGCAAAGTTTTGCTAAGAAAGTTTTGATATTCTGAAAGAAAATAATTTTTTTTAAGTTCTGTTTTATATTTGAAATAATTTCTTGATGTGTCATTCGCCTGTTAACAATGGTAAAACTGTTGGATGTGGAGTGTCAAGCTGTTAGTTAAATAAATGTTGAGTTATGGCCCCTTTCTCATTGTCCAGGCAAATTTTAAGTGCACCCACGTGAGAATGTGTTTTCCTTTGGTGGGAACGTGGATCTCTGGGTGTTTTTTAACTGGTGGCCAGCCTGTGGTCTGTGTTATGTACCCTCCTTTCCTGCTAATCAAGTGTTACAGCAGCAGGGGAGATGAAGCTCTATGACTTGTGCTGTGTGGATTTCTAAGGATAACATTCCAGCAAGAGCTGAAACTTCAGGAAAATGTGTGATTGGTCTCTGCAGCTTGAATGATGTTAACACTATAAAAAAGGTCACCTTTTCATGTGGATGAAACCAGAAAGCACAGGAGTATCTGGTAGCTGTGATTTCAAATACTAGTAAAGCACAACTGGTACTGTGGTTGATGAAGTCTTTTATTTTGTTTATGCTCTTATGAGCTTCAAGCCAATCAGTGTAACATGCTTATAAACCCAAACTGATTTTTCCTCAGCCCAAAATCAGGATTACTGTTTCCGCATTGCGTGTTTTCCTTGACTTAAAATAAATCCAGGGAATCACCCGTGTGATGTTTTTGGTGTTTGTACTCTAATGAATAGGGACTGTCCTTTAAGTGCATGTTTGGGAGCAGGTTTCAAGGCATTCCTAGAACCACTTGTCTCTAATGCATTATTTAACAGCACCTCCATTTAACATCGCAGAGGAGTCGGCTTCCTTCTATGAAAATAAGCGATTCTGAAGAGAAAGAAGAAAGGTCTGTGTGGGAGGGAGCTGTTCCCGTGGAGTGGCCTGGCCTTTGGAGGCTGAGCAGTGATGTACAGCCCTTTATTTAGCTATTTCAATCAATACTCGTGCCCAGCTGACCAGGCTGGGCCAGCACAGCCCAGCTGTGGCCGCACTTGCAGGAGCACAACCCTTCTGTTAGTCCGTGGTTTATTCAGTTTGGGTAACTGCTCTGAACTTGCCTCGGGGATTCCCCACAGTGCTTAAATTCTGGGCAGCCCACTTGTCATGGAAAATAAAATGTTATACCCCAAGCTGGAGTTCCTGGTGATGGTATGGGAGCCCAGAAATAAGCTTCTAGTTCTCCAGATATAAAATTTCAAGTTTTCACATCGTTCCTCTCTCTTCTATGACTTGGAATATGATTTTTTTTTTTTTTCCGAGATGGTTACTGGAGCTTGTGTTCTCTCAGTGCTGGGGACTTGCAGTGTAGCAGCAGCTTTCTGCTGTGTAACAGAGAACTTGTGTAAAAATGTCTCCCATAAATGAGCCTTAAGTGAGAATCTCGGGTGCCTTCCTGGGGTGCTGACATGGCTCTCCTGCCTTCTTCCAGGGCACTCAGCAGGGGAACAGCACATGTTTCAGAGTTCAGGTGGCAAGGAGCCTTCTCTGCTTAAGTTATTCTTCCAGTCTTTCATCTCCTCTGAAGTGTGAAGTGCAGGCCTATGTAATGGGCTGGACTGCAGCATCTGATAAAAAATGAAAACATTTCAGGGAGTTAAAACTAGGCAATTGCACGGTTTTGCTTTTGTATTTCATTTGCTTTATAATGGTATTGAGCATGTGGCAAACTGGAAATGAGCCATACTGTGAGTCTCTTCATATTTACACCAACTGTGTATAAAAAAATATGGAAAAAAAATCATGTTTGAAAATCTAGCTGTTTACTTGCAGCAATAAGAATTTAATCCAAGATGAGGGTGAAGTTCTTGCCTTTTTAAACTTTTATTACTGAATTATGTTTAAACTATGCAGTCTTTGAAAGCCAAACAGTTTGCGTTGCTGCCATGCATGGACAGTTCCTGTGGCATTCACACTTCACATAGCCAGGCAAGGATTTGAGAGACAGGATAAAGTCTTTCACTGACATCATGGTTTGTGCAGCTTCTGACGGGATGGGAGTTCCTCCTGTGGGCTGGGCTTGGTTTTTTGTTGTAGGCAGGTGTGAATCATCTATCTCTTCTGCCTTATTGTTAGTTAATGGTTCTGTAATTGGAGTATTTCCAGAGGAGGAATGTTCCCAGATACTTCTTTATTTGTAACTTTTGGAGGAAGGTGGGGTGGTGAAGGCGTAGCCTGGTTTGAGTTAGCATGGTGTTAACGTGCTAACAACGGGGTCCTTGTCTCCTTATTTCTTTCCTTTGTTTGATATGAGAACTCCAAAGTTTTATTCTCCAAAAGATTGTAATCAAATGTGAGGTAAAGGTTGGGCTGAAGCCTGGTAAGTGCACCTTCACATCTGCTGTGTGTAACTCACACCCGAGTATGTGATACTGAGGCATTTTGTTCCATGTGTCCTGCTCTGCTCAGAACTAAACTTGCTAAAGAAATTATTTAAAGGTTTTATTTTCACTGTAGGTCGACAGTGTAATTCACACAAAAAAAAGCCACCAAATTAAATTTTTTTAGTTAATAGCTTATTACCGATGTACATTAACTTTAAACTCTTATACAGAAGCTGTTCTGCCTTTTGTAACTTGGCTGCTGCTATCTCTGAATTCCTTTTAACATCTTTGGTATGTTGTGTGTGCCTGACAGGGAGGTTTTGGGTTCTGTTTGCTTTGGGTGCTGCCCTCGTTGGACAGAACACTAACATTTTATTAGTTGTGTGTGCTGAAATTAAATTTGCCTAGTCTACATCAAATGCTCATTCTTTTATTGACACCCAGTTTAGTCTTATACCTGCCCCCACTGCATCATTGGTAGTCTCGTGTTTTAAAGGGTGTTTGCTTTTCAGATGATTTAGGAGACTGAACTTGAGTGATCTTGTGAGCTTGGTACTCGAAGAATGATTATGTTGACTAAACACAAATCCTGCCCCTGAAAGTGCAGTGTCAGGGATTCAACTTTTGTTGGTATTTTCTGATTCTTGTCATATACCCTGGGTAGAACCACGATTTAAGACTGTGCAATCAAGATTTGAGTCTCGATCACACAAGTGAACTTTCTGAATGCTTTTAGGGGTGATGGCTGGTTGCCTGTGATACATCTCTCCTTCGGGCAGAGCAGAATTGCCTTAGGCTCAGCACACCGAAGCTGTGCTGCACGTGGGGTGTTCTTGGTAGTCTCCACGTCAGAGGCATTTTCATTTCTCGGCCAAACAACCGTGAGTCTGCAGCCTGTTCATTCTCGCGTTGGTGAACCGTAGCTGTGTAACAATCCATGCACTCTGTTCTGAAGTGCACTCGTAGTTCTTGGAGAAAAATTCCAGGTATTAGCCTAGCACAGGAGGTTAATCACCGTCTGGTTGAGCCACCACAGCGGCGCTGGCTGGGAGTTGTGGCCCTCCCAGAGCAGGGCTGTTCCAGCAGGTGTGAGCGTTATCCTTGCACCAGTGTGGCACCCCAGTGCTAATGAGCTCCCAGGAGACGGCACGGTGGAACAGCCTTTGCCTGCTCAAAAAGATGTGTTTTATCAAGTCCAAAAATAGTTACAACTTTGGGGGAAAAACCCCAGTCGTTTTAACTGACTTTTTAATGCCATTTCAAAATAAGTGGTTGTAGTTTCTAGTGCACTTTTAATTCCAAAACTTTTCAAGTGTAGCATTAAAATAGTTCTATTGCATGAGGGTGTTAAATTTCCATCTTAATGATGTAAGATCTATTTTATTGTAGTTTGGAGCAGAATTTCGACGGTTTTCTCTGGAGAGATCCAAGCCTGGCAAGTTTGAGGAATTCTATGGATTACTGCAGCACGTGCACAAGATCCCAAATGTGGATGTTCTGGTGGGATACACAGACATTCATGGGGACCTGCTGCCCATCAATAACGATGACAATTATCATAAAGCAGTTTCCACAGCCAATCCTCTACTCAGGATTTTCATTCAGAGAAAAGGTAAGTGCACGTGAAGTATGTGAATCATCGGCTTATCCAGTTATCCCACATTGCAGCACACAGTGTGATGTATGGAGGCAAAAGCCCTTCAGTCCTATTTCATCATGCTGAATTCCATAGTAATTATGGATCATGAAAGGTATTCTCAACTTGTTTCTCTTGCAAGAACTTCCTCAGGCAACCTATTTATGCTTTGTGCTTTTTTACTAGTTCAGTTAAAGTCAAGTGAAATCTCTAGCAAATGCTTCTTTCTGGTTTTATGCAAGCAAATGAAAATAAGCTTTAAACCTCTCGGGGTTTCTGCTCTGTATGTTGGATACTTTTCACTTAAAATTCCAGTCTTGATCAGACAAGGAGAGAGGCCATTACAGGATGGGAAGGCATATTGAAAGTCTTATTACATTAAATATTAAATTTAATATACAAGTATAAATTCAAGACTCACTTTGTAATATGCTACCTTATCACACTGCCCTAATAAAACATTTTGAAGCTTTGAATTGACAAGCTTATTTCAGTTAGCAAACCTCAGATGTCAGTACTGCTGGATTTGTTGGTCTGCCTTTAGAAGTAGCATGTCTACACTGGTTGTGTGTTCCTAATGTCTGCTTTTGTTCATGAAGGGAAAAAATCCAATTTGAAGTTGTATTTATTCTTGTGATGTTCACTGTCTGTGGGTTTTGCTAAGACAGGTATCCTTTCCTTAGAAAATGCTTGGGTATCAGAACCTTTAGTCAATGTTCCCCCTCCCACAAACTGGCAGCTCCACACCAGCCTGACACAAACCCAGTGCTCACACTGGCAGCTGCTGTGTGCTGGCAAAATAGGGTGGTCTAGATAAGGGCTGTGTTTTCAGCCCTGAAATGCCAAAGACATGAACCATTTGCTTTAATAGAACCTGAAGGTGGACAAGGTCTATGTTTCCATTTAATCCCCTACAGTAGCCATATGACGAGAACGGATAAGCCACTTTGTCAGGCTGGGATTATTGAGTTTATATTTTAACACCATATGTTTTTAGATTGCCACTAGTGTTACCTGTCTGATGTTGCCTGTTCCTAGTGTTACATTTTTAACACCTTATATCATCATTGTATCTTCTCTTAAAACCTGCTGGATAAGTTGTTACTACTCTGGTACGAGGAGTTGATAAAAGAATGAATACAATGCATGGAAGTAGAAATAAGATTAATCCACTTTAGTTTATCAGAACAAGAATTGACTGGCAGGAAAAGCTGTGTAGAAAGTATCAGGTGTCATTGCCTTCCCTTGGAGACAAGAGCCTTCTGGCTGTGGAGTTTTAGGGAATAAAGAAGCCCGACTGGAATGTTAGTCCAGCACTTCAGCGCTGTACTTTGTTGTGAGTTAATTGTGACCACACTGATCACGTCTGTTGATTAAATTGAGGCTTTGACTTCATTGGCATCTTTGCCATATGGAGCAGATATTTGTTTGATAGAAAATAACTTGGTTCTCTATTTTATTTGTGATTTGCTTGTAACCAAAGCTGAATTGCTGGAGTTAGAGATGAGTTGTATTTTGTGCAGTGTGATTTAGGTGTGGTTAATTCATAGGATTGCAGTGAACTTTATTTGCTGTATCTCTGAAATAGAAAATTAACAAATATCTGTGCTGGTTTGGAACTATAATAAGTGACACAAGTTACTTTTCCACCTTCAAGGCTGCTTGTGGCTTTCGTGCATTCTCTTATATCAGCTGAAAAATTTAGGTGGGTTTTATATTGTAACTTCACCTTCTTTTGCATTTCCAGCTATAGTAGTTGGGAATGTAAGATCTTTGACAAAAAGCCACTGTGGTGAAGAGAGAAAGTTTCTGCTGTCTTAAAATATATGAAATTTTTATCACATTATCTTACCTGTTTAGAAACTACATACAGTTTGTGCAAAGTTAATGTAAGGAATGAGCAGACTGCAGTAAAATCAGTGTAAATAAAACCCTTCCTTGTATGTTGCATCCAAAGAACACCTTAAGGGGCTGAAATGGGAGGAGAGATTTGTGCATTTATTAATAAGTGACAGCTGTGATAGTTTCAAAAATGCTGCTGTGCCAGAGTGAGCACTCTCTCTCCTCCTCAATTGTGACTCCTCATTTCTGAAAGCTGCCGGTTTGTCCTAAGCTTTGATGTGTCGTGGTTAGTGTGGTAAGAAGCCTAGAGATCCTGTACAAAATCACATCATTCCCCTTGGCTCCTCTAACTGTATTTCACTAAATTCCTTTAAAATACTTTAAACTGCTCCATTGGTAAATCTAAACTGGGGCCTGATGTTGCACAAGTGGAGATCGGCTGTCAACTTGTGGAGAACAGTTCCTGCCTGGAATTTCATTCTGCAGTTTAACAGATTAACAGGTACTGTTGACATCTGGTATTTAAAGGTTAAACTCATGTATTGTGATTAAATCCAGATGTATGGGAGTCGCTCTGTCTGTGAGAAACACCCTACTGAAGGGGAAAAAAGGGGGAACACAGGCTGCAGGACAGTTTGATGTGGGGAACTTTGTATGGTAAATACAAGAATAATAGAGGTAACAGATACATTTCATTATAATATCCTTAAAAGACACTTGCAGGATATTAAATTAATATAAAACTCTTGCAAGTTCAGCGTGCATGTGGCTGTAGTTAGTGAGGAGTGGATTCTTTGGTTAGTCCCTTTGTGCCTCTTTTCACCAAGAAGCTTTATTTTGGAGAGAAGCTGGCTTTCCAAACAGCTCTTTATGGACTACCCTCGTTATTCTAAGGCCCCTTTCTAGAAACACAGGTTAATTTCCTAAAACTGTGTTTTATATATGATGTGATTAAGAGATGATTTGTTGGGGCTAATTTAAGAAATGCTGAATTGCTTCTGTGTTGAAGGGTACTAACTACTTGGGTACTTTAAAAATTGAATTCTTGAGGGCTAACTGTTGCTTTGCAAATAGATCAGGAAAATATTTTAAAAATCTGCCTTGAATAACGTTAAATTGAAACCAGATTTGGCACTCGTGGGCTTTTGTTTTCAGCTTCATGGAGTGAGTCTGTACAGATTGGTGCCACCTTGAGCTTGAAACTGCTGGGGAAAAGTCATCCCTGCACTCCATGGACGTTCTCCTTAACGCTGTCTGGAGTTTACACCTTGTCCTTTGGCTCGAGGCCAAAATATTTGCTGCCACAGCTTTAAACTGATTAGTGAGGTGCCAGAACAAAGATGCCTTTGTACTTGAGAGTATTGCTTTAGCAAATTTGTTTAGCAGTGGAAGGGAGGTTAACCAGAGTGTGCTGTCTGGCCGAGATTGGACAGATGAGTTTTTATCAACCTTTTGCTGTTTTTCCCCACAAATTCTGTAACTTTAACCATATATCTGAGAGCTCGTGCTAGTTTTGAATTATTAGACTGCTAAGAGCAGTTATAATGCAAAACACTTACCCTCTGATGGCTCAGAGTTTCTTAAATGTTTTGACATCTAGCTTGCAATTTTGGGATGCTTTTATTTCAACAATGTGTCCTGTAACTTAAGAAGGCTTCTAAAAACAAAAGCACCAGCTCTGTTAAGGTTTCTCATCGTATGTTCATCTTCTGAAAGACACTTAAAGTTCCTATCTCTTCCAAGAAATGTTTTGTTGATCTCAGTTTTTGATTTTAAATCTGTTCTTTCATATATTTATATAACATTTATTTCAAAGCCAGTCCTTCAGAAACTGATCTTTGTGTTCCTCTGCTAACTGTGGCTAATTTTGATTTGGACAGAAGTTTGAGCCTTAGGAGCTGATAGCTGTGGAAGCCAGGCTGGGTGGTGGCTTTTGTGAGGGAAGTTGGGAGCAGCTTTAGATGTGACTTGGGCAAAGAGCACAGACTGTCTTTAATCACTTGCAGGACACAGTTTGGCTGTAATAAATGAGTGACTGTTTGTACATCCAGCCCGTGCCAGACGGGCTGAGTGGCCTGCCATGAGGGTGAGGAAGCCCTGTAGCCCACTGTGGCAAGCTGGGGACAGTGGGGTGATACACATTTGGTGTGACAGAATGGGTAAAGGACCACCGCCAAGTGAGTGGGGTCTGAGTCCCTGAATTTGTGCGCTTTGAATTTAAGGAGAAAATCCCGTGAACTGAGTACCTGTGCAATCAATATGGGAGAGTCCATGATGTAAAAAATAACCTTAGCACTCATTAATGTTCTTAAATCTAATATTCAAGTCACCATTGTCTATTGCTTGTCTAAAACCACCTGTACTATCATCTTCTTGCCTTTGTGCTGCATTGTATTTAGCAGTGAATGCTATTTAAAGGAAGACGTCTCTGAGATCTGTTTTCACAATTGCCTTTTCCAAGTTGTTTTGTAAACAATTGTAGTTCTAAAAAAAAAAAGGAGACTGTTGCAACTCATTGAGTTGCAAAAATCCTCCCAGTGAAACACCAGATGCCTAACTTGAAACTGGTTGGATGGGTTGTCAGGAGAGATAAGGGCAAAACTTCTCACACTTTCCTCTTTGATCGTAAGTTTTAACTGCACAACAAAAGAATTGCTCTGTGTTGTCTGAAAAAGTTCAGCAATCTACAGGGGTTCAAACAGCTGATCTTCAGTCAGTCAGGTATCCCAAGGGGCATTTTACAGAGCAAATGGTAAGTTTGCATTTTTGGAGGTGTTTTACACTTCATAGTCCACCTGTTAAATGCTTTGGTTTGGGAGGTTGAATGTTTTTTAATGAACCAGATCACTTATGCTGAACTCTTGGGCATCTGAAGAAAATTTAAGCTATTTCTAAAGCTTCCTTGCTTGCTGTTGAGATGTAATGTTACTTTGTAATTTAAGGTTAAATTAACATAACTGAGATTGTCACAGAAGTAACTTCAGAGCTGAATCAGGTACTCTCAGAAATAATTCATGTTTGTCAATTAAATTGTTGAACTGCTTTATCTGTGAACATCAATGCAAAAGATTCTCTGTCTTTAGCAAACAGCAAAGCAGTAACTTTGCCTCCCTTGCTGTGTGATTGTTTTCTTTAAAAAAAAAAGTAAATGAGGCCATCAGGACACGTTTTTCTAAACCGTGCTGATGAGCTATTGTGTACACGTGAGCTGTGAGTTTGTAATAAATCCCTCTGGGGTTTTTTTGTGGACTAATTTAAATTTTTTTTTCTCTTGTCCTTTATGTTTTAGAATACCAAGTCCAAGGCTGCCTCAGCAGAGCAGTCAAAGGGCTATTCTTGTTTTCAGGGAGCAGTTAGTGTTCCATGCTGGAGTAGTGGTAAACTGTTCCTCCAGAAATACTTGCTCTGTTCCATTTTGCTTAAAGCATCTGAGCAGTGCAGATATAACTGGTACATGTCTCGAGCTCAGCCTTCAGAAGAGGTGTCTTTTGACTTGCCCAGCTCCCCCTGTGCACTGATTGCTCAGCAGTTGACAGCTCCCCTGAAATGCCACACCAGGGCAGCTTGCCATGGTTATTCCAATTCACAGATTGAAATGTATAGCCATTCTGCTTTCTTGGCTCTACCAATGGTATCTTAATGTGATAATACAAAGAATCCCAACTTTTGTGAGTCTTGGGTAGTGCAAACCAGTGCTGCTTGATTTTTTTGTGTTGCTTTTTTTTTTTTGTTTTGGTTTTTTTTTAAATAATTTTAAATTCACTTACAGAAGTATGAATGTAAATCCAAGGCAACGAGGATCTGAATGTATTTAGGTTCATTCTTTTTGGAGAGTTATAACATATTAAAAATAGAACTAGGACCTTTGGTAACTAGGCTTTGCAGAAATGAGAATTGCTCCATAGAAGGTATATTCTCTTCCCTCAGTAGCTGCCTGGCTAGCATGTTTTGGTTTTTTGAAGTTCTCAGCCATTTGCATGTTTTGTATCCAATTGTGGCAGTTACAGCATTGCCTGCACGAACAGATTTGCCTCAAGTATTTGTGTGCAAGGTCTCTTTGTTTCTGCTCCACAGCCATTTTACCTACATGGCATGGGGGCAGGGAAGAGTGCAGAGTGGAATAAGCTTTCTGGAGTTTGAATCCAGGTCACTTGGCTGGCACCCAACAGCTAGGCAATAATAAGCACGCTGGCTGCTTTCCCTTTTTCATTCTTCGTTTTCCAATGATCTGAAACCTGAGCAGAGAAAACCAGCAAGTGGAATTACTCTGAATAAAATTAAAATGTTTCTAGGAATGTACTCACTCTTTCCATTCTACCCTTTCTCTTAAGCAGCTGTAGTTCTTTGTGTCTGCTACTGCTAACTCGCTTTAATTTTTTTACCCTCTTTTCTTTGGTAGAAGAAACCCAAAAGTATTACAAACTTTGAATCTCTTAACGTTAAAGCTTTTGTTTATGAGTAGAGAGACACGTCTGTAGAGCATTAAACCGGAAGCCTCCTGGGTGCGGTGTGGTGTGCTGCCCACCTGAGCCCTGGTGGTGTGTGCTGGCGCCATGGGGAGGGTCTAACCCCCGTGTGCTCTCTTACAGAAGACGCAGACTACAGTGCCTTCGGTACGGACACCATGACCAGGAAGAAGAACGTCCTGTCCAACGTGCTCCGGCCAGACAACCACAAGAAGAAGCCCCACATTGTCATTAGCATGCCCCAGGACTTCAGGCCAGTGTCCTCCATCATAGATGTGGATATCCTGCCCGAAACCCACCGCAGGGTACGGCTGTACAAGTACGGGACCGACAAGCCCCTGGGGTTCTACATCCGGGACGGCTCGAGCGTCAGAGTGACCCCACACGGCCTAGAGAAGGTGCCAGGGATCTTCATATCCAGGCTCGTGCCCGGGGGGCTGGCTCAGAGCACGGGCTTGCTGGCTGTCAATGACGAGGTGCTGGAGGTGAACGGAATAGAGGTGTCGGGCAAAAGCCTGGATCAAGTTACAGACATGATGATTGCCAACAGCCGCAACCTGATCATCACGGTGAGACCCGCAAACCAGCGGAACAACGTCGTCAGGAACAGTCGCACCTCGGGCAGCTCCGGCCAGTCCACAGAGTCCAGCCTCCCCAGCAGCACCCCAAACCTTCTGGGGAGCCTCTTGCAAGGAGAAGAGGAGAGCGACGAAGAGGACATTATTATTGAAGATAGTGGGGAGCCGCAGCACATCCCAAAAGCTGCACCCACCAGTGAGAGCATAGAATCCTTGTCACAAATTGAACTCCTTCACGAGTCCACCCAAAACGGATTCCTGCCTTCCAGGGAGATGAACTCCAGTCACTCAGCAGGCAGCATTAGCATGGAATATGAAGTACCAGATCCAGGGCGTAAGTCATTGGAAGAGGATGGAACTATAATAACACTATGAAATTCCATTGGTGTGCTTTGTATTCAGTAAGGATGCCATACATGTTTTAATTGGGCTTAATATGTAATACATTTGATACCTCTCCATCTACCAAGCACTGCAGTTAGTTTAAAAGGAGGGAAAAAAAGTAAATACAAAAAATTCAGAGTTGTGTAAGTTGATTTTAATTCTGCACTTCAATGTAAATAATTCTCAAAGATGGAAGATAATTGATCAATGGCTGAAATTGGATTAGGAAAATTTAAATTGAAAATGAAGGATAGCTAAGAGATGAGCTTTCATTTAAAGGTACTTGACTTTTTAACTGTTTTTTAATGCTGGATACTACTGGTTCTGTAGAAGTAAACTTCATGACATGTCCTGTGGTTTCATGTTCATGTGAAGTGCTGCTTTAGCCCCCTCACTCCTGCCCTGGGCTGCTGAGTTGTTGGCAGGGCTCTGTGCAGGAGGAGACTGGAACATGAGCCAGAGGTGGGTGGGAGGAGCTGGGGCTGGCAGGGCTGTTCCCTGGCTGACACAGGGAGCACAGGGCTTTGGGGGCTTGGAGGGTGACTGTTCCTTTGCAGTGAATGTGCAACCACAGGCTCCTTAGTCGGGCACCTTTACTGGTTCTAATGGCCAGGCAAGCTTACTTTTAATGACTCTGATTTTGAAATGCAAATGTGAAAGTCTTTAACACTGGTGCATCGAAGACCTGCTCTCGATATGCAATATTTTGAAGACGTTGTTGGATTTAGTTGCTAATCTCAGTAAATTACAAAGAAATCAAATGTAAAAATGCTGTGGAAATAGCATAACATAATCTCTGTTAAAATTGCAGTCCTAGTAGAAGCTGCAAGGGTTTCTAATGGCAAAGGTTTGTTGTAGTGAGTTTGGGTAATGTAAAAAGTAACTCTCTTCAAACGTGAACAAGTCAGAACATCTTAAGTTAAATTCCTGGATTAAAGAAAAGTCTTAAATCAGAATGAGGCTTTACTAGAACTTGTTTGAGCCATATGATACGAGGTCACCCATTATAATGAACTGAGCTGTAAATGCAGATCTTTGTGTGCCCCTGACCAGGTGTTGTGGATGTTGCGGAGCTGCTCTGTGTGACAACACTGGTGACAAGTCCTGATGCTGTGAGCACACAGGGGTGCGTAATCAGCTGCACTCACTGGCATTGCTGCAGGGGGGGCTTCTGGCCTTGTTTTCCCTTCCCCTTTTTGTGTCTCCTGCTTTACCACTTTGGCACTCGGTTCCCAACCTGACTCTTCTCTGGGAACATACCTTGTGCCAAGAAAGTGAGATGGGAAATAATAGGACTGGGGAGAAGGATGGCTGGAGCTTCTCCCCAGAGATCCTGCAGCCTCCAGGAAGGAAGTACCAGTTCTGTCCTGTGGTCCTGTGCTCGCCAGAGCTGGGAGTCAGGTGCTTGGGAGCATGTTCCACCCTCTGGGAAGACAGGATGAGTGGGAAGGGACACTAACCCCTTTCTTTTTTTTTCCCTCAGTCTATCTTGAGGAAGCATCTACCTCTGGTAACTTTACTAACAGGACACTAACTGTAAGTTTAATGTTAAGGCACCTGTAAAGGTCTTCATAGACTCTCATTAAGACTTTTGTGACGATGCAAACACTGCTGCAGAAATCCCTGCTGTTTGGTGTTACAAAATGCACATTTGAAATGGGTATCTCATGAGCAGTGGTGGTCTCAAACCTCGTAGATGCCCAGAGAGGCATTCATAGCCCTTAGGGCTTATGGACAGTAGGCACAGCAGGCAGTGGTGCTCTGCAAATACAGGTGAGGGTGCTCTGGCCTCACACTTATTTATGGTTTCTCCAGTGTGCATAAGGAGAGGCCCTGCAACCTTTTACAAGAGCAAGAGCTTTGAAGTGTTTCACTTATTTTGCTAATTATTAAAAATGAAGTAACTACATCCACTTAGTGTGAAATGAGTAAAAGAAATATTCATTGAACTGCAACATGTAGACTTTACCTGTACATGTTTTCTCAGTGCTGCTCTACACTTCCTTTCTTCAAGGAAGATTGTTTACTTTAAAATATCTCTTTTTTTTTTTTTTTTTCCTTTATCAAAGACTTTCCTTCCTGCATGAAATCACTAGTAGAGGGTGAGGCTCGTCATTCTGCTAGTTTGCACTTCTGTGCCTTTGGTTTACTTGAATGTATTGTGAATAATCAAAGGAATAAAGGCACTTGGATGGGAAGAGAAACAAGGCCCACAGGTACAGAGGATGAACTGGTAGTGCGCTTACTGCAGGTGTAACCCTTTCATTCCATGGAATCCCTTCTGGGGCTGTCGTGGTCCATGAGCTGGATCTCAACTGGGGCTGAGCCTGGCAATGCCCAGCTGGCAAGGGAGCTGCTCAGGTGTGCCACCCAGGCTGTGCTTGGAGCAGGGGCAGCAATACTTGCAATATATATGCCAGTATTAAGGACTTGTAGAGGTTTAACTGGGGTCCTACTCTAATCTGCATGAGAATCTCTTAGGACCTTTCCTGCAAACTGCTGAACCTAAATGTGAGACAATATTCTTTTTGACATATATCGTGTTCTGTTTTACAGACGTTTGGTAACATGTAGTAAAACTAAGCATTTGGGACTTGATAAAAACATTAAAGAATAAACCTAAAAATGTGTTTTTTAAAGTGTGTATTTACAGTTATAATGACAGACTGCACAGCATGTAATTGCTTAATGCTGCAGTTACCATAAAGTTCCTAAAGTTCTTCCATATCTTACTAATGCATACACTGTTAATTACAAAATATTTTTAAATTGCTACTTCAGGATGATCAACTGTTGATTACGAGTGGCTAAATTTAATTTTATATATAAATGATATTTGGGTTCACTATAAGGTTTTTTAAAATATACTGATATTGTTAGCCTTTCATTCACTACCTCCTAAATTTTTAACATCTTTACTGTTTTCTCCCTGGAAGACAATACTTAAAGGCTTGACTGTTTTATATAGATTTTATCTTTAGCTGAAAAAAGAGAAAGAAATCCAGAAGTGACAGTGAGGATGCTGCGCATGATTGACAATATTACGCTGCTATTGATGTAATCTTTGTGTATCGAGTACCCTGTGTATGTAAATTGTATTTTCAATCCAGATTTTATAAATTAACTTATAAGTATCCAAATTATTTCAGAGTGGAATGAAAAACTACAATTCCTTTGACTAGTGTTATATGTTGTACATGCACGGGGGGGGACAGGTCATTCCTCCCTTGTGACTGGGAGATCTAAGTGCACCTTAATAGGAAGAAGAACAAATTCTTAATAGAATTAAGATGCATTTACTTTGAAGTTCTGCTGTGGTACTGGAGAAGTCAAGCCTAACTGTGAATCATATGGTTTTTTTTCCACACCTGAGTTAAATTTAGGACAATGTTCTCACAAGCTGTCTTTAACATGTGTATTTTTGTGAATATTACATATTTTCTAATTAAATTTTACTTGCAATGTGATTTTTACATGAATGAACTTGTTTAAAATGTCAAATATCAGTATTTTTCTTACGACTTTAATGTATAATGTACATTGGTATCTCACCGAATGAAGATTGATTTTACAAAATCAAGCTAGATGTAGTTGTATATTAGTCTTATATTTTTACAGACTGGAATAATAAATGGATATAGAAATGTTTTTTTTTTTTCCTCGATTACTTTGTCAGATAAATAACAGTGAGGAAGAATGTATCCTCCTCTTCTCAAGTGTGACAGCAGATAGGTTTCATGTGTGTTGCTGTCAGCCTGTGCTCCCTGAGCCTTGCTGGGGCACAGCTGTGCCTGTGGAGGTCACTGGTTCCCAGCCCTGGCCCGTGTAAGTATTTGGTGGCCTGTCTGTATTATGGTTTTAACTCAAACCCCCTGCACTTGCAAATGTTTTCTCCTGTCTCTTTTGCCTTGGCAGCCCTTGGGAACGTTTCCCCAGTGACCAGAGATGGGAGCTGGGCTGGAGCACTTCCAGGGAATGAGACTGAAGTGCCCACCAGGCAGGGCAGCAGTGCCAGTTCTACAAATCACTAATACCTGCAGGTAGTTTTCTTAAACCAAGGGACTGATTTCAGTGAAGGCTGTGGCTTTTCCCTGCTGCTGTCTCCTTGAGGAAGGAATGCAACTGTTAACTGCAATAACATCCAACCCTTAAACACCAGCAGTATTTAACTTTTCTCAAGGTGATGGGCTCTAAAAGTGTTATTTTATGAAATTGAAAATTCCTGTATTGGTTACAGATCAAAGACTTCCCACGATTTTCATCCCACGATGCTCCTCTCCTCAACAAGAGGAAGATTTAGACTAGTTCTAAATACCCCTTGGAAGTTTTTTGTTATCTTAAAGGTAGCAGTGACATTCTAGTGTCAGACATTCCAGAACTGCTTCTGATGGGCACGTGTTCCTTGCAACTGAAGTATCAGTACTCAGATACTGGGATGTAGTTGCATGTGGTGATGCTAGAGAGGGATAATTAGCTTTAAGGTAGCTTCATAACTGGCTTCCAATACTAACATGAGGAAAACTATGTTGAACAGTAATAATATTGTTCTTGGATGACATAGAAGTATGCCAGAAATGGTACAGCTGATTCTTGGAGAGCTGTGATAGCAGCCAAGATGTAAGAATTCAGATTCCTTGTGCAGCTTTGATGGATCACTTGTGTACTTTGCCACTCAAATAGGAGATAAATTTGTCTCTGAGGACTTAATGTCATGTGCTTGATTTTGAAAATGCTTTAGAACTGTGAAGGCAATTGAAGAAGTGCTGTGCTATTGAACCAGCAGTTCTTAGAGTTCAGAAGTGTTGCTAATAAGATACCATATCCTGTCCTTCCAATTAACATTCCTTTCCACTTGAACCACTATTTAATTACCTGGTAGTATAAGGAAATAGTTTGCATTTCATCAGTGTAAAAGACTTGTTTCAGGCTGTGTGATGTTATGTTTAAGAAAGTCTGTAAGAGCATATTTATTACCCCCACCTTGGGAGCACAAGGCTCTTGTCCCCTGGTGCAGTGATTTCTCCAGAGCTCCTGTAATACCCAGTTACTGAAAAATGTCTTTTTTTGTAATCCCAGGCAATGGCAGTGCTAAGAACTGAGGGACAGATGAGAGCAGCAGGTGACGGGAAATGAGCCAGAGAAGGGTGGACACCACCCAGTGCAGGGGCTCATGCTGGATTTAACAACATTTTATTGGTGTGGCTACAACAAACAAAGCTGATGGGTATCATAACCTGTCCTGTCCAAGTCAGTTCTGAAAGTGGCCCAGTTATCCACAGCTGCAAGAGAAAATGGAGATGAGAGTGGAAATTGGGAAGCAAATAGGAGATAGAGTTATGAAGGAGGTGAGTCCCAGCATATTGCAGAAAAAAGTGGGGTTCTCATATTTCTGTTGGAGGATGCAAAGGATTTGGAATTCTGAAAATGCTGAGGAGAACAAATTGAATATATAAACACAGACTTCTCTGACTTTCTGAATGTTACATAAAGTTACATAAAATGCTTGGACATGTAATTCTGAAATTTCAAATCCTAATAGCTTAAATCCCCTAATAACCTTGTTACCAAGCCTGCCTTTCATATTCCTTCTGTCCTGTGCTCCAAAACCTGAAATGGGGAGCACTTGGGGGTGTTCCCCTTTCTGACCTGCAGAAAGCTCTTACCCCCCCTGAGCCTGGCAGGGATGTAAAGTCAGTCATGTTCTCTTTGGGCAGATTATGTAAAATTTTCTTTGTCAAGATCCAAGATTCTTCTAAACTACTTCCCCCTGCCCCTGTCCTTCATTTTGACAGTAAAATGTTAATAAGATTTATTTTTGTTGCCCAGAAAAGAACAAGGGAAACATTTCACTATTCAGAGAAACTTTTTCCCCAAGGCTCTCCCTTGACACCATCTCTCCATCAATTCCACCTCTGTGTGGTTGTCAGTGATTTGCAGTAACTCAGGCCACTTACATCCAAATCTTGGGATCTTTGTTTTGGTTTTGTGTTTAGCATTTTCAAGGTGATGACACAACTTAGTCCAGGATACCCACATCATTTTTCTGTGGTTAAACCACTGACAGCTGCTGTCTTACTTGTGGGTTAGCCTCTTTTTTATTAATCATGTTCACCTCTGGAGTGGGCCAGGCACAAGTCTTGTTAATGCTGTTAACATTTACAACATTGAATTTTTCAAGCTCGATTAAGATGACATTGCGAAGTGAACTACTACTACTACATAGGAGGTGTAAGTTTCATTCAAGTATTAGCTCATGTCAGCTGGAGTCTAATGATTTATCGAGTGCCACTCGTGCTGGTGTTAAATAAGAAAGAAAAAAAGACATAAATGAGTTTCCTGTAAAGTGCTGCACACAGAGCGTGTGTATTTGTAACTGGGTGCCTGGCAGTTCTCGCAAGGAGTACAGAAACAACTTGTGTTCTTTGCTCCCTGAAAGTCACTCTGTTTCCTTCAGGCCTCTTCAGCTGAAATTAAAAACATGTTTTAGTGCTGATCTCTCTTGGTCCTCACACATACTGGTGGCCTGCTCCAAGCAGCTGTGTGATGTAGGTGTTTTCCTGCGTGGGAATTCGTCATAGCTTTTGTGGCAGTGTTTTCTGGAGTGTCTCTTTGGGTGGGCCTGGCCTTGTCAGCTCAGCTCAGTCACGTATTTTGGTGCTATGGAAATCAGAACAGGGCTTTTCATTCCTTTGCACAGAGTTGCCTTAATTTTACGTTTTCATATTTTCAGTTAGCATTAACAATTTCTTCCAGCATGCGACTTCTGCTTTCCATTCTGCTGTGTAATTTTGTGCAGCAGTTGTGGCACACGAGACCACGAATCCGGTGGATGCAAAATGAGGTGTCTGGTCCAGCAGCAGACTTTGGCCAGGGGAGGCTCTCAGGCCTCTGCTGGGTGATGTTCTGCCTGTGTGGCCGTGTCCTCAGAAGGGCAGGGACAGAGCTGAGTTGCCATGTGCAAATCCAGCTGTGCTGCCCCTCTGTGCCCTCCCACCACGCTCTGCCCTCGGCAGGGTTTGCTCAGGGTCTGTCCCCATGCCAGTGTTCCTGCTGGAGCCTCCAGGGAAAGGCAGAACTCTCTGCTTGTCTGCTTTGGCTGTTGTTAAACTTGGCTGCTTTCTCACCTTAGTGACTTGCTAGGGGAGTAAGAATCCCAACAAAGGCAGCTTAATTTTCCCGGTGAAAGCCAAAGGTTTTTGGAAAACTTTGTAGAGGAGATTTAGCGCTGGATTTCCTTTTTTTCATGTTCCTTCATAAAGTCTGATGTTAGAACACCATATTCATGTCTTGTGGGCCTGAACAGTTGATGATATAAAATATCTGACCCAAATATTTTTATCAAGGAGTGAGCTTGATATTAAAACAACTCCATGGGAAAAGCAGGTGAATTGTTGTAAGGTTGCAGAGGAACACAATGCTGAGGCAAAATGAGAGGAGTGATGGTGGGGAGTTAAAAAAGCCTCTCTTATTCCACGAGTGGAGAAAAAAGGGAGGAGATTGCTGTGGAGAAATAGGGGCGATTGAAGAGCAGAGGTGAAAGAGCTCCCGGTGCAGGCACAGTGCACAAAGCCGGCAGTGCAGGCAGGGCTGGGGGCCGAGCCCCGAGCTGTGACCGGAGGAGCGGGGGCTCGGCTGTGCCTTCTGCCCTCACACGGACGGGAACCCAGCCGGGGCTGGGGGTGCTGTGGCACAGCGTTGTGGCACCGTGGCATTGTGGCACAGTATTGTGGCATCACAGCATGGCATTGTGGCACCCCGGCAGGGCGTTGTGGCACCGTGGCCCGGCACTGTGGACCGTGGCCCGCTATTGTGGCACGGCACCCCCGGCCCGTGTCCCCCCCCTCACTGCACCGCACCCCACTGGCCGGGCGGGGGCGCTGTGCTGGAGCGGACAGCGCCGCGGGCGGCAGGTGGCGCTGGGGAGCGCGGAACTGGGGAGACTGGGCGGGTACTGGGGGGCAGGGATGGGCACGGGGGGCACTGGGGATACTGGGGGGCAGGGATGGGCACGGGGGGTACTGGGGATACTGGAGGGCA
>VXAU01001873.1:1097271-1136674 GCA_013399695.1 Formicarius rufipectus
GGTACTGGGGACACTGGGGGGAGGTGATGGGTACAAGGGGGCACTAATGGGCACTGGGTGGGTGCTGATGGGCAGTGGTAGGAACCAATGCCAATCATGCCCCCTAAACAACCTTTCACTTTTCTGTTCATGTATCCCAGTGCTGTTTGGAGAAAGGTCATACCTGCTCCCAACAAGAGAGCTCCTGAGCCACAGGTGACCCCAGAGCAATCTGGTGGGGGCTGCAGGAACCCACTGAAAACTCCAATTCATGTGATTGTTGATGCAAAATATCAGCCAAGCAGTTATTATTACTGCTGGCTGTGGGGCAGCTCTTCCTTACACCAGGGATGTGAATTCTGCTCCAGAGAAACCAGGCTGTTCTCCTGTAGACACACCAGTCAGCACTGTGGCTGGTTATTAATCCTTTTTAGACTTCTGTCAGAGCCTCTACTAGTCTCGGGTTTTGCCATGGAAAGGAGGCATCTTTGCTTCCAGAGGAAGTGACATGGAGTGGAAAGAAACACAGGTTTGGCTGCTCACACCTCACATGGTTAGCAGGGGACCTGGAGGAGCTGCCTGCTAAGAAGGGCTCAGCCCCACTGGTTGTTGGAGCTGTTCTTTTTCCATTCATCTTTTGACAAAAATAGCTGGAAAGGAGCACGTGAACCTCAGCCTATTTTTTGATTTGTCTTGGCTTACATTTGTCAGCTTTGGATTCTCTAGTACAGCACATTTAGTCTGTGCAAAATGTAGAACATGAGAGATTGGTTCCTTCAGCCCAAAGTCCCTGAGTTCATTCCTCAGAGGTGGGGATTGCTCTGGGGATACAGCATCACCTGCTCCAAGCCAGGCCTTGGCATCAAGAGCTCTTTGCTGCTGATTATTCTGTCTCATTTTCTATTGAGTTCATTTGCTCAGTCCTTCAGCTTGGGAGGTTGTGCTAAGGGGTTTGATGTTCCTTGTGCATTCTCCCGTGGGTCAGGCAGGCTCCTCACCTTTCTGGCTGCGGTGTAGGGAAGGTGGTTGGCTTGTTCAGATGGATCCTGTGAGCTTTTAAACTTCTTGTGAGACTTCTCTGGCCAGCCTTTCCTACCCCAGGCTCTTGTATGTACTGTGGTTTCCATGGGTCAGTGCTGGTTACCTGTTGAGACAGGATTCTCTGTGCTTCACTCAGGTGTGGAAATTCTGTTTCCACGTCTTTGGCTCGTGGTCCTTGAAGAGGATGTGCAGATAGCTCCAAAACGAGCTTGTGTTGATACTCTTTGTAATGCCTCTGTTGATCCTCCTGCTTTCTCACCAGTTACAAAACCACAAGGGTGTGGTTCTCAAGCCATCGAACACGGGCAGAACTTGCTCCAGGATATGTTTGTAAATCCTGTTTTAAGAGGCTCCCCAGAGCAGCTGCTGATGGCTCATCTTTGTCCCTGGTGCTTTCAGAACCTGCTCCCTGAAGCCCTGCGTGTGAAACCTGGTGTCATCCCGGTGAAAAGGGAGGCAGAGCAGGTTTTGTTTGGGTCCCTGTGGCCGGGGATTGCTCACTTCCCAGCAGCAAACCAACCGCAGCTTGCTGTCTTCTCACCACTGAGCCCTTCAGGTTACAGTGGTCACTTTTACTTGAGTCTTTTTTGTTACTCTCTGCTAACGTGGGGTCCAAGACCGAAAAAGAATATAGATCCTTACAAAAAGTCCCTGTGACAACCAGGATTTCCAGTGTCTTTCGCTTCTGGCTCTACTTTTTTTTTTTTTTTTTTTTCCCCCAAAATAAGAGTTTTTATGAAATACAAAATAGCAGAAATCTGTGCTCGGTTATCTGGTGGAGCCTGAGCTGCAGGCAGGGACCAGGGCTCGGTGCCCTGCACTGATGTTTGTGTTCTCACCCCCCCTTCCTGCTCTGGGGGTGCTGCCTCCAGACCGACTTCGCTGCTGTTGCTGTGCCACCCCTTAGGTTTGGTCTTGCTCATCTCCTTCTCTGCTCCACTGCAGCTGAGAAAGAAAACTCGTATAGAAATGGCTTCTGCTGCCTCTTGTTTCTTTTGTCAATGTGTTGCTGCCCCATCTTACAGATTAGAATGCCTTTTGGCATGTTTTGGGAGAGGTTTTCTTGGGTTTCCTTTTATCTTTTCCTTCAGAGTTTATCCCCTGTTCTTGGCTTACCCATCATTTTTGGGCTGTACAGTGCACGAGCTGCAGTGCTGTTTGCAGATGTGTCTTGCTGCCACTGAAGAAAGCACTGGCAGGTGTTTATATAGGAAGTTGGGTAATTCTTGCTAATACAACACTTGGCAGGACTTCAGATAAGGTTCAGGCTGTCCTGTGGATGTCAGACACAGGCTTGGTTGTTGTAGGTAACAAAAGAAAATGTTTGCTATATTAGACCCTTGTGATAACTTTCTGAATAGGTGTATTTTGAAACATTCACATGAAAGAAACAGTGTAATGTTTATCTTCGAGCTTCATCCTTACATGTTTTACTTTCCTTAGTGCAGATCAAAAGTGATAGGTCAGATCCTGGATGAGACCATTCCACTCATTAAAGACAAGGTGCTGGAGATGAGCCACATCTATGCCAAAGCTGATGAGCTAGAGGTTTGTTCACTAGAAAATTTACATCCTTTTTTTATGGGTTAACTGTCCAGGGTTTTTATGGAGCACTCAGATGTTTATGACTCTCTATTGTCTTCTGTTTGTTTTTAAATCAGTGTGTTTACCCATGGTCCAGCACACATAAGGGTTTACGGGCTTGGAACATCACTGAGTAATTTATTGCTGTGGATTCTATAATTAAAAATAGTAGATGAAAAGCATCAGTTGTGGTTTCAATGTTAATAATGATGCTAATAACACTAATTTGGTTTGTGACTTGAAGCAGTATGTGTGAAACCATTTGTAACCAGGAATTCGAGTCTGCCATGCAGGGCAGACACAGCCATTTGACTTGGCTGGGGATGATCTGCAGCAGGAGCAGCAGAGCCCTGCCCTGCCCTGCCCTGCCCTGCCCTGCCCTGCCCTGCCCTGGGCAGCCCTCTGAGTGGCTCTGCCCTCTCCAGCTCAGTGAGCACTGGGGCAGCCTCTGTGCCAGCTGAGGGCCAGGGTGTCCCTGCCAGGGGTGTCATGGGAACATCACCAGAGAAACTGGGAAGTGCTTCAAACCAGTTTCAACTGACTCAAAGCAAAACCAAGTGGTTGTGGCCAATCTGTTTGCAGTTGTCCACCCTTTCCCCCTGTTCTGCACTGAGGAGATGCCGCTTCAGCATCTTTGGCCATTAGGAAATGAAGGCTGTCCTGACCATTTCTGTGGGTGAGTTTACCTTGTAATCACAGTGTCCAGCTGGGGTGTCTTGTCTCCAAAGCCTTGATCACACTGGGTAAAAAAGTTAAGTCCCCTCTCTGAACAGAGGATGTCTGTTTATCTCAGCTACATTTTTAGTCCTTCTAATTAAACAGGGGTGCCATTTTGACTGCAAGAGAAATCTTCCTCAGTGTTTCAAAATCTTGTAATATTTGTCTTATTCATCTTTCACTGTGTTTTGGTTTTGTTTTGTTTGGGTTTGTTTGGTTGGTTGGTTGGTTTTTGTTTTGTTTTTGGGGTTCTTTTTTGGGTATTCAGAGATGTGTTTCATAAACACTTCCAGTGCTCAGTATCACTGGGAGAGGGACCTATTCCATAGGAGAAAAGCAAGTAATCAGGATTCACTCTGTGTGTTTGGAATATCCAGAGGTGGGCTGAGGAAAAAAGGACCCTCTGCTAAATATAAACTACAAACGTGCCTGGGTAAGTCTGATGGTTCTAAGAATATAAAACCTCCAGAGGGAACAGAACAGAGGAAGGAACTTTCTCTTGTGAAGTTTGTGGCTCTGTGGGTGAAAAGCTTTTCTGCTGTAAAGCTTGAACTTTGTATGGGAGAAACTGTGATTTCAAATCTTTATATTCAAAGATGTTATCTGTGCCCTGGCTGAATGGGGTGCAGCAATCTTAGAGAAAGGACAGGAAATCTATTTTAGAAAACTTCAGCCTGTGGAGTTTAAAGAAAACACCAGAATCTCCCAATGGAAAAACAGCTGAATGTTAGCAACCCTTGCTGGTTTGCAGCTTGTGATAGCTGGCATGTTCTTAAAGCTGGATGTGTTCTTTCGGTGTCATTGGCTGAGAATCTTGTCAAATATTTATTTTTAGAGTAGTTTTACACTCTTGTATAATTGCAGGGAAAGGCTTGTAAAATCATAACATCCAAAAAAATCTCATGCTGGTGGTTTGGAGAAAAAGTGTTAGATAACTTTTCTGGAGGCTTTTTATTGTCTATTTCTTTCTGCTGATGTTGTAATCTCTAGGACAGCAGCTGCTTTTCTGAGGTGGGGTTTGCTGTCTTGGCTGAGGGGCTGGCTAATGGTCCTTCCTGACACCCGGGGTAGATTCTCAGAAATTAAAGTGGGAAATTGATAGTAGGATACGAAACATTCTCTGCGTTACTTTATTGGCTCAACTGAGCTCAGTAATGGGCAGAAATTATTGATGAGTTAGACTGAGAGAGCTGTATTTAACAGTCCTTTCCAGTGGCTGCCAGTGCACAGTGTGGGGGTGGAATCAGAGCCTTCTGGCTGCAGCCTCCACAGACTGGTGGGAGGTTGGTTCTGGGAGAGAAGAAAGCTCAGGGGCACTAAGGGGCTGTGTGGAGTTAAAGTTTTGCTCAGTGTAGAAGACAGCAAACTGTGTCTCACCAAAAATAAATCAGAATAAGAAATCTTTCCTATATTGAGACTTTGAATTTTTTAGCTTGTGTAGATCAGCCTTCAAATGTAACTTGATGGAGGCGTCAGCCTCACTTGGCTCTATGTTAGCAGTTCCTCTTCTTGAGGACTCCAAAGCACCACATATTGGAATTTCTCTTGCTGTCTTTGCCACTGACAATGTGTGATCACATATATGTCATCCTCCTTCTTTGTGTCCTAATTTACCTCACAAGATAATGTTTGGTGTTTCCAAAGTGCTATGAAATTTTTCTGACAGCCTTGAAGAAAAATATTTGTTAAATTAATACTCAGCCATAGCAGATGGGAAAGATGAGAGAAAATAGAGCAGAGTATTTAAAACTGGGGGTGTACTATGCTTGTATTTAAAACTCATTATTTTTCAAGTGCTCAATGCTACAAGCCATTCTTTTAATAATGGGGAAAATAAAAAAATCTGGCACGTGCTTAAATCTTTAATGTTAAGAACTTTGGGGGCATGTTCAGCTTATTTTACCTGCAGTTATGCTTGAAGTCCATCCAGTTCCAGTCTGACTGGCACTGATGCACTGACTGGTTTGGCAGCCCCAGAGAGGTCATGCTGGTTCTGTGCTGGGCAAGAGAACACCTGGAAAGGGGCACATTCAGGGCAGGGGATGCAGAAGGCCCAGAAGTCGAGATTTCAGCTGTCAAGGCAGTGACCATATGAAGTTTTCAAGGGGGCATGAACAGAAGTCAAAATACAGAACAGCGCCCGTTGCCCCCTGAATCGATTCCAGTGTCCTTGGAACAGGTGCAGGAAGTGTTTGCAGGGGGCACTGCCAGCCCATGCAGGGCAGGGCAGGGGCAGCTGGGGGGGCACAGCTTGGGGGCACTGCAGCTCTGGGGAGGGCTGGGGCAGGGGGACTCTGGCGTGTAAGGTGCCACTTAGGGGGAGATCAGCTTTGAATGGAGCCATCACACAGCAGTGGTAGCAGAAAGAAACCCCCACGTTTTCTCATCCATGTGCAACAGAAGTTACAATAACAATCCAGAGTCCTTTTTTAATCAGTGCTAAGATTGGCTTTTGACTTCCTGTTCTCTAATGGGAGGGATTAGGCCCTTTATGTTTTGAATGAGACCGAGCCAATTCCTGTTGCAAAATTCCAATACTGGGATCAAATGAATGAATAAAAACACTTAGAAAAAACTTGATTTGTCAGAAAGGCACCTTCATTACTGCTCTCATCAATTCTCTGTCATAGGAATTGTCTTTATAATTGCATCTCACTGACAAAGGCTTCTGGCTACACATGTAAAGGTTTGTCAAACGCCGCCTTTTGTGACCTGCAGTGGTCTGTGCCAGCAAGCAGGAACCAGAGCTCCTCCTCCTCCGAGTCAGGCCGGGGACTATGGGTTAGTTCAGCCTGAAATGCACTCTGCAGTGCACAGTCATGGGCTCTGGGAAGGCAGGAGAACATCTTCCTTCAGCAGCTGTATGTGCCCTTCCTGTGCTCAGTTCCAGGGGTCCCTCCCAGCACATCCCACCTGTGCAGAGCAGCAGCATCTGCTCAGCCCCTGCTCACCTGGGCTGGCTCTGGGGCAATGGCAGTGGATCAGCTCCTGTTTGCACTTGCGTTTCTGTGCTGTATTTACACCTCAGACAGGCCTGGGGGTGCTCAGTGTTACAAAACAGCCTGTGAAATCCTGCTGGGGCTCCTCTTCCTAAACCCGGGCTGTGCTGCTGTCACTCCTTAAGATCCCACAAGCAATACAAGGAGAAAAGCTCAGCTTTGGCTGCTGAGTGTCTGGCGTGGACACCCCAGGGCCAGCAGGGCTGGGAGGGGTGCTCTGGGGTCCCTCCTCAGCAGAATCACCTGGATTTTCCTGGCAGCATCCCAGTCCCTTTGTCACAGGGGTGCTGTTTGTCCAGCTGCTGCCAAGAGACATTAACCACATTTTCCAGAATATTAGAACTGCCTTACTAGAAAAGGATGAGTGTGTTCCCTGCTTTTCTCTGTCTGTGCTCTACCAGGTACATATTAAATTCTAGCTGAATGTTAAATTCTAGTTAGATGAAGATACATCCTGCAGATTGAATGACGTTAGGGTTAAACATCTCAAATGGATTTTAATATACTGAGAATTTATGTTCTTGCCAGCCATAGCTGTGGTGACCTTGTTGGGAACTTCATTTTACCATATTTCTGTGGGTTATTGTCTCCACAGCACATTATGCTCCCCCACTTAGTGCTGCAACCATGTAATATACACTTTGGGAATGGTGTCCCATCAGAGGAATGTCTGTGGAAATTGTGGTCTCAGTGTGACAAAAGCAAAAACTTCTGTGTTTATTTTGTTCCTATTTTTATTTCTGCACAGAAAAGCAAAAAAAAGATAACTTTTAAAAACAAACATTTTTTAAAAAAGTTTACAAACATTTTGCTTTAAAAATGGTTCATAATTTATACTCAGGGATCAACTGGGGTTGAAAATCACTGCAGCTGTCTTCATGCAAGCTGTTCTGTCTTTGAGCTTCCAGTTTAATGTATGCAGTCTGCCACATTAATTCTTGAAGTGGCTCTTAAGTGGGAAGTTGTAAAAGGGGTGATCGTGGACCGAGATACTTTTGAAAACAGGAACTTGAATGTTGCAGCAGGAGACACACGTGTTTGGTTCCTCCTGTCAAAATGGTCTCAAGTAAATAAGCAGTTTTATAGTAGTCTTTGAAACTGTGAAAGGGGTTAATCCTTCGTGTCCTGGGGAGCCCTCACTAGGTCTGTGCTGACTCTCTCCAAACACCTCCCTTTCTCTGAAGTGCCGGAACTGCAGTCCTAAAGGTTTTGCTCTGTATTTTCATTGGTACTGAGGTTAGGCTGAACATCCTGTGGTAGATCCCTGTATCCTCCTCCTCAGCCTTCTGAAGTCAGGCATGACATTTGGCTTTTTTCCAGTCGTCAGGAACCTGCTCTGATTGCCCTGACATGGAAGCTGACTGACAGGAACCTCATGGTGATGGGAACCAGCAGCTTCAGCATCCCCAGCTGCATCTCTCTGGTCCCACAGGCTTTGTTAGAGCTGGGATATTTTTGGGTTTTACCATCTTGCTCTAATAGTCCCTGTTTGGGTCAACCCCTGTCTTATGCACTTCCTTAGACTGTGCCAGCAGAAGGGCCCTGGGAGTTCTGGCAGCAGACCTGGCACTGAAAACCAGGGCAAAGACTGCATGGAGTTTTCTTCCAGGCAGAATGAGAGGAGCTGTGCCAGAAGGGGGCTGGGGAGGTGTCTGCCCGTGGTGCTCCTGCAGGGGGAAATGCTCAGTCACTCTTAGTATTGATCTTAGCTTGCCTCATTCCTGCTTTCTCTCCTATTCCCTCTTGGCTTTCCTGAAGATGAACAGGAAGATGAAGAAGCTGAGCTGGCCCAAGCTGGGCAATCTGCCTTAGGGAGCCTCCCAGACACAGACTGTCACACCAACCACAAATGGCAATGAAACAGACCCAGACTGGCCTTTGAGAAGGATGTGCTCCTTCTGGCAAGAGCATATTGGGGAAATGATTCTATTAGTGAGGAGCTAAATCCATCACTGCAGAGCAGAAAACCTGGTGGGGACCAGGCCAAAGCACCAAGTCCTGCACTGTGCCCCCTGGGCATGTTTGACAGTGAGGCTTTGAAAGCTGTCCCAGCCTCTGCTGCCTCCCCCACTCTGGTGGCCTGGGAAGAGCTGCTGCGTCCTGGTTTTCTGTCTCCTTACCAAAGAGCCAATAAGCTGCCCTTCCCATGGCTTCAGCAGGATTATTGATCTCTGCAGATCGTTATTGCAGCTGCTGAACGGATCTTTGGTGAAGAGTTTGAAGGTGGAAAAGGGGGATGTGGTTGGGTTTTTTTCTCTCCTGTGCTTTTCTAATTTCTCTCTATTTTATCTGATTATTATTTATGAAATATAAATAGCTGCTTGGCAATTTTTATGTATTTGCATGGCATTGTATGTCACAAAAGGGAGCCTGATTTATCCTTGAGGAAATTATATGTCTTAAGTGGAAGGTTGTTATAGATCACTTTGGCTGAAATTGGTCATTCATGTGATGCTTTCTGGAGCTTGCATGGCACTGGCTTTGCTCTGGAGTGCTTGCACAGGATGTTTAGAACACAAAGGAAAAGACTTTTGTATCTTCAGGAAGAAAGTCCTGCAACTTGTGCTCCAGCCACATTCTGGGCTTACAATATTGAGCAATAGTTTTACAAAACTGAGCAAGAGTTTGATTTGCTTACCTGACTGAGACAGTACAGATGCTGGACATGGAGAACAGAATCCAGCTCCTGCAGGGAGTGCTGGTAAAGTACATCCAGGGTGGGGGATAGGCAGAAATTGAGCTCTGAAACTTGTGTTTTGAGAACTGGAATGAATGGACATTACTCTGTTTGCCTTAGGAAACTACTGCTGTCCTGAGGAGGAGAATCTCCACCCATACTCTGGCTTTTGCAATGAATAGTTTTCGCTCATTAGCACAAACCTGCCCGTGCTGGGGGTTTGGAGTGGTGTGCCAGGCTGGCTCTGATGTGGTGCCACACTTCCTCCCGTGATGGAGAGAAAAATCCCCTCAGGGGAGGAACGGGGAGCACAACTGGAGGTGCTGAGGTTTTTACCAGCCCTGCAGGCACTGCAACAATTCCCTGATGCAAATCTGGGCTCTGCTGGGACTTGCTGTTCCTTGGGATGTGTTGAGCAACCTCTCTGTGCTGGATCCCGAGGTCCAGCAGGTCTGCAGAGTTTGTAGGGCTGTTGTTGGAGGGGTCTCAGTCTTCAGCCTGGTTTGATGTGGTCAATTAACAGGTGGTCCCTTGATGCTGGTTAGGAAGCTCCTGAGAGGTTGGTTTAGTTGGCTGAGGATGAGCTCCTCCACTGGTTTTACACTGGTGGGTCCTCCCTGTGTGTGGGTGCTGTGCTGCACCCTCAGGTCCATGGCCACCCAGCCCAGGCTCCCAAACAGCTGAGTTCTGTTTTCTTGGCACGGTGGGATTGGTAGCCCCAAAATGGGAGAGAAGGATCACCATGGAAGGCAGCCTAAACAGAAGTGGTCTCTGACGTGGGAGTTGTGGACATCAGACCTCTGGTTCTCCTTATTAAATGAGTTCCTTGGTACGTGGCAAATCTCTGACAGGGAACTCGTGGTGAGGATTTGTTGTGCTCAGCTTTGGAGTTGAGCATGAAGTTTTGGTTCTTCAATTCCTGCTTTTCCTCAGAGTGAATGTCTTGAGTCCTCTTGCACTGTGCTGGATGGGCCGGTGGGACTCAACAGGAGACTGGTTGGAAAAGTCAGACTTGATGGGTTTTGAAGAATAAATTTTAGTGTTGAACTTCAAATATCTTTTGGTAGAAATGAAAAGTATTTTACTGTTGTTACATAACACTGTATTAAAAAATTAAGATTGAGAGAGGAATCCAAATAATAATTTTTGAAATTTTGTTGGGAAAAAAACCCGAGGTTTGCTTGACTTTGGAACTGCCAAAGAAAGGTTTCAGCTTTTGCTCAATTTTGATTACTACAGTCAGTCCAGGTATTGATTTTAACACCTACAGAATGATCAGAGCTGAAAAATAATTATAGCTGGATAGTCAGGAATCCCCTTTTGACAGCAGAGATCAGGTGTGTGCTGCAGGACTCTGTGCAGAGGTGCTCCCTGGGCTGCCTGGCTTTCTTGGGTACCTGCAGCCCTGCTGAGCCACTCCAGAGCTGGCAGAGCTTCCCCGGGAACCAGCTGCAGCTGTTTGGGGTGGTGTGGAGGGCAAGGTGTGAGAGACACGGCCTCGGCAGCCCAGGAACGGGGGTTCAGCAGCACAGGCCAGCTCGGAGAAGGCAGAACTGCCCCGGAGCCCAGTTCAGAGGGACCAACCCCCCCGAGGGTCACTGCCGCCTTCGGGAGGAATTTTGGATAGAAGCGCTAATAGTTCTGAGGTCGCTGGTTACAAACCAGAGTGGGCAGTGGGAAATGAGGTTTTCCAGCAGGTGGGAGGGGCTGTGTCCGGGGCAGGTGCTGTGCTCCGGGCAGGGCTCTGTGCTGCGGACCGGCCGCCAGCTCGTTAAGCTGAATTGCTGCGCTGCCCAGCGCCGGGTCCGCCCTGGAAATGGGGCCGATTGTTTCACTGGGAACGCCGCAGTGACCTTTTCCTTCTCCCTGCCTTTATTTTGGGAACACACAGACAATGTTCGTATTTCACCGTGAATTGTTCCAGGGGGCAAGTCCCCACATGGAGCTTGTCCCCACAGCTGACTGACTGTCCCCCCATGGGGCTGTCCCCACAGCTGACTGTCCCCCATCGGGCTGTCCCCCCATGGGGCTGTCCCCACAGCTGACTGTCCCCATATGGGGCTGTCCCCCCATGGGGCTGTCCCATCGTGCTGTCCCCCCATGGGGCTGTCCCCACAGCTGACTGACCGTCCCCCCCAGGGGCTGTCCCCCCCATGGGGCTGTCCCCACAGCTGACTCACCGTCCCCCCCAGGGGCAGTCCCCCCCGCTGCCCTGCAGGTCCCTTCCCCGGCAGAGTGCAGGTGAGCTCCCCCCGTGCCGGGCTCGCGGCCCCCGGAGCTCGGTATTTCTATGCCGGGGTAACTCGGTATTTCCCCCTCCCGCGGGGTCTCGGTGTGTGCAGAGCCCGGGTCGGGCCCCAGCAATGAGCTCCAGGAACGCGGGTGAGCACACGTAGCTGGAAACACACGAGGGAGAACGAAAGACAAGTAAGTGGGAGGATTACCTTTAAATAGCAGACTACCCCCTGGAAAGAGGTGGAGTTTAGAGGCTGGAGGGCATCAGCCTCGTGGGAAAGACAGGCTCTTCCTTTGCCATCGAGACTGGGAGTTTAGCTGGAGGTCTGGTTTGCTGTACCACAGAAAAATGATTTTATCTCAATTCAGGATTAATCAATTATTTGAGTTCTCCAAACCCTCAGGATCAAAACCAAATCCCTTTCTGTATTTCTTCTGTAGTCAGTACTTTCCAGTGATACTAATTCATTTGCATTTCTCTGTGCTTTAAAACTAATTTCCCCTGTGTTCTACTCTATTTCTATCTGCTTAATATTAACCCAGCAAAAGTCTGTAGACTCAGGTAAGAGTAAACAACTTCACATTTTTGGCACTGGTTACCAAGTCAGTTATTGCTGCTGGAGAGCAGCTCCAGTTCTGAGTGGCTGAGTCCTGTGTAGGTACCAAGTATCCAAATAATTAAGTTTTGATAATCAAAAGGTTTCTAGGAAAGCGCCCGAGATGATTGTTGGTGGTTTGTACTTTGGTACATTGTGACTGTGTTACATCTCAGGTTTTGGCTGGCAGCCCAATGGGAAAGCAGAGATTTCTGATCCTGTTGTAGCTCTGTGGAAGTGGAATGTTTGTTCTGGGATTCGATCATGGGAGTTTGCACTTAGGGGATGAGCTCCCAAAGCCAGGGAAGACACTGCACAGCAGCTCACTTTGGTTACCTTCATGTTTCCGTATTTCAAATGATCAGAGGGTGATGGAGTGCTCCAGTTAAACGTGCCAAGCCCTGGGCCAACACTGCCAGCTTCACAAATGCTCAGGCTGTGCAAGAGAACATGAACTGGCAAAATTTTAAAATTCAATAAACTGCACGTGGCTGAAGCTTCCAGCACCCTCTTTACACTGGGAGTAGTGTTTTACAAGCTGTTGTGTAATACAACTTGAATGATGTGAATTAGCCAGGAGCAGCATAGTTCGTCCCTGCACCATTTTTCATGTTCTCACTTCAAAAGAGGCCTAAGGATACAAACCCCCCCCCAGTTTTCTGAACAAGCAGCAGAGGAGGGGATCATTTCTGATGACTGGCTTTGCACCCAGTACAATATGCAGAAATGGGAAAAAATGCCTGTTTTAAAAATGCCTGTGGAAAAGCTCAAGATGGAGATCCCACTGCGAAGTCTGTAAAGGGGAAAAAAAGCCAAGCTTATGGTGAAGGGAAAGCTGCATGGCTGTAACCATGGAGACCAAAGCTCTTCTGATGCAGAAATAAATGAACACAACCTTTTCATATTTATTAGTGGGACTGATGATGAAAGATAAAGTCAAATTAAAATATAAAGTGATAGAGACAGAGCGAGTTGCTGCCTCTGCCCCTGCAATGCAGGTTATTGTAATGGATCATTACAAATGAGATGGGGTTACAGAGAGGCAAATTAGTTACAAAAGGAACAAAACACTCTTAGTTATACCAACCTGTTTATCCAAGTATCAGCTTCTTTATTAACAAAACTGGAGAGACAGGGAGACACAACATATTCCTAAAATCTTTTGGTTCTGATAAAAATGGAAAATAACACCACAGCTGTGGATGAGATGTGTGTACTACACCATGGGACACTTCCCTGTAACTGTACTAGTGAACACTTGACATCTGCTAACTTCTTGATGGCAAGAATGACAGAATTTTTCTATAAAAATACCCGGTGAATATTCAGGTTTGTCTTGAAAATCCGTGCCCAAGGCAAGGGTCAGGTATTAACTGGTGAGTTGTTGCTGCAGAGCTGTCACTGCAGGACAGGGGACGGCAGGAGATGTCACTGGAGCTTCCAGGAAGATTCGGGGCTCGTGCAACAAACCTTCACTGCAGATCTTTGACATGATGTTGCAGAAATGTTGGGACTGAGGAGAAATCCCAGAGCAGGGAAAGGATTCAGCCACGGCCCCCCAAGGAAAAGGCTGAGGTCAAGGGTGGCAGGGAACTGTTTAGGGCAGCTGCCTGTCCCTGCTGGGAAATCCCCGCTCCCTTTGGGGAAAAAGCAGAGTGGCTGTGCCTGAGGGTGGAGGGGATGGGAGGAGAGGAGCACTGAGGGAAGGGAGGCGTGTTGAGCCACAGCAGCACTGCAGAAACGGGGTGTGTATGGACTGGGATTCCAGCCCAGCTCTGCTGGTCCCACATAGGCACCCCCAAAGCAGCAGCTGGGGATGGCAGAGGGGCACAGGGCACAGCAGCTCCTGGGCCCTGCTGCCACAGCTGTGTCTGGCAAGGTTGGCTGTGCCAAAAGCCTGCTGTGCTCAGCCTCGGCTGCCCCACCCTGCACAGCTCAGGGCATGTCAGACAGAAAACACACGTGACTATTCTTCTCTTCAGGTAAAGTGGCTGAGACAAAGTCTTCACAGAAGAGCCTCGGTGGTCCCTGTGCCAGGGGGCTCCCCAAGCCTGGGCAAGCTCATCCTTCAGGGGCTCCCACAGACCTTTGTAGTGGCTGTAAAATTTGGGTCATTTCCAGCTCATAAAGTCATAATGGTGTGACATGTAAAATTACACAAATTGGGGTTAAGGTTCTCCCAGTTTTATTGGGCTATTTACCTCTTCTGCTTTTTCACTTCCTCAAAACTGTGGTTAGCCTCAAATCTGAGAGGAATCTGTCCCAGCCTCAAATCCACATCTGAGGAGTAACTGGTTTGGAACAGTAGAAAGTTTATGCCAAAATTTAAAATAACAACCCTCCATCCTTGATATTCTAGTAAGAGACTGGTTTTGTGCAAGATCTTTCATTTAATCACTATATAAAATGGTATTTCCTGGAATTTTCTGGCATATGAAGCACTCCTAGAGAGTTCATTATTTCAGTCTTACTATTCACAGACTACATGCAGGATATTTAACTTATAACTGCAGAGCTTTCCCTTGCCAGATACTGGGACAAATCTGATGTGGGTTGATAAAAGGATATCAAATTGCTTATGCCACTGCTCAACAGATAAAGGCTCTGCTGAACTTTAAGTTTTTTGCAAATGCATTTGTAAAATCCCTAAAAGCTGAGATGAAGGACACACAATAAATTCTGAAATGTCTCAGTTTTCAGCCAGCAGCTTCCTGCAACACAGTGGAAGGAACACAACCAAGGTTTCTTAGAAAGGACTCAACTTTTCCAGGACTCACTGTCTGCTGCTGCTGGGACACAGCTCAAGCCACTGACAGCTCCAGTGGTAGTTACCAAACTCTCACCTGATTTACTGAAGCTATTCTCCAAGAAACAGTTCGGAAAATCTGCTCCCAAAATGAGTTGAGGCTCAAGTTTTCTTTTAAAGCAGAGAAACACAAGGAGCTCTTTCGGTGATGGAAACGCCAAAGTGTTTCTCCTGTATTGTTCTTGAAACATCTTCCAGCCCTGGAGTTCGAACTGGGAGCCGGCCAGTCCAACTTCACTGCTCTGAGACTAAAAAGCACAACGAACTTCTGTCCCTTCTGTGTGGGGGAAGAGAATGAGATAATCTAAATCATCTGCAGGCACCTCTGTTCAGTCATCACTTCACACAGGGAAGTTTAACAAGCCCCAGAGGTGCTCTCTGCAGTGTCAGCAGCACACGGAGCCTCAGCGTTGGCTCCTGGGGCAGGTAGAGTCCAACCCCCGCACTGCTCACCTCCTCTGGGAAATGGTTTTGCTGTTTAAAATGCTGGAAAACATAGAATTATTCCCTCCTTTACATTGCACAGGACAGTGTAGTTCTTGCACAGCATCAAACAACAGGTACTTGCCTTGCCCAGCTCCCTGTTCCCTGCACATGTGCCACAGTGCAGAACTGGCTTGGCCAAACAAATCACAACTTTGAATAAACTCATTTTCTGATATTCAAATCCCTTTTCCTTCCAAGCCAAGCCAAGCCTGTGCTCCTCCCTGTGGGAATGGTCAGCGTTCCAGCACTGCTGCTCTGCTGTCCCTCAGGCCACAGTGCTCCAGACACATCCTGGGGGAGGGGTTTAGAGGTGAAAGCAATTTCCATTCATCGAGTACAAAGGGATGGAAAAGGCAAGGAATTCACAGCCCTTGTTTCCCCAGATGCAGAACAAGCAAACCACTACTACAGTCCTATTTATAACTCCGTGTTCTACAACACTGAACAGCAACAACGAATTTGAGCCCAAGTTGGTTTTGCAGACTTTCAGCATCCTTGAAGGACATCAGTCATTCAGCAAGTACGGAAGAGGCCCCAGCAGGGCTGTGGAGCACTTGGAAAAACAGAGAAACAGAAGAAATGAACAAAGCAAGGTGCGATTTACCAACCAGAAATGGAGCACCTGCATGTAATAAAGCAAATATTTACATTAAGCACAATACAGCAATTTATTTAGATGCTTAAATGAAGAATACAAAGGGAAATAAAGATCACAAAATTATACATACTACAACAGTGTGTCATATATTAGATGGTATAAATGAATACAACACCTTGTTGGTGTTAACTAAAGATAAAACTAAATATCCAAACCCAGCACTTTGTCTCAGTGTGCTGCTTCAACACAATACACTTTTATACAGATCTAAAAGGTGTCAAAATTAGTAGCTGCAAACTTGTTTCTTGCATGTGATTTTTCTTTTTTAGCTTAAAAGATTTCAGAAAATGGCTCTGAAATACGTTTGTCATCAGTTGTCATGTCAAGGATATTCAGAACAAGAAAATTCTATAATACAACAGAGCCCAGATATATTTTTATGTTGCTGGCCTCTGGTTGGAGATTGTACAAGGTTATGTGCAAAAACTAAGTTTGTCAAAATTGATACTAGAGCAGTCTCAAGCTTTGCTAGGGAAACTAGATACAGCATTTATTACACAGCAGGGCAACACTAAAAAAGAGAAACAGATCTATGATGGGTACACAAGAACAGTTCCATAAGCCTCACTCGAATAGGTCTAAAAGACTGTACAAATATACATTTCAACTCTTCAGAATGATACATGAGAAGTCCGTTTGCAGAGTCCGCTGTACAGGTGCCACCGGGGGCACGTTGGGAGGACACGACTCGACACGGGCAGGGTGAAGGTTGGAAACGCAGACAGAACCACCCTCTGTTTTCTCCGCGTGCCTCCCGGAGCCACCGGCGTGGCCATTTCACATTGAGTTCCTGTGCTCATCCTCGCAGGGATTCCCAAGCCGGAGCAGCCCAGGGGGGCGGTGGCGGCGCCGGGCGCGGCGGTGCCAGCCCGTGGGGCAGTGTGGGTGGCGGTGTGGGCCGTGCCGTGCTCACGCCTGTTGGCTGCTCAGCCCCACGCCGCCCAGCCCACCGCTCTGCCACGGCCCCTGCGGCCCCGACAGCCCGCCCGGCACCTCCGAGGGGCCCTCCCACTGCGGCTGCTCCTTGGACCAGAACTCCTCCACTTTGCCATAGGAACGATTCTTCCACTTGGACTGCTCCTCGTCGCTTTCGGACCCGCCCCCCTTGGCCTCCACAGCCGGTTTACTGCCCCCGGCGTCTTCGCTTTGAGAGGATTCGTCTGTCCACACTTCTGGTTTTACTTCTGATGTATTATCTTCGAAATCTGAGACCTGCTGGGAACCAGGCCCGCTTTCAGACTGAGAAGCTCCATCTTTCCATTCCGCAGCATCATCCTGATCGCCTTCACTATCCGAAACACCCCCTACAAGTTTTCTTGGCTCTTCAGCAGCAACAATCTCTTCGTATTTAGAGCTTTCCTCCTGTTTTTGATCAGACTTCTCTGGGGACTGTAAAGCATTCTCTTCCATGATCTCCTTGGATATGCTGTCCTCGGGGTTCTCTGCTGTGCCATCTGATGAGGGTTTCTCACCAATGTCAGAGACCTGCTGACCAAACGGGCTACGGCTTTCATTGTATTCCTCCTCTATATTTTCATAGCTGTCTGAGGAACTTTCATTGTCTTTTTCTAAGTTGATTTTTTTATCAACAGTCTTACTGGCATTGACTCTGGAGTTCTTTTCATCATGGTTTTCAAACAGCCACTCAGCATCAAAATCCATTTCGTGTTTGACTTTGTTTAGCTCTTTCATGTTGAAGCCCAGCAGCACACCAGGCTTGTACTTCTCACAGTCCCGCACACACTTCTTCCTTTTGTTACTGAAGTGGGACGCAATATCAGATTTCCAGAGCCACAAACTGGCCGCCAGCTTTTCGATCTCTCTCCTCGTGGGGTAGGGCTGCTTATTGAAATATTTTGTAAGAAATGTTTTCCTGGCTTCATAGGAATCATCTTCATGACCCTTAGGGTCCAGTGCTAGAACTACGGGTTCCTCAGGCTTCTCCTCAAAGGCAGAGGGGGAGTCCTCGTCATCCATCTTCCTCTTCTTCATCAGGGGGAAGTCCATGTGCTCGTAGGCGCGTTTCACCGGCGCCACGGTCGGCGACTGGCCCAGCCGGGATGTGCCCTTGTCCTGGCCGTTCTGGGTCTTCCCCACCCCTCTGCAGTGCACCAGGTGCAGGGTTATTGTCGAGGCCGTCATGTTACTCGTGTACACCCCGAGGCAGTGGATGCACTTGTAGGTCAGCTTCTTCTCCACCGGGTGAACCGTCTGGATGACCTGATGCCTCTCCCGTAGGTGATGCGCAAGAGCATCAGAGATGGGTCCTTTTAGGATTGAGAAACACAGAGGACACAGAGTTTTCCCCACATCTTTTTTGTAGGGCACCGCTGCTTGTGGAGAGCTTTTGACGGGTACGTCAGACTTCTCCTGGATTTTGGGCTGTGGTTTTGGCGGAACAGGGGGAGTGTTCTGGGCATGGTAAGCGACGGATTCGGCGGGAGCATCTCGCAGGTTGTAGGTGGTTACAAGGAGATGTATGTTCGTGTGGCTGCCCTGCTGCAATGTCAAATCAAAGGTCAGAGTGGAATCAGTCTTAGGTCCCATTTCTTCGTCCACGTGCACCATTCTCATGTGGGCAGCCATCTTCTCCACGTCGTTGAAGGTGGAGCGGCAGTAGGGGCAGGACAGGCCGTGGATCAGCATGTGGTTGAGCAGCGTGTCGGTGGGCAGGTAGCGGTTACAGTAGAGGCATTTGCTAGTGAAGTTGTGGATCTTCATTATGTAGTTGGCCACTGCAGGCACCTTCTCAGCCTTGTGCTCCTTTTCAAAGTGGACACTGTACACATTTTCAGGGAACAGCTCGTTGCAGATTGTACAGATTTTCCACTTCTGTGTGGATGATGTATTGACGGCAGAAGGACCCGTGGCAGCCACGGGAGATTTGGAGCCAGACTGGCTCAGAGCTCTGGTCCCTGCCTGTGACTGGGACAGCGAGGTCTGTTTGAGCTGCGCCGACGACAGCGAGGAGGAGTTGGCAGACTGCAGCGAGTACCTGGCTGAGCCCTGGGACCGCTGCTCCCCTCCAAGAGTGTAAGGCCGTCCGTTCCCACTCGCTGAAAACTGTTTCATGGTTTGTGATTGTTGGGAAAGAGAAACGGGTGTGTTTCCACTGAGACTGAGCCTCCCCCCTGGCTGCCCAACGTAACTCGGGGGCACTGATTTGACCCCGTAATTGTTCTGTTGCAGGTGAACATTTGACATCATATTCACTCCTGCGGAATTTAGCGTAGGCTTTGGTATAGTGAGTCTGTTCATCATCTGCTGTGATGAGAGAGAGCGGACGCTGCCAGTGGAAAGGGCACCCATCCTCTGGGGGAGTCCCATAGGCTTTTTATCCTGGGGTTTTGGAGCTATGAGCATCAAAGGTTTAGAGCGTGGAACCACCACGTTAGTGTGCCCTATCATTGCTGTGACCTGGTATCCGATGCGCTCGTGGTCTTCGATCACGTGCTGCACTAAAGCTTCGTAGGATTTCGGCATGAAAAGGCATCTCTTGCAGTGGATCCCCCCGTCCTCTCGGGCCCCGGAACTCAACGCAACTGCGCCATTGAGGGACTTTTCCCCTCCCTTCGCTACGTAAGGAGCAGCAACGTGCTGAAAATGTTCCCTGTAAATGTGCTTCCGAACGATCTCGTAGAGCGGGTCGCGGTAAGTGCACTTCTTACAGTAATAAACAGCTTGTTCCACACTGTCAGCCTGCTTGGGTTTAAGGCTCTCGTGTTTGTTTTTATCTTTGAAAGTGCTGATGCCTCCACTCGGTGTACTGGCATTGGGAGCATGGAATATTTTAATGTGCGTTTCCAAAGTCTTTTTATCCGCATTGAAGGTACAGTAGGGACAGTTGAGAAGAATCCTGTTCTCAAAGTCTTCGCTGTGAACATTCCGGAAGTGGCTTTTGTAGGCTGAAAAGAACTTCGAGGAGAATGGACATGCACTGCAGCAAAAGGGCTTTGTCCGATAGTCCTTGAACAGAGAACAAAGCACAAACTCAATACTGAACACCAGTTTTTAGAAAAACAACATCCATGATCTTCCCTAAACAATGTTCCTAAATGACACTCATGAGACCCCCTGCAACTGTCCCAAACCTTCCAATTCATTTCTTCTCTCCCATTTCTGGCCTCCTAAAAAGTTTACCACCTGAGCATACATGTGACATGCCAAGTGCCAAGGGGCCCCTCAAGAGTTTGACCATGACCTCAGCAGGCAAGGCTGACTTAGAAGCCGCTTTCCCACCAGTCACAAAAAAGCTCCTTCCCTGCAGCAAAGCTGCAAAAAAAGTTCCCCATAACCTCTTTTCTGGGGCAAAAGGCAAATGGGATTGTTTGAGGAGAATGAGACTGTATCCAGATGAGATACTTCCCACCTAAATCTGCCACACTTCTATAGATGTAAGATGGATCTATAACCTGAGCTATTTCAGTGTCTTTATCCATTACACAATTTAACATCAAAGATGGAATTCAAAACCTATTTTTGGGGAACAAAAGGATTTCAGCTTACCAAGACACAGACTAAGGCTACACAAGCCCTTAAAGTCACCAAGCCTCTTCCTTCTGATCAAAGCACAAACCTGATTTTTAAACCAATATTGACTCAGTAGAAGGAGGAATGTGAAAATCTCACCCTTGCAGTTTCCCTGCAGCCTTTCCCCTTGTTACATTTAATGTGGTGCCAATGCAGTTCCTGTCAACTGATGTAACACAAACCAAAGTTCCACTGGCCTTAAGAGATGGCTACAAGCAACCTGGCACTTCAGGGGAGGCAAGACATGGAGTTCAAATAGCTGCAAACATTCCTTATGAGGGTCAGAACAAGGCCTGTGCATTGAGCTCCAGGTAGGTCATGTGAAGGAGCTGCAGAGCTGCCCTGCCCTCTGCACAAGGAAGCAGGAATACCTGTCTCTGGGCAGCTGCTGCAGCCTCAAACACCTGGTGGGCTGGACACAGGCCACAGAAACCAACTAAACAACACCTGTCTCTTTTATATCACAAGTTTTATTCTGGATTAACCAAAAAAAGAGACATCAGTGTGTTTTATGGAACATAGTACTAAAGGGACATTTTCAGATTAACACTACGAATCCATCTCAATGGAAAAGGTTCCCTTTTCCTCGGAGAGGCATCCCTGATGTTTGAGGTGCCATGTAGAGAAGGCTCTACCCTGCCAGTACTGGGTCACTCAGTACTGAAGCAACAGGAGAGGTCCCTGCAGTGCACACGACTTGCTCCAACCAACATCAAAGCATCGTTTCCTCCCTTCACTTCTGGCTCAGTTTCAAATCTCCTTTATTACTGGCTCAGAAACACCTAAAAAGCAAGACTCCCAGTGTCAGTGAGTTGCTGTCCAGAGCCAGATACCCCCAAACCCCACAAGGGACAGAGCCTGTGGAGCCCTCAGCCGTGGCAGGCGGGCACTGACACTGACTGAGCACGGGGCAGCAGCGAGATGTGTTCAGTTAAACTTCTGATGTGATGGGAACAGGTAATAAACCAACCAGGGAAGGTAAAAAACTGATCAACAGTTTTATACACTTGGCGATCTTTTGACAGGAAGGCTGGTGGAATTGTGCTAAGGGTGGAAATAGGTGGGAATGGGCTCTTAAGAGTGCAGTTGTTTGACTTGGGCAGGGTTTCTGGACCCATCAGTTCTCCAGTACTGGCCATCCAGACTCCTGAGACAAACCAGGATTAGAACTTAACACAAAGAAGACAAAGGAGAAAGCAAGTAGCTTTTTGCTGTCCCTTGAGCTACTGTCAAAAAGGGCAAAGGGGGAAACTGCAGGAAAAGCTCTTGGTATGTCTGTGAAAAGCCCTTCAGCACAAAGCACCTCAGTGTCACTCACACTCGTACCAACCTGGTTTTTCGTAAGCGATGGGTCCCACAGTCCTACATCCTCCCATGTAGTGTTTTTCAAATAAAAGTCATTAGGTTCAAACTGCTTAAAATCCTGGAGGGGGGAAGATGGGGAGAGAGGACAGAGAGTCAGAACCTAAGACCAAGAGCCCCCTTAAGCAATCCCTGAGTGTTTCCTGGATCCTCCCAGGGGCTGCTAACACAGGGCACGCACCATGAACCCAGGGCAGTGGGGGTGTTGCACCTCCTCGTGGGTGGAGAGCTGTGAACATTCTCTGCATCATAAAACACCTGAAGAACCATATTCAGTTCTCATCCTCCTGATTAATCCAAGACTGTAGTTACACAGTCAGCTCATTTCAAAAGTCCTGGAGAAAAGTATTCATAGAGTCTGATGTTTGGGGTTTTTAGGTTGGTTGCTTGCTTTTTGGGGGGACAGTGGTGTAGTGTTTGATTGGTTTTGTTTGGATTTAATTTCATACAGGAATTCAGAAAGAAGATTTTAAAGCTGGACATCTGTATTGTCCAAATTGCCCAATGTTTATAAAAGCATTAATCTGATCAAGTACACTGGTATTTCACCTTTGGCATGGAAGTCAGCAGCACAGGAGGGCTCAAAAATAACATTTCTACTGAAATGAACATTGTCCCAGTTCAGAATTCTCCCTTTAAATATCAGACTGGCCTGGCAAATTCTTCAAGCAGGAAGGACTGGCATTTTCTTTCCATTACACATCTCATTTCATGCTCTTTGGAGACACAGGTAGAACAGCCAAAGCCATGGGTCATGTGCTGAGGGCTGCAAGGGCTTGGGTGGAACTGCCAGGGACAGCACTGCTGGGGTTTGCCCAGAGGAGCAGCACCAACACCTCTTCCTTGCAGGAACTGACACAGGCACAGTGATTCCTCACCTTCCTGACCTGCTGTAGCACAGACAGACTCACCTTCAGACCACCCCAAGAACTCACAGTTCCTGCAGCATTCCTGGGTGTTCAGCACCAGGTGCTGTTGAACAACCCCACAAAACCAAACAAAACCTACCTTCAGTGTCACCAAGTCAGTCCCACAGAGCCTCAGCTGTGTCTTGGCTCCACTAAACTTCCCAGTAAGTGTTTAAAGGTACATCTTGTCTCAGGTTTTTAACTAACTCCTGCTTTGTGTAGAATTTAAAAAGGTCTCAAAATGTCATGCCCCAAACTGTGGACAACTTTGACTCTAACACTTGGGAGATGCCATACTTACTTCTATATGTTCTTTACAGTATTCCAAACCAATGTCACTAAGGATTTTTTTCACAGTTTTCCGGGCCTTTCTTAAACTGCCAAGGTTGTTGACAGGAAGTTGGAACATAGTTTCTATTGAAAAAGAGAGTAAGAGAAAAAGTTTAAATCAAATGTCTTTTGTCTGATAGTGTTGCCCTTTTATTAGTAGTAATTGTCTGCCTCATCTCCCCACAGAACTTGTATCAGAGCTGCACCTTTCACTAAGAAGCTACACATTCTGATTGTCCTTGGCCGAGGCTGCCCATAAGGCTGGACAAAGCACTTAAAACAGGCAACAAACAGATGGAAAAACCATTGCAGCACTTCAGCTGCACCTGGAAACAACTTTTATCTCTTCAATGTTTGTCTTTACAAACTCCTACACTGAAGTACTTCAGAACCCAATTTGTCCCCTGTGCATGTGTGTTCTAGCTGGTTTGAAAACTGGCAAGTTGAGGTTCAAGGTGTGCAGCAGATGCAGCAGTGTCTCTTCAGGGCGGGTGATGCCCCCTGTGTTCAGCTGCAGGCGGAATGAGAAATTCGTGCTGCTTCCTCCCTTCCTGTACTTAGAGCTTGAACTGGCTGAAGCTGTTTAGCAGAGACCCTTCCATGAAAGGGAGCCCTGAGGGATTGGTTAGAGCCCTTCAGAGGGAAACCACTGGGGAAAGTAACAGAGATGGCTTAAAGCTCTGCCTGTACCTGGGAAGTGTTAGCTGCACAAGAGGAACTGCTCTCTCTGCTCTCCCTGTTCCCATCCCTCCTCCTGGACAGTCAGCATTTCCCCTGCAGCTCTAACACTGCCCTTCCTCTGTGCAGGAGGGATTGTGACTGTTCAAACTGCAAGGGTGACTCCTGTTGGCCCAGAAATTGTCCTAAACCCTCATGGGCATCAGTGAAAAATGTGGCTCTCCCTAGCTTGCTCTGGCTCAGGAACCCCTCCAGGCACTGCCTGCAGGCTCCAGTTCTCCATAAAAAATTCTGTGTAGCAGCACAGTCAAGTACGTTCAGGATTTGAATTAATATTTTCGAGTGAATTTCAAATCTAAGGAGATAATGTCCTAGCAATTTTATTCCAAATAAACCCAAGTGATTAAACAGCCATGCATGAACCTGTCATGGTAAAGCTCCTGGCAAGCCCTGCAGCTTTCTCCAAAACCCAAGTCCCCACTTCAAGACCAAACTCATTTTGTCTGCAAAGAACCCACTTCTGATCTCAGCACACAGGCATAGTCAGTGCAGAGCTTGGCTTTGGGCAGTGATGACTGCAAATCTGAGTCAGCCACAAGTCTCAAATAAAGCTTATCATCAAATAGCTGATTTCAGTACAAAATGCCACTAAACTTCTTCACCAAAGGAATCAAATGTTTTATCTTAACTGCTGTGTCTAAACATGCCAAACACACCACGACATATAGAAACTCAAAGAGAAAGAAAGCAAATGATTTAGGACTGTTTGAAAAGAGGATCTCTGGCCTATGTGCACCATCCTCTTGCCTCTGACCTTTGCCTGGCTTGGGCAAGTCTTAACCACAATTCCAGGGCTCTCCTATCACGCCTGTCATAACAGAGGAGAGAACTGGATCTTCACATCTGAAACCTGAACTTCTACAGGTCAGCTTTTAAAAATCAACCTTACTTTTGCAAGTTCTGCTGGATGGCTGAATCTACCTCCACCAATCTAACTAAAAAACCTCATCCTCAAGCAAATACACTTCACTTGATTTAGGAAATTATTTACTCATAGTGAGTGGAGAGCCAAGTGCAGCCTACTGTTATTATGGTCTGTGACTACAAAAGCAGCTTTTAGCACCTCCACTCATGTCTCTTTGCAGCAGTAACTCAAACTGGAATTGCCCCGCACACAACACTCTGCTGGCACCTCCCTGGGTGTGCACACCAAACCTGCAGGGGCTGAGCAGCACCTCAAACCACCAGCCAGACATTAATGCTGCTCTGGAAACGAGGGATCCTCTACCTGCCTGAGGCCCCTCCTGCCACCCAGCAAAAGGCTTTCCTCTCCATCCACCCCCAACCTTGTCAGCCACGGAGGGCAAAGGAAAGGGGGAAAAATTGTGCAAGACCTGAAATGCTCTCAGGAGCACTAGTGTGAGCAGCAGTCATGGAAAAAACACCATTTCTGCTTAGTTTTAGGAACTAAACAGTGCAAATATCCCAAGAACAGGAAACCAGGACTTCTCATTTCTATGGTATGACAAAAAACACAGAAAGGAAACAAGGTTAGCCCCAAATTAACCACAGAGCAGCTTTAACAAACCCCAAATTCTTCACTGCCTTTTTTTTTTCTAAACAGATCTTACTATTTAGACAGACTTCCAGTGACTTGCAACTCCAAATTACCTCTTCACCACTTTCTGCTCTTACTAGCACTTCAAATTGCAGAAGGAAACAACTGCAGTCACTATTCTAAAAACAGTCAGAATGTCTGACACATCCTCTTGTCACGTTACTGATTTTTAAATCAATTTTAACATTTAATTAAAGTAAACTATCCTCACTGTACCAGCTTCAACTGGCCATGCAGTTCAGCCTTACAGACACCAGTGACCAAGGGACTGGAACCCTCTAAGAGCTGAGTCAAAGGATGAATTTTAAAAATCACTGGATTTCATCTGGATAATAATTTCACAAATATTTTGCAATTACTTGGAAAAATGAATGTAAGATACAGTAACTCCACGCCTGCTTCAGTCTTCTATGTTGCAACAGTGAATGTTATGCTACATTTCTGGGTCAGTGCAAAGAGCCCTGCCTTGGGAGGGGTGTCCTGATCTCAACAGTCCTGATCTCAACAGATCTTCTTGCCACCTCACAAGAAGGTCTGCACTCAGAGAGGGGAGGGAACACCAGAGGGAAAAACATAAAAACCTCACATCCATCAAGATATCCAAGGGGATAAAAAAGAGAAAGCTCCCACCTGTCTTTAAAGCCCAAAAGATCTATTTTAGTGTAACTAGACCCTTCCTTCTCCAGTGGGTCTTTGTGAGTGGGTCCTCCCAGAGGAGTTGCTCTGCCCCTCTCAGGCTGCACAGCAGCCTCAGCCAGCAGTGCCACTGAGCCTCTGGGCAGGGGGCAGCCAAGACAGCCTCCTCCTCTGAACTGACACTCCCAACCTGCCCCACTGTGTTAGCTGCACCTTTGGACACTGTTTAGGGGTGGTTTATGTTTCAGCTTCAGTCCAGTACGAGCAGCAAGTACTGTATTTCTAAAGTCATGGTCTGCATAGTAAAACAGTTGTTTCCAGCCAGAAATAAAGACTAAAGAAATAACATAGAGGAAGAAGTTGCTGTGTAAAGGAACCATGACAGCACCAGCCTTGGTTTTCTAGAAAACCTGCTCTAGGTTTCCTTCTCTTTGTGCTTAACTGGAAATGACACCATTTCCTGCCCACACCAGGAAACCTCCCATGACCAGCAAGCACACAGTGTGGGTGACCTGAACATCCCCTGAGGCAAAGTCTGCACCCAGCCAGGTTTGGAGAGAACACTGCTGTGCAGTGGCAAGTAAACCAGCCATGGAATCCCCAAAAGCTGAAAACAAACCCCCCCCGTCCCCAAAACATTTTATTCCTGTTCAGGCATCCCAGACCCACAGAAGAACACAGATCCCAAAGCTCTTCAGTAGCCACTGGTTCTTCCCAAGTGCCTGCTCATCACTGACACAACCAAACCAGTGGAATTCTTGATTCGAATACTAAAGGAGTAACTGGGAATTTCCTATCTGGCTGTTTCATTTATTTCCTTCAAAGGTGTTATGAACACAGTTTTAAATTGATCTGAGTTCCCAGAATAGAGAACAATTAGAAGAAGCAGTCGATCAGGAAAAGGAGAACTACAAAAATTAACCTTTCCTAGTGAGTACTGAGTGAAAATTATGAATGAAAAAGAAAGTGCAATTTTTTTTACATGCATTTAGCAATTTTATTGACATTCAGTTTCTCTTAGCAGCTAATGAATCCCAGGTCTAGAATAAAAAGCTCACCAGAGCACAGAGGTGGAAAGCTGGAAACTCATGTTTTGAGCATTTTCCCTCACAATGGAATATATAAAATTACTCATAATAAGCAACATCTACCTCTCAGCCTACAGCTTACACTTCCCCCCCCCCCCAGATTCATCACAGACTGGTTTGGGAAGGACTCACAGCCCATCCAGTCCCACCCCCTGCCATGGGCAGGGACACCTTCCACCAGCCCAGGTTGCTCCAAGCCCCATCCAACCTGGCCTTGGACACTTCCAGGGATGGGGCAGCCACAGCTTCTCTGGGCACCCTGTGCCAGGGGATGTCCACCCTCACAGGGAGGAATTTCTTCCTAATGTCTTCCAATTTCTTCATCTCTTGAGCTCCTTGCTTCCTAAAGGCATTCCAGGAAATGTATACTGTCATACAACTCATGCTAAATAACTGACCTAGGCATGACACTGTCCATTGAACTGCAACTCTCTTAGGGACATTATTAAAGAAGAAAACAAAACATCAGTTTTAGATCCTCTCGTTGACCCTTCCTTTCCTAATGCTCTTATTTACTCCTGTGATGAAGACTGAGATTCCCTGAACTTTTGGGTGATGTGACATCCAGTATTACCAACGGTACTGCTGAACAAAGCATTAGGTGTGAGCATGTGTGCAAACAGACAATTGGATATGCAATGTGTAAACCCAGCCTCTTCTGCCCCATTGTTAGTTTCCATCTCCACTCTGATCATTCCTATGACAATCATCAGCAATGGAAGAACTCTAGTTCATTGAAGCAACATTTCTGCACATGCTTATAAAACCAGAACTGCTCCAATTCTCTTTTCCCCTCTCCCCCTCATCATCCTCTGCTGCCTCAAAAGGTCCATCCTTTCGGTGCTCCTTCCCCCTCTCCTCCTTTCTTTGCTTGTTCTTGGCCTTCTTGGTCCTTACCTCTCTCATTTTCCCTCTTCTCCTCTTCCCTGTGCCAATTCATAGCGTCCACATTCTTTCGTCGTTCTCTCTCATCCTGTCTCCACCGCTTCTTGATATCTTTGTCCTTAACTTGCTCATTTTCTCTCCTCTTCTCATCATCCCTGTGCCACTTTATTGTTTCAGTATTTTTCTGCGGCTCCACGCTTCTTTTGAGATAGTCTTGGCGCCTCCTCCTCTTTTTTAACATATCCCTTTCCCTGGCACGAGCCTGCTTTTCTTTCTGGGAAAGAAAAGCTTTACGGGGCATCATGAGCTGCTGCTGTACCTGCAATAATATCGTATCCATGGAATGACACACTATACATGCACCCAGCCAGGCACCAACAACCCCTCCTTCGGAGCTCAGCACTTCAAATGCTAAGCCAGGACAATGCACTGCTTGTTCTTGTCCCTGCACAGCGCTGGGCTCGCTCTGTGCTGGATGAGGACAGGCAGAGCCAGCTGCAGGCACCACCTTGCCAGCCCCCCTGGAGCCAGGCCTGAGCACACTGGCATTTCGGTGCCTTCCTCACGGCCCCTCCCACGGAGCTGCTGAGACAGTGGGGAAGGAACCTCGGCAATGTCCATCCAAACCTGTTTCCTCTCTCAGGGGGAGCTGCACTGAACCAAACAAAGGTGCTCACTGATCTTTTCAGACCTCCACCTCCTGCCAGTTTGGTCGAAAATGGCTCCCTCTTCTCTTGGCTGGGAGGAGGGATTAGGAGACAAGCCACAATTTGAAAAATTGTGTAAGCTTTGTTTCCTGGGGAAACCTGGCCAAAACATTTAAGTGCAGTTAATGAAATAAGTCCTGACTCATCTACTCAGACTTCCTCCAAGTATGTTATGTCTTGCTATTCACAAGAACAAAGGGAAGAAAATGAGACAATTTACTTGGAGTTTCTGCTGACAGCATTCTCCCCAGGAGTGGGGCTTCTTGGCCTTGGGGTTTGGGTTTCTTGTTTTTAAAGAGATGTCAATGGAAACTACGCTTATCAAATGGTTTTACATTTGGTCATTCTCTGTGTTCACCCAACACATTCCCGTCTTCAAATGTAACAGTGTTCATACCTGCAATTTTGAAATCATGGAGAACAAAACAGACCCCAGGAAGAAGTTATACCATTATTAATAACATTTAAATACTTTCCTGTATACACTGAGCAATGTTTCAACAATGACAAACTGCAATTGTGGCCCAGGTTTGAGGTTTTTCGGGGGGTTTTTTTTGTTGGGCTTTTTGTTTAACTTTTGTTTAGAAGAGAGATTTTTCAGAAGTCAAATCAAAATGAAAACTGCAGAAAGGACAAAATTACTAGATTAGAAACTTAAGCAAAGCCTAAAACAAAATGAAACAAATGTACTTTTAAAATTTAGCTACCTTATGGAAAGCACTTGTTCCCAGCATGCAATACTCCATCATTTTCCTACAGAAAAAGCAATGTTTCAAACCCTTATTCTAAAAGCTGTTCCTCTCCCCTACATAACACCCCATCCCACACACTTAAACCCTCTCCTTTGGTCCACTGTCTTTGGTAGTTCTGTATCATGATCCCATGGCTTTCATTCCAATAATTCAACCCCAAATTTCTTAATATCCATAATACTACTAAAAGGGAAGGGTTGCAGCAGAGTCCAACACCGTAACGAAAAAATGCTTGCAGTTTGGTAACACATTAGTACAGAAAATCCAGAGTATGCTCTAAATTACTTCATTAAAAGGTGTAGGTAGCTCTCTACCAGACAGCCTGGGTTTAGGTATTGAATATTTCTCAGTAACTGTTGGCATTAACATCAGAAAGCAACAAGAACCCAGGATCAACATCCCCAGTGCAACCCAGACACTGCAAACCTTCACCAGGGTTTCACTTCTCTGTGGGCTGGGTGCCAGGACATTACTGGTGTTCACTTGAGCAAACTTAACTCATTCACTTTTTAAATGTACATTATCTTTACAATTTGATCAGTAACCTGATTCAATTCCAATAACAACAGCATAAATCAAAATGGAAGTAAAACACACATCATGCAAATTATTCTCCCCCCTCCCAGGGCAAACACCACCATTTAAATCTGTCATTTTCAAAAACTCTTCAGGGCCTAATTGTTATATTTTCTTTCATTTGTTTGTTTTGTTGTTGGTAGGGGGGTTCCCCCTTTGGTTTTATCTTTTCACAATATTCTTCCATCCCCTTCCTTTATTCATCCCACTTTGACAGGCCAATTTATAGACAAATGATAGAAAATATCTTAGTAAAGAACATTTCGGTTCCATTTCCAAAATTAAACATTTCAATTGAGATTCAAATATGTCATGTTAAATTCCAAGGAATAACTTAAAGGGACATCCAACTTGAATTACCTTTGAACTTCCCTACCCCAATCCAGAGGTTTGTCCCCAGTTCAGCATGGCAGTACTTCAGGCAGGCTGGTAACTTCTCTTGCAGTCAGAATCAACTTATACTTTTACCTCTGATGGTTTCAAACCAACAGGGGGGGAATATCTTAAGCCAGGAAACCAATTAACCTGTGGTGATGCTGCCTGACTGAGCCCAAAGCCCCCAGTTTCTCTATAGTTCACGTTGGTGTTCCTTTAAGTTCCAAATGTCCTAACCTTGGAAGCAAACAGTCAAAACTATCCTTTCTACTATTTTTTGCCCATACTTTGTCAAATGACAATCTTAACTCTTCCCCATCTGTTCAGTACATATTATGAGGCATTTACCTCCAAAGTTGATGGTGCTTGGGCGTCTCAGATTCATTGGACAAGTTTCATGCAAAAGCCTCCAAAAGCAACTGCAGCAGGACACCCACCTGAGGGGGCACCACACCTACTGGGGGAGGCCCCAGCCCGGGCACAGGGGGAGCATCACCTCCTGCTGGACAAAACACAGGGCAGAGACAAGAGGTAAGACACTGACAACAAACCACCAGTGCTCCAGAGCCCCTCACCACCCAGTCCTGTGCCTGGCATGGGGCTGCTCTGGGTGCAGACCCAAGGGCTGCAGCAACTCTGAGCACGTTTGTGGCTTTACCATTACCACATTCTGCTGGGTGATGATACCTGAGGAATGATTCAGTGCTCAGACTGCAATTCAGTCATGCAGTTTAGAAGGCCAGCAGTGAACAGAGCAGGAATTCTCCAACTCCAGTCACCGTTGTGGCTGAAGGGGTTCAGAGCTCAGCTCACCCTGCCCTGAGCTCTCAGCGCCACAGCACAGCTGCACCCTGAGGGACACAGGGAACATCCACAGCAACAGCAGTGCCCTGGGCAGGTCATTCTCCCTGGAAGGCCCCACCTTCAGGGACTAGATTAAAGGACATCAAACAGGTGTCAAGGCTGCAGGCCACAGCCCTGGGGACACACATTCCTTTGGGAAGGGACTGAATTCAGATTAAAATGTCAGTTACATCGCTAGGAGGAAGATGGGAAGTTCTGGGGGATGGCATGTAAATGATTGCACTTCTGTTGGGAGACTGATCCCTCTTCAACTCCCATCACCCACAGAGAGAAATTCAGTCTTGGACACGCTGGAAACACAAGACAACAGCAGTACCACAGAATCTGGAACAACCAAACGTGACGTTCATTAAAGCAAAACTTGTTGAGTCATTTATAATTACTTTGCCAAGGAATAAGGCAAAATAAATTGTTAGATTTTAATCTCTTGATTGTTCAGACAGAACAGCCACAGCTTAAGGTATGGATTACTTTCTTTGGCAAGTACAGTTCCAACACAAGATACTAAAATGCTTTAAGAAGTTGAAAAAGACAAAATTCTTAAAATGCTTCACACTGAGGAAAAATGGAATATTGCATCTGCTTTAACAAGAGCACCGGCCATACCTTAAGACAGCTCTGGATGGATGATGGGTTATTGTTTCACTCTAGAGCATTTTCTAACTAGAAGGTAACTTGGCGCCCCTGTGTCTCTAGCAAGTCCCAATTACCTCTCTCCCACAAAATGCTCCCTGCAGAAAGCACACTTCTGGGTGAGGACCCATCAGCCTTGAGAGCAGATCAGTGACAATAAGTGCATCAGGCTGCTGATGCTGAGCTCAGGGAAGCACTTCATCCCATGCTGGGTCTCCACAGACTGAGTATCATTGCCCTGCACTGTGTTGCTGACAAGGATCCCCAAGCATCTGGCATGTTTCTGACTTTATATAATCCAAATTGCTCTTATTTTAGCCCTCACTTTGCCAACATTTTAAGCAGGAGAAGTTATTGGTATAAATCTAACAGCCCAACACAAGAGCAAACATCAGAGCTGGTAGCAGCTCTAAGATCCTGGACGAGATGAAACAAGACTTGGTTTCTTGATACTATGCTTTTTATCTCCCTATTCCAACTGCTTTTAAAATAAGGTAACTTTGAATAATCTGCCCAGATAACTACATTTAATAACATGCTCTAAAAGGCAGCAGTGAAACAGATTTGCAAAGAAGGCTGGCAGTGCAACACTGAGTGAAAACCCTTAAAATACAAGAAAAACACGCAAGGAAAAGAACCTGTGGTTCCCCCAGCAACAGAAAAGCTGCCTCCCTGTGTGTGCAGGTGAAATGTGCTGTGTGGAATGATGTGTAACATTCTGTACTCACAGGAGGACAAGGATGGCCTGCCCCTGGGACAGACACAAAGCAGAAAGGTATCCCAGGGAAAAGTGAGCAAGTCCGAAACACCAAGAGCAGAAATAGTAGGGAGAACAGAGAAGTCAGAAGAACTGAGACTACTGAAAACTTCCTTGAAGAGCTGGGAGTTGCAGTGAAATCTCTCTCCTCCCTGGACAGAGTGACTGAGGAGTCGACTCCCAGCACATCTAATGCTGCCCGACTTGCAGCATTTTCACTTTTTTCCCTTGGACTCTTCCCTCTCCTCCTTATTTAAGCACTTCTGGCCTAGTTTTCTGAGGGCTGTGCACCCACACTCCTGTGAAGGTAATGAGATTTGCAGTTTAACAGCACATCTGAAATGCCAGACAACTGAGGGCTCATTTTTCCAATCCACTATAATCCTGGAGGGAGCGTGTTTTGTAACAGCAGCATTTTAAACTGAGAGCACCTCCTCAGCCTTGTCACCTCAGCCACTGCAGCTGGAAGGTCCTGCCCAGGAACAGGATGGTCCTGCAGCTTCCCACACACCCCAGCTCCAGTGGGGAACTTGGGGTGCACAGCTCCAAGTCAGACCCAGCACTTCAGTTCAACCTCAAGCAAACATGAGCCCCAGCCCTTCAGCTTGTTTCAATATCCAAGGTCCTTTAACTTGTGTCTTTATCCAAAACACGACTTATTGAAAAGATATGAACAAAAAAACCAAATCAAACTCTCTGAAATACCTGACGTTTTAAAACTGAGATTCTTTGAACTGAAGGCAATCAACACCTGCAAGTTGCTACCTGGTTAAAGCACTGCCAAACTTGTGCAGTGCCATGACACCACTCCAGTTCCCCCTCACAGGCAAAGAGTGTTTCTTACAAGTCCCTTTGTCAAAACAAAAGAATTTAAAAAACACTTCAGAGATTAAACTGCCTACCTAAATAAAATAATTTCAAGTTGTGTGTCAAACCAAAAGGACCATTTCACAGCACATCTCCTGACATCCCATATAAACATGATGACCTCAGGAGAGGAGGTTACTTCACCTAAAATGCAGTACTAAAACACCTCCACCTTACCCCTTGGAGGAAATTCTGAAGCTAGAAACTTTAATGTGCTGTTTCAGTGGTTATAGGCAATTTTCAGCAAGGGTTTATGAAACTGGTTTATATATCTTTTTGGGGGCTTGCTGAATCACTTCACCTCTTGCACTAAAGAACTCCCAACTTCCTATCAGAGGAAGAACCTCTGTGGAAGACAGCTGGAGTGAAAGGAATCAGTAAGGCTGATGTGCCTAAGCCTCCATTCATTCTTTATTTAGAGGTTAAAATCCCACCTTCTGCAGCCCAGCAGACAGAGATCTCCTAAGTCATTCACACACTTCTCATTCTTGCTCAATTTCTGGAACTTTCCACTGGAGCCTGAAGCTCCATCTGGTGGGTGTGGACACTCACTGCAAAACTGAGAGGGAATTAACTGTTTCCTCATCAACTTCGGTGCAGTAGGAGGAGTTCTGTGCCCCCCCTGCAAATCCCAAACTGGCCAGACTGGAGTGTTCTGGGACCCACAACTGCCCATTTCTGTTCCTGATGAACAACTGCTCCCTGTCCTCTGCTGGCAACTGCCCTTGGGTGTTCTGATGTGGATGACATGGGCTGAGGTGTGTTAGAGAATGTGCTGCTGCTAAATCAGAGTGTTTTCTGAGGGGTCCTTTGAACACATATGACAAAGCCATCAACTCCAGCACTCTGCTGCATTCTGAAAAGCAGTTAGAAATGGCGTCCATTCTCTAGGGCATAGACAATCTTGAATTAGAGGCACCTGCAGCTCAAGAATTAGGCTTGCACACCTACTGCCATCTTAAAGAATATCTTCAGTGCCTGTTCTATGCACATCCACATGTGCAGTGAAATCAAAATACAACACACATACTCAGTGTGAGAGCCTGCCTTGTTTAGGGCTATTTCTAAAAGATTTGGGTGTGAAATGCAGCAAAGCCTGCACATCTTGCTGAAATTTGAAATCAAGACTGGAGATCATTGGAGCACAAAGGATATTATTTGCTTACACCATGATATCCACACTTCAGTGATCAGGAAAAAAGGCTGCACAAATATGCTCTACAATTCCAAAATAATCCTCATCTAGATTGCAGCTAAGCATGAACAATCCCAGAATAAAAATTATTTTGGAAATAGAAGCATGTTTAATGAACAAGCAGTTACCATTTAAATTAGATGAAGAATCATTTCAAAATTTTCAATGCAAAGTTCACAAAAACATTTGTCTAATTAACCAAAGCAGCACAGAAGTAGCTGCAAAATGTGTGAGAACAAACCAAATAATCAATATACACGTAATTTATGACCGGATTACACTGAGACTGAAAGCACATTAAATTGCAAGGGAAAAGGGTCCCCAGCCCTGTGTGTCATGTTTCCTGACATCACCACCGTGTCAGCAGCCAGAGCAGAGCCCGACCCAGCCCAAAAGGAGAGTTCTGGGGGCAGAGCAGCTCCTTCACTCCCAGCACACAAGTGCTGGGCCTGGTCCAAGCCCCAGGGCAGCAGGAGCACAGCTCATGGCAGCACAGACACACACAGGTATTTAAATCAGGAGTGAGGGGCAGCCCTGGGGTGTCCTGCCCAGCAAAATGCACAGTCTGTGTGCAGGGGCAGAGCAGCCCAATGACACAAAAGAGCACACAAATACTTCCCCAGGCTCATCCAAAGCCCTGCCAATCCATGCTTTCTCAGACAGCAGATACATCAGCTATTGAAGGGATGTCGCCAACTGGCTGCATCTGAGGACTTAAAGTGTAAAAATAGTCAGGGAAGGAGGTTGATGCTGATTGTTTTTCCTCTGCCTTACACTTCACACACGTGATGCACGAACGCTGGCAGTACAAGACTGGGTAAAGTCTGCAAACAAGAGCTTAAAATCAGTCTTACCACTTTACATTTCTTACCTCTTCCCCTTTCTGTCTAAGCATAGCTCCCAAGTGCTCCAGCCCCTGCCTACATTCCAGCGTTAATCCACCTCAGCTACTGCTGTCCTCCAGCTGGCTCAGGAACCTTCCACGGGCAAGGCCTTCAGAGCAGCAGCAATGGGGAAACAAAACACAACAACACATCACAAACTCGATCAGGACTACAGAGGAGGAAAACAAGCATATTAAGACCATTATCTTGCCCACTTAGATTCCAAGAGCCATTTTGCCCCCTCATTGTTGCTGCTATGAACCTGCACCACAAAGAGCTCCCTTGGCCCAGCTGCAGCACGAGCACAAAGTACCAGAGTCACACCAGAGAGCAGCGCACAGGAGAGAGGAGAGGGGGGAGAGGGAGCATGGCTGGGGGCTGGCACAGAAGAGAGGAGCTGGGGCAGGGAAGAAACAGCAAAGAGGGAAACCAGGGGAGGCCCCTTCCTCCTGCTGGGGGACTGGATGGGCTCAGGGTTCCCTCAGCAGACAGCTGCTCACACAGCTACTCAGTTTCTAGTTCTTGTAAACTGTTTTAGATACTATTCCAAAAGTAGAGATGAACTGAAACATTTGGCCACTTGATCTGGATCTGCAGGTGTGGCGTGTATACAGGGTCAACCACACAGGCCTAGGACAACAGCCACTGTCAGTTTTCATTGCAATAATCTTTAATGCCACCATAACAAAAAAAAAAAAAAGGATATAAATGGTGGCAACTGAAAGTGACTCACTGCAGAAAAAAATGGTATTTACTCCATTCTTGCTCAAAACCATTAACTGCCACACACACTCAAGAGCACTACTGGGAGATCACAGACACTAAATTCAAGCCTGTTTGCCTTTTGAGAGCTGCAGCACAGCTCTGAACAATGCAGCTCTTGCCTTGAGGCACATAGCCCTCAGGTAGATAAATAAGAGTTATACCATCTCGAAAAATGTCTTTATTCAAATCTAGAACGTGTAGCTGATTTTTGAACCAGATCTAAGTTCTTCCTGAAAGCTCAAAAAGAACAGGTCAACTAGGACATCCCACCTAGGACAGGCATAGCATTCTTCCTAAATGTGCCAGATGAGGCAAAACACACCTTCCACATACACAGAAGGTGTAGGATATCTTTCTAACAAAACTGAATTAAATTAATATCAGCAACAGTTCTTTTCCTTCCAATGCATATAGAGACTCAGACCAGCATCATTCATTCTCATCTCCAACTTTCATACTATTGAGAAACACAGTTCTATCAACAGAGCTATTTGCATGAGCAGGACTATCTCATAATAACAATTATCCCGTTACAATTATGTTCCTAGAAAACATACCCTACACATATATCTCTAGGCAGAGCAAGTCTTGACTTACTATAATGAAAAACTCCTGTGATGCTTGTTCAGATGCAGGCCAGCATAGACAGCCACTGCCTTTTTAAAGAAGCATGTTACATGCACCCCAGAAAACACAATCCCAGTAAGTGTAGCATCATTAACACACAAACTCAGCCGAACTAATGATTTTAAAAAAGCCCCCATTTTTGCCCCTGCAGACAAAGTAGCTCTGGTGACACCTGTGACACACTGAGCAGCTGCAGCCCTGTACCAGTTCCCTGCTTCTCCTGCCAGCCAAGCCACACACACTTACACTGGTTTGTTCATTCCCACAGTATTTTGCCTCCTAAAAACTTCAAATAGTGGAGCAAAGACAACTTTCCCTTTCTGAAAACAAACCCCCACAAAAACCATCCCAATACATTTCCTATCAAGCTGCTAAATCTTATTTGTGGCCACCTCAAAATAAACACACTAACCCAGGAGCACAGTCTGCTCCCACAGAACCATTTGTTTCAATGGCCTTCTTTGCATCAATCACATCAGCTGCCATCTTAATAACAAGCTATAAAGTATACATTTGGACTGTCTGACTTCTGACTGCTGATAAGATTCTGATATGTTTCTGTATTCCAGGAATGCTACTGTAAACTTGAATATCTGCTTGCAGTGTTTCCTGTTATTATGGAGCAGCCAACTGGGGTGGGAATCCTCACCCATTATGCACTCTGCAGCGTGTGAGCACAACTCACCTTCTCCAGAACACCTGACCGTGCTCACCTGCGACTTCACAGCAACGCCGGCCCTGACAGGGAGTTTGGGAGGCACCCAACAAATGAGGGTTTACATTATTAAAGCTTAATTCAAATGCTGCAGCAATTTACCCCTGTCAGTGACACACGCTAGCTCTGAAAATGCTAATGGGCCTCTTCTGACAACTGGGACCTTCTCCCCTATACATACAGAAGCACCATCAAGCTCTTACTGTCCTCCTGAGGAGCATATACACCTCCCTAGGTGTGGTGTTTGTGCAGCTGATGGTTAATGCTGCAGGGCAGGAACTTTCCAAAGCAGTCAAGAAGTTCCTGTCCTGTGAAGGCTTTTCATTCCTAAGCACTGAGCAGCAGACACTTGTCTGTCTTATCCACAGGCAAACAAGCCACCTTTCACCCTTCTCATCTTCCACACATCCAAGAGCATCTCCCTTCTACAGCTACAAGTGATCTTACAGGCTCTTCGGGACAATATACTCTGAAGCATAAGCAGTGGTAACCAACAGAGATGCTTCCTACAAACCTGCCTGATGGACCATCCCTTCAAATTCAAAACAAAAATAGTTTTTGAAATAACAGAGCACTAAAAACGTCTAAGTTTGCAATGACCTGAGTTGTCCCCAGACACTGGGAGCATCTACTTTCTATTGGGTATCAAAAAGCAATTCTTAAAAGCAATTAAAAATAATACTGATTTGAGTAAAGGACAGCTTACTAGAAAAAAACCCAAACCCAGTACAAAACCATTTAGCTTAGTATCACTTTTGGAAAACAAGTCACTTGTGTGCCAAAAAGGACACCTTTGCTTTGACTTAAGTATTTGCTGTAAAAATCATTAGAAAAGGTAATCATTATGTTACAACCCATCAGCATCTGGTGCAATTCTTTTAACAGGGTGTTCTGCTTTCCTGATGAACATTTTCAGATTTCAGCACATATCAAGGTAGATATCCATTTGCTGACAGCAAGTGCTGCCCAGCATCTGCACATCTGCAAAGGAACCAAGCTTGGGTTTGGTTTGTTATTAAAAGCAGAACTCCCCACCCTGGCCTTTCTATTTTTCAAGCAAGTTGGTCCATCTTTCTAACCTAGAAGGATAACAACTTGTGATTATGAGTTCCCAGAGTCCTCAAGTGAAAGTTTTCCCGAGTATTAGACCCTGCAGGAGGGAGCAGTGCTGGGGCACACACGGCTGAGCCACAGCAGCCAGCTAAGGTTGGTCCATGCTACCTTGACAGGCAGCAATGTTGTGTCTCCATTATCCCACACCCTGCACCTCCAAACAGAAATAGAAAATAGGCATAAAAATAAGCAGAAACAAAGCCAGGGAAAAAAAACCCCAACTTCAGAAAAAGGGAAATTTTTTCTCGCAGAAATAAAATCCCCTTTCACAGCTACCAAACACCATAAATATACCCAACAAACAAGGAACACCGACACTTCCAGGTACGGGGGCTCTGCGCAGACAAAGCCCCTCGGGGCTCGAGGAACGCCCCGCACCGCGGGCTGGGGCCGCAGCCGCGTGCCCAAGAGCTGGCACGGCGAGTGGCCGGTCCCGCATCCCCCCCCGTCCGGCATCACCGACCCGGCATCCCCCCATCCCGCATCCCACGGTCCCACATGCCCGATCCCGCATCCCACGGTCCCAACATCCCCGGTCCCGCATCCCCTGGTCCGTGCCTCCCCAGTCTGTGCCCACTCCGGTCCTGCATCCCGCGGTCCGTGGCCCCCAGTCCCGCATCCCCAGGTCTGTGCCCACCCCGGTCCCGCATCCTCCATCCCGCATCCCCCGGTCTGTGCTCACCCCGGTCCCGCATCCTCCATCCCGCATCCCCCGGTCTGTGCCCACCCCGGTCCCGCATCCTCCATCCCGCATCCCCCG
>VXAU01001874.1:531-24505 GCA_013399695.1 Formicarius rufipectus
ATGACACAATGAGGGTTTAGAATCCACCCCCACCCAGTGACAAACTGGTCCTGGCTCCCATAACCAGGACACTGGGACACGGGGTTGGTGTTCTGTGCCCGCACTGGGGAAGGTGTGTGGTGTTGGAGTGTCTGGGGCATCAGCTGGGCTGCTTTAATATGATTTACAAACTAATACCTTGCTAATTCAAGGCATTCAAAGCAGACAGCCCTACCTGCCGTGTGCTGGCAGCTTGTTCTTCCCTTGGCTTCTCTCAGGGTTGGAAAAAGGGGGAAGGGGAGATGGAGAGAGAGGACAAGGCAGAGGAGCATCATCAGGTTGGAAGGGTCATTCTGTAGTGGAGTGGGAGGTGGGAGATGGGCAGTGGAGGGGCTTTAGCAGCCCTGCTTCCCTCCCCTCTGGAACAGCCTCGGGCTGGAAAGCTGGGCTGGAAAGCACAACCGGGAGAGGTGGTGGCTGGAAAGCACAGCAGGGAGAGGTGGTGGCTGGAGAGCACAGCAGGGAGAGATCGTGGCTAATGAAAACAGCAGAGTCCTTTGAGCGGATCGTTCTCAGAACGTCTGTCCCTCATCCCTGTAATTACTTTCATTGAGCAGGTTCAGGCTGTGCCAGACAGAAATGCACAGTGTAACAAACAAGTGTAGCATGAATCAAAGCAGGGAACAGCCAGCCCGTCTATTCCCAGGGCTTTTCAACAAAGGAATTAAATAATTTATGTGACTGAGCTGTTTATCACTGAAAACTTGGTTGTTTGTCCCACAACACCGTTTTATCTTGTGATGAGTCAGATGTCCAATGAATATTGGTAGCTTTGTGCTCACATGGATTCCCTCCTGCCTTAATAGTTTCAGGGAATTCACTGTAATAGGACTTTTTCTGCCGTTTCCTGTTTGGCTTTTCAAGAGAGAGAACAAGCAACCCCCAAAGTAGCTGTGCTGGTTGTGCAGCAGCACCGTGGCCCCTCCTGTGCTGTCCAGGCTGCTGCCAGTGGGACTCACAGCTCTGGTCCCTGCTTCTCCTAGAGCCTTTCTTCCTCTGAACTGGCTGGGAACACATTTTTGTGGTGCTGTGACCAGGGCAAGCAGTCAGCTTGCAGGATTTCCCCAGAGCACAAAGCACATTCTTGCCTTTTTTAAAGCAACTTTATGTGCAGTCCTTAATCAGAGGATTCCCAGATGAAGGGCCAGCTCATCAATTTGGTTGATGGTCTTTGGGGTGAAGGCCGGGTTTGAAACCCTTGGTATGCAGAGCACTGAGCTGCGTTGTGGTGAATTGGCTCTTCAGAATAATCCAACTCACGTCGTTCTGGTTTCTGTGATGTGGGAAGAGAGGAGAGGTTTGTGTGGAAGTGACAACTTCAAGAGTTACTTTCAAGGCTGGGTTGGATGGGACTTGGAGCAACCTCATGGAAGGTGTCCTTGCCCGTGGCAGGGGGTGGAATGAGATGGGTTTTAACCTCCCTCCCAACCCAAACCATCCCCTGATCCCGTGTCTCTGTCTGGAGTTCCCGAGAGCCGCGTGCTGCTCCCACCGAGCAAATCCTGCTGCGCGTGGCCAGGACACCTTTGGGAATTGCTGGGAGCCACCCCTTGGGTGCCATCCCATGTCCAGCATCCCCTCTGCATCCCAGACCTCCTGTTTTGCAGCCTGCACTGCACGCCCTGTGCGGGGCCCTGTCCCAAAGTGTGTGACCTGGGGAAGGAGAAGACGGTGGACTCGGTGACGTCGGCGCAGGAGCTGCGCGGCTGCACCGTGGTGAACGGCAGCCTGGTCATCAACATCCGGGGGGGAAGTGAGTGCTGCACCACTGGGGAGGGCTGGCAGGGCCACCCCAGCCCACCATGGGCCCTCCTGGTCACCAAGGGCATGGCCTGGACTTCCTGCAGGGTTAGGTTGGGTCTTAAGGAAAGGTTCTTCCCCCCCAGAGCGTGGTGGGCACTGAGCAGGCTCCCCAGGGTGGTGGGCACGGCCCCGAGGCTGCCAGAGCTCCAGGAGGGGTTGGATGATCCTCTGGGGGTCAGTGTGTATGGTCCCAATGCTGCCAGAGCTCCAGGAGGGCTTGGATGATCTTTGGGGGGACAGTGTGTGACTCTTGAGGATGGTCCTGAGCAGGGCCAGGAGTTGGGCTGGATGATCCTTGTGGGTCTCTTCCAGCTCAGCATGTTCTGTGATCCTCTTTTCCTTTTCTATCCTGAGTCTTGGAGGGATTCAGAGAAACAGCCACAGAGCAAAGACTCTTGAGGTGTCACTTGGGTTCTCATGTTAATTGAATTTTGTAGGATCTCCCAAATGAACCCAAAGCAGTTCTGTTTGATACGTGTGGGCTGTGGTATCAGTGTTGTCTCAGTGGCATCACAGAGCTCATGCCAGTGCTGTCCCCTCCACAGACAACATTGCAGCTGAGCTGGAGGCAAATCTGGGCTTGATTGAGGAAATCTCCGGCTACCTCAAGATTCGCCGCTCTTACGCTTTGGTTTCTCTCTCCTTCTTTCGGAAACTCCATCTGATCAGAGGAGAAACACTCGAAGCTGGGTGAGTTCTCTCAGAAGATCCTGTCTCTGGTTGCTTTGCAGTGCAAGGTGCCAGTGCTCTCAGGGTGATTTGTGCTGGGAAACAATCCCTCAGTTCTTTTTAAACATTCCTCAGTTTGCATTCGCTTTGCTTTGGTGTTGGGGTTAGTGCATGAGGGCAGAAGAGCTTTCAGTGGATCCCCTCCCAACCCTTGTTTTCATTCTTCTGCTTTCAGCAATTACTCATTTTATGCCTTGGACAACCAGAACCTTCGCCAGCTCTGGGACTGGAGCAAGCACAACCTCACCATTGCACGGGGCAAACTCTTCTTCCACTACAATCCCAAACTGTGCCTGTCAGAGATCCACAAGATGGAAGAGATCTCTGGCACGAAGGGGCGTCAGGAGAGGAACGACATAGCCCTGAAGACAAATGGGGATCAAGCCTCATGTAAGAGCCTCCCACTTCCATCCTCACCCTCCTCTTTCCTTCCCTCAGCCTGGCCCAGGATGTTCCTCCATGTCCTTGTCCTTTTGGTGAAGCACCAGACCTGCCACTTGCCTGTGCTCTGAGGGAAACCCCATGCCATGAGATCTCTCCCTGGACTTCCCAGCTTTGCTCCCCAAAGTTTGCTCTCCACGGGCTCAGATTGGAGATTTTTGGGGCTGAGTGTATTATTTTTGAGGAGGTTAGCACAGCATCACCTCAGACCAGGCTGGGACTTTGTGTCACTGCCCAGTACTCAATTAACAGTCCTAATCTCCTTTGCTCATGTCAGGAGGTGATGATGGGCTTTCCACCGGTCTGTGGAGCCACGGGAGGGAATTGCCAGGACAACACTCAGGGAAATTTTTCCAGCAGTTTTTGCTGTGCTTCTCAGAGGCTTCTGAGCCAGTGGCTTTCTTCAGGAGCAATGATCAGGCATTGCCTGGGTCAGCGTGGTCGAGGAGCAAACAGCACAGGGTTAGAATCCTAGAATAGAATCAGCTGGGTTGGAAAAGACCTCTGAGATCATCAAGTCCAGCCTTTATGCTCTCACTGAAGCTGTGCCTCTGAAGATGTGGTTTTGAAGACACTTCTTTTGGCAGCAGTGCTGCCCTGCCCTGCTGTTTGTTCCCTTTCTGTGCCACACAACCCCCTTGCCCTGTTTGTACCAGTCAAACACCCCAGGGCTGTGTGGGGCACCAGACTGTGGAAGTGACCTGGGGTACCAAATACCCAGCTGAGTTTTGGGCTCTGATTCCCTGCTCAGCCCCCACCTGCGCACGAGAACAGGAGCACATACAGGTTGACAGGAGATGCTCAAGGAGGTGCTGCCACCAGAAAGCCCAGCATTGGTTAACCTGTGATTTCACATCTTTGCTCACACCCTGCAGTGCAGTTTGGGGTCATGCTGGGCCTGCACTGTCCCTCTCTGCTTTTGGGGACAGCTCTGCTAAAGGTCCCTTTCAACCCAAACCATTACGTGGTTCTGTGATCCTCCAGTTCTGCCCTTGTTACCCTGATGCAGCTGTTCGTGAGGAGACTTAAAAAGTGAAGATCTTCCAGCTGACTGAGTTTCCTGGTCTGGTTCTCCCCATACCAGCACATGCAGCTCTGCCAGCACGGTGGGAGGAGGGAGTGCAGTGGCTGTGACCTGAAAACTGGCAGTGCCAGGGAAAACCACAGAGCCGTGTCCTCAGGGGCACCACAGCCCCTGGGCAGGCGGGAGGGACTCAAGCAATTATCTGTCTGTAAAGTTCATCTCCTCCCATGAGGCACTGAAAAGCTCCTCCCGTGTCAGGGATGAACCTGAGTTTGGAGTTCAGACCCAGCTCCTGGGCTGGTGTTGGGTTTGAGGAGACAGTTGTGTTTGTCTCTGCCAGCCTGACCCCTCCTGTGCTGAGCTGGTGTCTGTGCCACCCCCACCTCAAACCACAGCTTGCCAGGGTGTTTGGCTTTTTGTTTGCTTTTACATTTCAAGTTCAGTTTTCACACTGGCAGCATCCTGTTTACTGAAAAAAATAGAAAGGAGAAAAAAAAAAACAACCACCCTTGTTTGTTCTGGATGTGGTGCCAGTGAAATGAATGCTCTTCCTCCCTTTGCAGCCACTGCAGGAATAGCAAATCCAGCCAGAGCCACAGCCTGTCCTTGTCAGGCTGCTGGGACAAACCTCCTGCAAACACCCCCCTGTTTGCTGCCCTTCCCTCCTGTTTGCAGAGGGACCAAACTGGTCCTGGCCAAGGCTGGGGGTTCATGTGCTTCATTTTTGTGGCCTCCTGCCTTCAGTGCACACCCTCTTGCTGGGCTCAGCTGGGCAGATCATCATCACCTGTAGAGTATCTTGCCTTTAGATTTTTCACTTTTTGCAGTTTAGTTCAGCTCTTCTTCAGAGTCATTTTCATCAAATCATAGACAGCTCTAAGCTGGCAGGAGCTTTAGGAAGGCATTTGTCCCAGGAACAGCCCTGAAGCGAGGTGAGGTTTTGATAAGCAGCTCTCCTCAGCACCAACATTCTCATGTTTATCTCACACTTCTCAGACCATTAAACCCTTATTTTTTAGCACTGATTAATTGCCACTTCTGGTCTGTCTCAGGTGAAAATGAGTTGCTGAAGTTTTCTTACATCAGGACTTCCCACGACAAGATCCTGCTGAAGTGGGAGCCCTACTGGCCTCCTGACTTCCGAGACCTGCTGGGCTTTATGCTGTTCTACAAAGAGGCGTAAGTGACCCCCCCCCGGGCACACCCCAGTGTCCCCCCTGGGGCTCCCACACCCACCAGCTGGCACTGCAGGGTGGGTCCTGAGCCTCTTGTGGGCAGAGCTGTCTGAGCTCTGACTGGGTGGCTCCTACACTTCAGTTGCCAAGGATTCCCTTCTGTCAAAGTGCTCTTTGGCATCCCTGACTTGTGCACAGCCCAAATTCCTCATTTAAGAACAATCCAAGCAGGGTTATTCCAGCTCTTCCAGTCATACATGGTCCAGCCATGGAGCTGATCATCTCCCTCTCACCATGGAGCTGATTATCTCCCTCTCACCATGATGCTGATCATCTCCCTCTGACCATGGTGCTGATCATCTCCCTCTCCCCATGGAGCTGATCATCCTCCTCTCACCATGGAGCCGATCATCTCCCTCTGACCATGATGCTGATCATCTCCCTCTGACCATGATGCTGATCATCTCCCTCTGACCATGGAGTTGATCATCTCCCTCTCCCCATGGAGTTGATCATCTCCCTCTCCCCATGGAGTTGATCATCTCTCCACTATCTCCATGGGATAGGTTTTTGTTCCCTTTGAGGTGGGAAGGATTCTTTTAGAATTGAACTGAGTGAGCTGATTTTCCTAAAGCTGAAAATCATTGGCCTGGATTCACTTGTTGGGATCAGGTGTGGCACAGGCCCTGCTGTGTCAGGAGACTGGGATGCCTCACTTTTGGAGTGCAATAAGATAATTACACTTCCCCCAAAGATCAAAGCGCTCAGTGAGGTCCTTGGAACTGTTGTTTTTAAAAGCCTGAGTGAGGATTCTGTTCACTGGAGCCTTTTCTCTCCTGAAGCCCCTACCAGAACGTGACGGAGTTCGATGGCCAGGACGCTTGTGGGTCAAACAGCTGGACAGTCGTGGATGTGGACCCCCCTCCACGATCCAACGAGCCCAAAGCCCAGGCCCAGCCAGGCTGGCTGCTGAGGGGCCTGAAGCCCTGGACTCAGTATGCTGTGTTTGTGAAAACCCTGGTCACCTTCTCCGACGAGCGACGGACGTACGGGGCGAAGAGCGAGATCATCTACATCCAGACCAACGCCACGGGTCAGAGCCTGCTCCAGCTGTGCCCTGCAGGGAGGAGGGGGCCTGGATGAGGAGTGGGGCAGGCACTCATCTCTGCTCTCTGGGGAGCAGGGACAGCTCCAGGGAATGGCTGCAGTTGGGTTAGGTTGGATATTAGAAAGAGGTTCTGCCCCCAGAGGGTGGTGGGCACTGAGCAGGCTGCCCAGGGCAGTGGGCACGGCCCCGAGGCTGCCAGAGCTGCAGGAGGGGTTGGATGATCCTCTGGGGCTGGGCCTGAGCAAGGCCAGGAGTTGGATTTGATGACCCTTGTGGGTCCCTTCCAGCTCAGCTCATTCTGTAAATAATCCTCTGCCTTGGGAGCTGTGATAGTGCCACATCCATGAAACTTCCTATTGCTGCTGTTCTTTGGGAAGAAGGAATTCCCAAACCAGTGGAAGGGTGTGGGATTCCCTGCATGGGAAGATGGTACCGAGTGTGTTCTTTTCCCATCCAACTCCTGTAAGAATGGTTAAGGCTGGAAAAGGCCCCCAGGATCATCCAGCCCAGCCTTTAAGGGCCTCTGGTGTCCCTGCTGAGAGCCCTGGGGGGTCAGTGGACCTGCCCCAGGGATTCCCACCGGGTTGGAGACCTGCCTGTGTGTGTGTCCCCCCGTCCCCTCTGGCAGGGCAGTGAAGTGACCCGTGTCTCTGTGCCCACCCCCACAGTCCCCTCGGTGCCGTTGGATCCGATTTCCGTCTCCAACTCCTCCTCCCAAATCATCCTCAAGTGGAAACCGCCCTCGGAGCCCAACGGGAACATCACCCACTACCTGGTGTACTGGCAGCAGCAGGCAGAGGACAGTGAGCTTTATGAACTTGATTACTGCCTGAAAGGTGAGTGGCTGCCTCTCTCTCTGGGCCTTTGCTTCAGTCTCTCTCAGAATTCCCTGGAGTTTTTGCCTTGGAGATGCTCTGGGGGCCCAATTCTGCTGTTTTCAAGAGTGTTGTTCAAGAAACAGGCTGAGATGCAACTGTGTCCTCCCCATGTTCATTATTCATTAGGTGCTTCTGCCAAGGTATGTGCAAAAGGTCTCCAAAAAGGTTGTTTGCAAAGTAGTCAACCTTTTTTTCCTTTGAGGATCTCCCTTCTGCCCTTGCTCTTTTTAAACTGAGTGGTAAGTTTAACAACAGCTGTGGAAATAGTCAAGTTCAACATTTCAGTGCTTCTGGAGCTCAGGGCCAAGTTAATTCTTGAAGGCATCCCTATGCCAGGTTTGGAATTCCCTGAGAACAAAGTGTTTCACTGGGGACTCCCAAAATGTCACCTGTGTTACCTGAACTGGGATGGACTGGGATGGAACTCTGGAGCTGCAGCAGCATCTGAGCTTCATTTCAAAACGAGTATCTTTGAATCAAAGGCCTCTCAGAAAAGAGGAGCTGCTCAGCTCTAGTTGTGGAAGCTCAGGATGTGCCCCCAGTGTGCCATGAATCCTGTGGGCACCAGTTTGGGATCTCTGTAGGGTCAAACATCTGCCAAGTCAAGCATGAGTGACACTAAAACTGCTTTACCCACAGGGTTAAAACTTCCCTCAAGGACGTGGTCTCCTCCTTTTGAATCTGAAGACCCTCAGAAGTACAATCAGAGTGAGAGTGAGGATGTCAGTGGAGAGTGCTGTTCCTGCCCCAAGACAGACTCCCAGATCCAGAAGGAGCTGGAGGAATCTGCTTTCCGCAAGACGTTCGAGAACTACCTTCACAACGAGGTGTTTGTGCCCAGGTAGGAGCACCAGCCCTGCCCAGGGGGAGGGAAATGGGGTGGATTTTTAAACAAAAACATCAGGCTGGGTGTGTTGCTGTCTCTGGGCTCCCATGAGCCTGTCCAGCCCAACTGATGGGGGTGTTGGAGTGGTGAGGGCTGAGCACCTGCTCTGATGGTCCTGCACGTTGGGAGGATCCTGCCTTTGTTTCCTGTCTCTGAATCCTCCTCAGCCCGAGAGTAAATTGAGAATCCTTAAACAGCTGAATCCTGCAGCTTATTTAAACTCAGATGATGCCAAAAATAATGATCTTTATTTTTTTTTCTGCCTAAAAATCTCGTGGTCAGGTTTTTCATTGAGGTGAAAAGAAAGGGAAAGGGCAGTTGAGGAGGCCACAGCCTCGTCCTTCAGCGTGGCATTTGTGGTCTTCCTTGCACTTAGTGTGGGAAATACCTCCAATCCCATGAGGAATGTGAGTGCTGTGGGTGGTGAAGGTCCTGTTTGGAGTGGCACACACAGTGTCACATTAAGTGGTGTTGAATGTCTTCACACTTCATATGCAGCCCAGGCAGGAAGTGCTGGGAAGCAGCTTCGAATCTGGGATGATTTACCCTCTTCCCTGTCACGCATTTTGTGCTCTAAATTTATTCCCAGCTCGCTGCCCTGAGCTAACAAACGTTAATTTGCAGCTCCCTGGCAAAAGCTGTCCCTGCAAGGAAAGTTTTCCATGTGGGATGCACTGGCTGCATGGCTGGGGTGTGCCCTGAGGGGCTGCTCTGGTGCCTCGGGCAGTCCCTCCCTCCTTCTGCCACTCCCTGGCTCTTGGTGCCCGTCAGGACAAGTTTCCCTGTGCCAAAGGATGCCAGAACACGACGTGTTCCAAGCCAAGTGCCAAAGCCAAGCTCCTCCTCATGTAGGCAGACAAGTCTGGCAGTCTGATTTCTTTATTTCCTTTTTCTCCCAATTTTATTGTGCAGCCAGCCCAGGATGCTTCTCAGACCGTTTGCTGGGGTATGTATTTCAGGAAGAAACCAATCCCCAGGATATGCCACCTTGTCAGCCTGCTGGGGAACAAACCTCCCCATCCCTGGGCTTGGCTAATCCTTTAAAACAAGCCCTGTTGCTGTTTTAAGTCCATGGTAAAGAGCCCTCCCCACTGCCACGTGTCCTGCTTGTCTTCCCTGGCTTGGCCAGGCTGTCTCCACAGAAATCAGAGCTGGTTTTCCTGGGAACACTCTGCTGTCACCTGCTCACAAAGCCTGGCACTGAGCAAGGAGTGTGGTTTGCTTAAGGTGCTTTTCAGTGGCTCCAGGGAGTTCTCTGCCCCCTCTGGAGGTTCTGTGTGGCCTCTCCTGGACAGAAGGAACCTGCCAGTCACAGGAGGAGCCTCAGGGAGGAGCCCAGCAGGGAACACGAGATGGCAGGAGGCAGAATCAGAGCAGGTTCTCCCTGATGTCTCCTTGTTTTCCATGTGCTCTCCTCCTACCCTATTCCCAGCCATCTGAGCCTGCTCTGCTCTGCTCTGCCTTAGTCCAGGGCTGCTCTCTGCCCTCTGGAAATCCCAGAGGTTGTTCCTGCCCCCTGTGCATGGTGATTACCTTCTCCGGGATGCTCTCACAGCTCCTGGGGGTCATTGCTCTGGCACTGACAAGGCAAACCAGAAGGTTTGGGGTGTTTCTGGCCATTCCCACCTGCTCAGGCAGAGCTGTCCCCTCACCCAGCTGCTCTGTGGCCTCCCTTGGCAGCTGAACAAAGTGGCCATCAGAAGCTGGTGCTTTGTTTCTTCTTTCCTGTCTTACTTGCCCTTATTTTGGAAGAGTTTTGCACAGGTTGGGTGGTTGCACAGCCAGGGAGATGTGGAGTCTCCGTGGCTGGAGATGTTCAAACGTGGTCCTGAGCATCTGCTTTGGGCAAGAGGGGCCTTCCAGACCCTCCTGCTCCTGATTCTTCCAAAGTGGAAGTCCTGAGAGGCAGAGGGGGAGGAAACGGGAGCTGTTCAGGGTGTCATTCCAGGTGCAGCAGAAAGAGCAGGAGCAGTCTCTGGTGTCCCTGTCCTCTGCCACACACACTCGTGCCACTGCCGATATTCCTGGGTTACAGAGTGAGCAACAGCTGGGAAATTACTCACATTAAAAGTGATTTTCCCCCCCCCCCGGGTTTCCCAATCCAAATAACTGTACACACAAATCTGAAATGCTTTTGCCAGCACAGAGGGAAGCCAGGCCAGGTGTCCCAGGGTGGTTTCAGGTGTGTAGGAAAGCCAGGCTTAGGGCATTTTTAGACTCCTTGTTGCCTGTGAGGAGTTGTCACTTCCAGCCCCTGTGAGCCCCACAAGGAGCAGGAGGAACCTGGATCTGAGGATTTCACAGGCAACTCTTTGGAGCTGCTGGAACAGCCCTAGTGCAGATTGCACGGGATAACTCTGAGAAGAATCAGAGGTTTAAAAACACAGAGAATTTGACCCAAAAAATTGCTACAAATCCAGGGTATTTAATATGGGGAGATTGAGGTTTTACACCTTCCTAAGCTTTTCTTGCTTTCTGTGACCTGAGAATGAAGGAATTCTTCTTGCATTTCACCCTGTGTTTCATCAGCAGTCAAATTACTGGTTTACTTGTGAAAAACAAAATACCCTTGAACACGAGGATCAGCTGAATCCACACTTGGTAAACAGGGGCTGTGGCTCTGCCTTGATGCAAACAAGGCTCTGGTTGAGCAGAAGGAACCCTTCCCAAGGAGGGAGGTGACAGGACCCAGAGCTGGGTCTCTGAACTCTGCCCCATCCTCAGAGCAATGCACAGGTTGAGGGAACTGCACCTCCTAAAGGAGTTAATTAGTAATTAAGAAAGAGAGAACCAAAAGCTGGAATGTGCCTGCTGGACCTGCCATTTGGCATCCAGAAATCCTGCCCTGGCAGAGGGTGCCCAGAGCAGCTGTGGCTGCCCCATCCCTGGGGGTGTCCAAGGCCAGATTGGACAGGCCTTGGAGTGACCTGGGCTGGTGGAAGGTGCCCCTTTCCAAGGCTGGAGTTGGCTGCTCATTCCCTGGTAGTCAGAGAGGGGCAGTGGAAAGTTCAGTTCAGCAGCTTCAACAGCCCATTTCATTTTTAGAGCCTGGAGATGCCTCAAGTGTGGGTTCAGCTCAGGTCACTCTTTGTACCCTTTAATAGCTGCACACACATAAAAAGATCATCACCCCCTTAAAATACATGGTCTGGATTTCAACTGGCATTAATTCCTTTTGTGTAACTGAATACAGTTACTGATTCACCACGTGTTGGTTCCTGACCTGGAATTCCCCATGGCAAATGTGTGGCAGGACATGAAGTGTTAGAAGGAGCAGTTTTGGTTTGGTACTGAGCCCTTCTCTCTTTTTTTTTTTTTTTTTTACTGCTAATAAAATGAAATTTATGGATGGCTCTTAATTCTGTAGAGTTTATCCTGTTTACTTGCTGATAAAACCTGACCTTAAAGCTGGCAATCACCTGCAGGCAGGGTTGGGGACAGGGTGACAGTGCTGGTGCTGGTCATACAACTGCAAAAGAATTGATTTTCAGACTGAAATGCAATAATTTGAGAAGCAGCATTTGCTTAACAAAACCACACAGCTCATGTGTAACCAGAATCACGAGTTTTAAATGCATCTCTTGAAAAGGACTTAATAGATTTGGTCCCATAGGAAAAGCTTAAAATGATTTGTGTACCCACTGAGGCTCAGCCATGGGGTTCAGGGTGGCAAATGTATTCCAGTGAGCTGGGACAGTGGCTTTAAATGCTTTATAAATGCAGGTTAGTGGCACTTGGGATATGTGGCACATTTAAGGTCATCAGAGCCAGGGCTGTGGTGTGACCTGGTTTGCTCGGAGCTGAACTCCAAAGCACTGCAGCCCTGCACGAGGCATCCTGGTGGAGTCAGGGCCAGCTGGGACACCCAGCAGGGCTGCAGTTCTCATTCTCACCCAAATGCTCGAGGCTGGGGTTGATTGATTTTACTCCCCTGCCTGAAGTTGTGCAGGGACAGAGTCTTCTGGACACAGAGCTTTAAAAAAGACAGATGGTTTGGCTGAAAACAAATCAAATCCTGAATTTCTTTGTTGCACTGCAAATACAGGGCTTGACTTAGAGCTTCCAGTGGCCCTTTGAGCTGTCCCCTCCGAGTCCCCTCTGCCCAGGGGTGTGTTCACACCACTAAGTGCTGACCTGTGTTACTCGACAGACCGTCGAGGAAGCGAAGAGACCTCGGCTCGGCTGCCAACGCCACCGCGGCGATGCCCACCGTGCCAGCCTCTGCCAACAGCTCTGCAGCAGCAGCAGCAGCAGCCGAGGGGGCAGAGGAGCAGAAGCCTTTTGAGAAGGTGCTCTCCAAGGAGTCGCTGGTGATCTCGGGGCTGCGCCACTTCACCGGTTACCGCATCGAGCTGCACGCCTGCAACCACGACGCGCAGGAGTCGCGCTGCAGCGTCGCCGCCTACGTCAGTGCCAGGACCATGCCCGAAGGTACCGCTGCCCTCAACATGGGGGGGAGGTGGTTTACACCTGGTGCCCACCCAAACCTCCAGGCCCCCCCCTTTCCCAGAGGGAAAGGGAAAAGGAGAAAAGGCAAAAAACAGCTGAGAGATAATGGCAAAGCAAACTCAGAGTGGGTAAATACTTAAATTTATTACTAACAAGATAAGAACTAAAACTAAAGGTAATAAAACTAAAAGGTAAGAAATAAATCAGTCCCATGAACACCCCTCTCCTCCCACTCCTCCCTCCCTCCAGCAGTCTGAGAGAGCAGGGAAGGGGAGTTTCACAGGTGGGTGTTGTTGCTGCCATTGCTCTTGTCCTGGGGGTCACTCCATGGGGGGCAGTCGGGTCTCTGCCCCCCGATGGGCTCCGTGGGCTGCAGGGGGACAACCTGCTCCCCCACGGTCCTGCCCACGGGCTGCAGGGGGGACACAGCTCTGAGTCCTTCCCCTGCTCCCCTGGGGTCCCTCCCACGGGAGACAATCCTCAGTAGACCCCTCCAACGTGAGTTCACCCCCCGGGCAACACTTCTACTGGGGAAAAACCTGCTCCAGGTGGATCTCCTTCTCCAGGAGTCATGGCTACAAGTCTCTTCCAGGATCTTGCTCCATCCTGGGCCTCCCACAGGGCAACAGCTCCTCCTGCATCCACCTGCTCCTCCAGGGGCTACAGGGGGGTCTGTGCACCCCGATGGATCTCCACGGGCTTCAGGGAGAGGGGGGGAATAGCTTTCAGTCCTTCCCCCCCTCCCTGCTCCAGTGTGGAGTCCCTCCTTCGCCTCCTCCTGCTCCCATCTTGGTCTCTGCATTGTTATCTCATGGTTGGAATTTTTCAACTGTGCAACAACTCCTAATTCTTAAATCTGTTATCCCAGAGCTGTGACTGGGATTCTTAATTGGCTCCACTTTGGCCACCAGCAGGAGGTCCCTCCTGGCCCTGGCTGTCCTTGGCTCCATAGGACAGGGGGAGCTTCTGGCAACTTCTAACAGAAACCATCCCCAGCAGGGACGGGTTGATGGGTGAGGTGTTGGCAGCTTTGAGTTTTGCACAGGACGTGGAATCAAACTCGGTGATCCTGCCCTTGGTTGTAGCTAAGGCCGATGACATCGTTGGCCCAGTTTCCCACGAGGTGGTTGAGAAGAACACGGTGCACCTGAGGTGGCAGGAGCCCAGGGAGCCCAACGGGCTCATCGTGCTCTACGAGGTGAACTACGGGCGGCTCGGCGAGACCGAGGTGAGACCTCCTGCTTCTCCCTTCTCCTGCTTCCCTCCTGCTTCTCCCTTCTCCTGCTTCCCTCCTGCTTCTCCCTTCTCCTGCTTCCCTCCTTCTTCTCCCTTCTGCTTCCCTCCTGCTTCTCCCTTCTACTTCCCTCCTGCTTCTCCCTTCTCCTGCTTCCCTCCTGCTTCTCCCTTCTCCTGCTTCTCTCCTTGGAGTTCCTGCTTCTCCCTTCTCCTGCTTCCCTCCTGAGAGTTTCTGCTCCTCCCTGCGTTCCCTTCTCCCTCTGCTTCCCTCCTGAGACCTTCTGCTTCTCCCTTCTCCTGCTTCCCTCCTGAGAGTTCCTGCTTCTCCCTTCCCTCCCTTCTCTATCTGTTTCTCTCCCTCTGGAGGGGTTTCTCCACGTGGAGCCCAGGACTGTTCAGGATTTCATAGTCCTTGTCCACTCTGGTTTCCTGGTGCTGGAACCAACGGGACACAAGACTTTAGTGGTGAATTTCTCTTCTCTGGAAATCTGTCTGAGATGGCATCAGGAAATGATCTGCCCCTGTAGTGCCCATCTACCAAAAAAAAGTTTAGCTAATTTGCCAACTTTCTGCATGGAGTTTTTCAGAAATCCTGTTTCACAGCAGGACAGAAGCCACATTGCTGTGCCTCGGGTGGAGGGATGAGAGGAAATGCCCTTAATTGCACCAGGGGAGGTTCACATGAGACATTAGAAAATAATCTTCTGTGGAAAGAGGGGTCAGGCATTTAAACAAGTTGCCCAGGGGGGTGGTGGAGTCACCTCTGTGGAGGTGTTCAACAGGTGTCTGGATGTGGCACTTGGGGACATGGTGTTGGTGGTGCTGGGCTGATGGCTGCACTTGATGAGATTGAAGGTCTCTTCCAGCAGTGGCATTTCTGTGGTTCTGTGAAATTTAAGTTGCCTGAAGAAATTGGGGAAGTGTTGAGAAGTCCATGTGGAGTGCAGGTGCCTGGGCAGGTGTCAGTGCCGTGGGGACAGTGCAGGTGTCAGTGCTATGGGGACAGTGGTGGTGTCAGTGCCACGGGGACAGGAAAACTCTCCAGTCCAGGCCCAGTTTTAGGACTGAAGGCTTGTGCAACACGTGGCAACAGTCTCTGTAACCTGAACTTGTCAGGGAGCTCTGGATGCTGCAGGAGCCCCAGGTGACAGGGAGCTGTGGGTGCTGCAGGAACCCCAGGGAGCTGTCAGGGAGCTGTGGGTGCTGCAGGAACCCCAGGGAGCTGTCAGGGAGCTGTGGGTGCTGCAGGAACCCCAGGGAGCTGTCAGGGAGCTGTGGGTGCTGCAGGAGCCCCAGGGAGCTGCCAGGGAGCCCCAGGGAGCTGTGGGTGCTGCAGGAATCCCAGGGATCAGGGAGCTGTATGTGCTGCAGGAACCTCGGGGAGCTCTCAGGGATCTGTGGGTGTTGCAGGAGCACCAGGGAGCCCCAGGGATCTGTGGGTGATGCAGAAGTCCTAGGGAGCTCCCAGGAAGCTGTCAGGGAGCTCTGGATGCTGCAGGAATCCCAGGGATCAGGGAGCTGTATGTGCTGCAGGAGCCCCAGGGAGCTCTGGATGCTGCAGGAATCCCAGGGCTCAGGGATCTGTGGCTGCTGCAGGAGCCCCAGGAAGCTGTCAGGGATCTCTCAGGGAGCCCCAGGGAGCCGTGGGTGCTGCAGAGGGGGTGACTGAGCCTGCTCTCCCCACAGGAGGCCCATTTCTGCGTGTCCCGCAAACACTTCTCGGCCGAGCAGGGCTGCAAACTGCGGGGGCTCCAGCCCGGCAACTACAGCGTGCGCGTCCGCGCCACCTCCCTGGCGGGCAACGGCTCCTGGACAGAGCCCACCTACTTCTACGTGGCTGATTATTGTGAGTTCACTGCCAGCTCTGATCCCCTGGCAGAGCCCTGGGCTGGTCTTGGAGGGGTGGGGTTGTCTAAAGGTCCACAGAGGACCGTGAGGAGTCGGGAGAGATTTGCCGAAGCGCCTGCGTGCTGGTTGAGAGTTAAACCGGCAGGAGGAATGAATCCAACTCAGATTGGGGTTGCAAGTCAGAATAACAATTTAATAAAAGATCACAAAATACACTGAGACAGAAGGAAAATCCCTTTGACCCACAAAAACAGATGTACAGCCCAGCACAGAGGGGTACGAGCAGGATGGAGCTCCCCAACCCCTGTGCTGAGCACCACGTGGGCCCCCTGAGTGCAGAGTAAGAAGAAAGGAAGAAACCTGCTGGTGACAATGCTGGGGGCAGTCTGGGGGCAGTGCCAGTCCTGGTGAGGCTCTGCTCCTCCTCTGGATCTGACCAGAGATCCCAGTCCCCAAACCCCAACTTCTCTCTGCCTGGGCTCAGGTGGGAACGCCCAGTCCCTCCCCCAGGGTGGGGAGTTTCCCAAGGGGGGATTTACTCTGTGAGGTCAATCCTGGCATATTTTTGGCATCCCTGCTGGCCCCTGAGCAGACATGACCCCTCAGGTGGGTGTGAAGGTGCTGGTGGCTCCCAGAGGGGAGTTCTACCACCTGAGTCATGGGTGTGGAGACAGGAACAGTTCCTGATCCCCCAGGAGTTCCCAAACACTCCCCTGTGCCCTGAGGGGTGGGGTGTGCCCTGGGCAGCTGCTGCCAATGGTCCCTGGTGAGCAGTTCATGAGAAAAATGACACAGAGGGTTTAGAATCCACCCCCACCCAGTGACAAACTGATCCTGGCTACTCTAACCAGGACAACCTGCTTCCAAGACCTCAAATTACTTGGAAAAGTGGCTTTCCTCATGAGTTCTCACTCTGAGCAGCCCCTGGACCAATCTCTACTTTCTTATTTGTTCAAGGGGGAGATTATATTGAGGAAAAAACCTGGATTTTGGCCCTGTGTAATGCCTCCAACTCTTTCTTTCTCTCTTAGTGAATGCTCAGCCTAATATTGCTGTGATAATCGTTCCCATTATTTTTGCCATAATAATTGCTGGAATTATTGGAGCTGCCTACGTGCTCGTGAAAAAGAGGTGAGTGCCATTTTAGCTTCCTGTTCTCCAGAGCAGCCAAAACTCACATCCAGGAGTTTCATCATTTAGTTGGGAGCAGATTTTTTGTTCATTTTCTTCATTTCCATGAAGATTTGAACATTTGTTCAGCGTAGGCAACGCTTTGTGCCTGTGGAAATGGGGAGAGTTTTGTGTTTGCTGGGTGCTTTGGGAGTCATTCCAACTGCCAGCACCTCGAGGGTGTCCAGGGCTGCAGATGTGCTGAAGAACTTGTGTCTCTTGCAGACAAACCGAAGGACCAACCGGGCCCCTCTACGCGTCCTCCAACCCCGAGTACATCAGCGCCAGCGATGGTGAGGCCACCAGCCCTGAGGACCTCTCCAGTCCCTGCAGCAGGACTGGGCTGGAACTGTTTTGTGGAGTTCTCTGGGCTGGTTTCAATATCTGAGCCCATGGTGTCCTGTGGGAGGGGGCAGTGAAGATGGGGAAGGGCCTGGAGGGGAGGTGTGTGAGGACACTGAGGGCACTTGGGGTGTTCAGCTGGAGAACTGAGGAGGCTGAGGGGAGACCTCACTGGTGTCTTCAACATCCTTGGGAGGGGCAGGCACTGATCTCTGCTCTGGGACCAGGGACAGCACCCAGGGACTGGCCTGGAGTTGTGTTAGGGGAGCTGGGATGGAGCTCAGGGAAAGGTTCTGCCCCCAGAGGGTGGTGGGCACTGAGCAGGCTGCCCAGGGCAGTGGGCACGGCCCCGAGGCTGCCAGAGCTGCAGGAGGGTTTGGATGATCCTCTGGAGCACAGGGGGTGACTCTTGGGGCTGGTCCTGTGCAGGGCTGAGGGTTGGACCCCACGATCCCTGTGGGTCCCTCCCAGCTGTGGTTCTGTGACCGAGGCTGCCACAGGAGCATCTCCCACCCGACACAAAGGCTCAGGTCACCCAGGTCCCCTCTCTGCCCCACAGTTTATGTCCCTGATGAATGGGAGGTGCCCCGGGAGAAGATCACCCTGCTGAGGGAGCTGGGCCAGGGCTCCTTTGGGATGGTCTACGAGGGCATTGCCAAGGACATCGTGAAGGGCGAGCCCGAGACGCGCGTGGCCGTGAAGACCGTCAACGAGTCGGCGAGTCTGCGCGAGCGCATCGAGTTCCTCAACGAGGCCTCCGTGATGAAAGGCTTCAGCTGCCATCATGTGGTAAGGGCTGGCTGAGAGTTCAACTGGCAGGAGAAATGAATGCAACTCAGAAGGGGATGGCAAGTCAGAATAGCAATTGAATGAAAGATCACAAAACACACTGAGACAGAAGGAAAGAAAATGTGTTTGACCCACAAAAACAGATGTACAGCCCAGCCCAGTGGGGCATGAGCAGGATGGAGCTCCCCAACCCCTATGCTGAGCAGGATGGAGCTCCCCAACTCCTGTGCTGAGCACCACGTGGCCTCCTGAGTTCAGAGGAAGAAGAAGAAACCTGCTGGTGACAATGCTGGTGGCAGTCTGGGGGCAGTGCCAGTCCTGTTGAGGTTCTGCTCCTCCTCTGGATCTGACCAGAGATCCCAGTCCCCAAACCCCAACTTCTCTCTGCTTGGGCTCAGGTGGGAATGCCCAGTCCCTCCCCCAGGGTGGGGAGTTTCCCAAGGGGGGATTTACTGTGTGAGGTCAATCCTGGCATATTTTTGGCATCCCTGCTGGCCCCTGAGCAGACATGACCCCTCAGGTGGGTGTGAAGGTGCTGGTGGCTCCTGGAGGGGAGTTCTCACCCCTGAGTCATGGGTGTGGAGACAGGAACAGTTCCTGATCCCACAGAAGTTCCCAAACACCCCCCTGTGCCCTGAGGGGTGGGGTGTGCCCTGGGCAGCTGCTGCCAATGGTTCAGGGTGAGCAGTTCATGAGAAAAATGACACAGAGGGTTTAGAATCCACCCCCACCCAGTGACAAACTGGTCCTGGCTCCCACAACCAGGACATGCCCTCACACAGATCTTCATCCCTCATCAGGGCAGCAGAGGAGCAGGAAGAGCTGGGATCTTTCACCCAAGTCTGCTCTTCATGAAGCCTCTCAGCCTCACAAAGCTTCGTGGGGCTGTTCTCAGCTCTCTTCCAGGGGGGGTTGGCCTTGCCCTGTGTGTTTGGGCACAGCCTTGAGGGAGCTTCTCACTCCTCTTGCAGGTTCGCCTCCTCGGGGTGGTCTCAAAGGGACAGCCCACTCTGGTGGTCATGGAGCTGATGGCACATGGGGACCTCAAGAGTTACCTCCGCTCCCTGAGGCCTGAGGCCGAGGTACAGACAGGGCAGGGAGAGGCTGTTTTGCTACAGAGTGACTTGATTTGGGGATTAATACTTCTTTATTTAATGGCTTTAAGCTGAAAGAGGGTGGGTTTGATTGGATATTGGGAAGGAATTCCTGGCTGGGAGGGTGGGCAGGCCATGGCACAGGTTGCCCAGAGCAACTCTGGCTGCCCCATCCCTGAACGTGCCCAAGGCCAGGCTGGGTGGGGTTTGGAACAACCTGGGCTGGTGGAAGGTGTCCCTGTCCCTGTCAGGGGTGTGGGAAAAGCTGATCTTTGAGGTCCCTCCCCACCCAACCCATTCTGTGATCCCCCGGTTTCCTGGCTTGTAGAACAACCCCGGCCGGCCGCCCCCGACGCTGAGGGAGATGATCCAGATGGCTGCAGAGATTGCAGATGGCATGGCCTACCTCAATGCCAAGAAGTTTGTCCACAGGGATCTGGCAGCTCGGAACTGTATGGTCGCTGAGGACTTCACGGTGAAAATCGGAGGTGGGTGGGGCAGGACCATGGACGGGGTCTGAGGTCCAGCCAGGCCAGGGTGTGGATCTGTGATCAGAACATGGGTCTGTGCATCATATTTGCTGTAAAGGCAAATAGATGAAGCCCAGTGTGGCAAACTTGGGTCATTCTTACTGGCCACTTTTGGAATTGCAGCACTTTTTCTGCCCCGTGACAGAATTGAATGGATTTCAGTAAGAAAAGCATCTCTTGTAGAAGCAGAGCAGCTTTTCCCTGGGTGGGGAGGCCCTGGCACAGCTTTCCCAGAGAAACTGTGGCTGCCCCCTCCCTGGAAGTGCCCAAGGCCAGGCTGGACAGGGCTTGGAGCACCCTGGGCTGGTGGGAGGTGTCCCTGCCTGTGGCAGGGGGTGGCACTGGATGGGCTTTGAGATCCCTTCCAAACCAAACCATTCCATGACACCATGGTGTGAGCCATCCTGCTTCACTGGAAGGGAGATTAAACCAGTTTGGCCCTTCCATCATGAGTGCAGACTCAAGAGGAGGAAGTAAATTCCCTATTCCCAAACCTATATCCAAAAAGCTCTCAGCCTAAGCTGCCTGGGTTTATCTCACTGCTTCCATGAGAATTGTGACAAAGAAGGTGTTTGGTACAACAAACCTGCTGTTGATAATCCCCTCACTCGGTCAGGTGACTTCTAAAAGTCATTTATCTTCCACAGGAACCAGTTTTCAACCCAATCCTATTTGGAAATGAGTAAATACATTTAAAAATAACCTGGAACCCCAACAGCACCGGGGCTTTTCAGAGCTCCCTGGAGTTAAAGCCAAGGCAGCGGCACTTCAGGCAAAGGGAGCTCTGCTTTACCTACAGAGGACAGATGAAATAAGGTTTAGAACAGAAGGTGTCACCAAAAAATGTAACTGTGGAATCTGTGTAGAAAAAATGCAGGAAAAGGGCAACGCTTTGGAATGTTCATCCCAAGGAGGCCGGTGGTGTGGGCAGGGATGGGAGGGGATCCCAACATCCACGTGGAGACGTTGGACAGGCAGAGCAGGGTGGAGGGAGACATTTAACACCTCCCAACTGCCTTCCCCAGACTTTGGCATGACCAGAGACATCTACGAGACGGATTATTACCGCAAGGGGGGCAAGGGGCTGCTGCCCGTGCGCTGGATGGCCCCCGAGTCCCTCAAGGACGGCGTCTTCACCACCTACTCCGACGTCTGGTAAGTTCTTGTGGTGGTTTATCCCTGGCCGAAGACAAATATCCAGAGGCCCCAAAACAGCAGCTTCCCCCCTCCCTCCCAACTGCAGGGAGAAAAAGTGGCAGGGGAAACCACACTAGATGAAAAGTGGATTCTAATACTCCTGAAGCAGTATGAATTTATACAAATTATATATCTATATACAGAGAAGAGAAAGGAACTTAATATTACTATATGCACACACACAAACAATAAAGAACAAGTAAACAAAGTCTGCTCCCCAGAGAGAGAGATGCAGCTCTCCCCGAAGAGACAGCAGGTCCCCGACCGATGCCCTTCACTGCTGGAAAAGGACTGACTCAAAACTTCCCTCTATCCCTTCTTATATCTGAGCTGATGTAAAATAGGATGGAATCCTTCACTTGGATAGAGCAAACCATGGGATCTGTCTCCCAGGAAGGCCTAAAGTCAAACCACTACAGTTCTGCTCTGCAGGCCCAGATGGATCCCAGCCCAGGAGCTCCCTCTTCTCACACACATAGTTCAGACTGACTCACTGAGAGCTCAGACCAAACAAAGCTGTTGTTGAGACCCCCTCTGGTCGGAAATCCACTCCTTTTGGAGCATGTGTTCTCCTAGACGTCGCTCAGAGAGCCCCGGGACGTTCTGTTCTCACCAGGGATCTCCTGCCTCTCTTAGGTCGTTTGGTGTTGTCCTTTGGGAAATCAGCAGCTTGGCAGAGCAGCCCTACCAGGGACTCTCCAATGAGCAGGTGCTGAAGTTTGTCATGGATGGAGGATACCTGGATCAGCCAGACAACTGCCCGGAGAGGCTGTAAGTGGGGAGGAGGGACTGCCAGCCCAGCTGCACTCTGTGGCTGAAGGGTGGCCTGCAAAGGTGGCCCGACCTGTGGCACCTCTTAACCCCTCCTTGGCTGGGGAGGAGAAAACAGACTTTAGGGAGGCACCTCCCATGGAAATTCCACCAACACATCCTTAGTGGTCCAGGGATTGCAGAGGGTGGGCAGCCCAGGCAGGGGTTGGGCAGAGAAGCTGTGGCTGCCCCAGCCCTGGGAGTGTCCCAGGCCAGGTTGGACAGGGCTTGGAGCACCCTGGGCTGGTGGGAGGTGTCCCTGCCCATGGCAGGGCGTGGAATGAGATGGTTTTCCAGGGCCCTTTCAGCCCAAGCCATTCCACAGTTCTGTGATGTGACCCATCCTGTTTCACTGGAAGGGGAATTAAAGCAGCCAAGGCCCTGCATTGTGAGTGCAGCTTCAGGAGAAGGAAGTACAAAGCAAAGGAAAAACTAAAAATACAAATCAGCAAAGGTACCAAAGGCCCAGCCTAAATGTTCCTCCTCCACTCCAGGAGGGCAGTTGGCTCATTCACGTGGCAAAGGTGGCCACCACCTGCATCCACGTGGCTACAGAGGCTGGAGAGCAGCTTCTCCTTCCTGCAGGGCCTGCTGGGGTTTTCTGTGCCTCTCTCTGTGCCACATCAACACTGTGGAGAATTAACACCAAGTCCACGGTGTGGCTAATGGGGAGGACAGGGAGGGGACCCTGTGCTGGGCTGTTTCTCCTCTCTGAAGCCATTCCCTTTCTCTTTGCCCCACTGAAGGGACAAGGCCAGGCTGTCTGCAGGGTCAGGGAGAGGAGATCACTGAGGGGGGCAGTGGCAGACACCTCACAGGGGTCACACCCTGCAGCCTGGGCTGGGGTGAGGGTTGTTCCAGCAGCTGCTCGTGACCTTTGCTGTCTGGAGGTTCCTTCATCCCCAGGTCTGCAAGTGGGGATGGAGCTGGGAAGGGGCTGGAGCAGCAGGAGGGGCTGAGGGAGCTGAGGGGGCTCAGCCTGGACGAAAGGAGGCTCAGGGGGGACCTTCTGGCTCTGCAAGTCCCTGAGATGAGGGGGATGCCAGTTGAGAGTCATGGCTCTGCTCCAGGGACAGGAGCAGAGGGAATGAGCAGGAGATGTTCAGGTGGGACAGCAGGAGCAATTTCTCCATGGAAAGGGTGGTCAGGCCCTGGAAGGGGCTGCCCAGGGAGGTTGGGAGTGCCCACTCCTGGAGGTGTCCAAGGAACAACTGGAGGTGGCACTTGGTGGGCTGGGAGACAGGGTGGGCATCGGGCACAGGGTGGGCTCGATGATCCTGGAGGTCTTTTCCAACCCAAATGGTTGTGGGATTCTGTGAGGAGTCACACTGGAGCAGTGGAGAGGGGAAGGAGCCTTGGCTAGAGTAGGGAGCACAGATGGTAACTTGCTGGTCCTGGTAACCTCTTCCCACAGCTGCTTCTGGCCAAAACAGCCCTTCAGAGCCATAAAATAAACATGTTTTGTGAGTATCCCTAGGGGAAAAGCCTGCTGTGCTGGACATCTGTCTCAGGGCCAGCTACAAACTCCAGTTTGAATCTATTTGTGTTTGTAAGTTCTTTCTCCATGGTGTCTGATAACATGTGACCTCTCACTGCAGCCTTTCCTTTGGGTGGGATGTTTATAGGACCTCTGTCCTCTGCCCAGCCTCCTATTTTCCTTGAAGTTTTAGGAGCTTTGTTATCTCTCAGGCTGAGGTAAAATTAAAATGGAATCAATTAAAAAGCTCTGACCTGGCTGGAAGTGCATTCACACACACACACAGAGTCTGTGAACCACAGCCCTGTTTCCTTTGGGAGCCAAGTTAAGAACAATTGAAGGAATTGGAAGGAATTTTTGATCCAGGCAGAAACAGGGAAGAAGAAGGAGTGTCAGGATCTCCAGGCAAACATGGAGGCTGGAAAGGGAACAGCCAGCTCGGGATGTCAGAGGCTCAGAGTGGGCAGTGGGTGGTCTGCTGCGGGTGCCAGGGCACTGTTTGCTCCTGCCCCTGACTGGTTCCTCCTGCTGCAGGCACAACCTGATGCAGATGTGCTGGCAGTACAACCCGAAGATGAGGCCCACCTTCATCGAGGTCATCGAGATGCTGAAGGAGGACCTGCACCCCACCTTCCACGAGGTCTCCTTCTTCTACAGCGAGGAGAACAAACCTCTGGAGGCCGAGGAGTACGAGATGGACTTCGAGAACATGGAGAGCATTCCCCTCGACCCCTCCTCGTACTCCCAGAGGGACAAGGCCCTGGGCAGGGACAACGGGCCCTCCATGGCCCTCAAGGGGAACTATGAGGAGCACATCCCCTACACTCACATGAACGGTGGCAAGAAAAACGGGCGCATTCTCTCCATGCCCAGGTCAAGTCCTTCCTAACACTTCCTGTTTGGCCCTAGGGCTGTGTCTGCTTTCCCCCCCTCCCACCCCCCACAAATC
>VXAU01001874.1:24522-92791 GCA_013399695.1 Formicarius rufipectus
CAAATCTCAGGACTCTTGTTATTGCTGCCACAGTGTATGCCACACATCTACGAACTCCTCAGATTTTTAATCATCTTACGATTAAATTTTTTTTTTTTTAATTTTTTTTTGTTTGTTTGCCAAGTTGACTGGTTGTCAGTGGACTTATCTGTGAACATAAATGGAAGAGGTTTCCATGGCTGCTGTCCCCCTGTAACCATGGTTTCACAACAGGAAGCCACCGTGTGAGCTCAGCTGACCGAGGAGCCTCCGCCTTTGGAGGACGCGACGTTCGGCGGTGTCTGAGCTGCAGCCTCGTGGGGTGGAGCAAACCTGCAGGACAGAAGCATTTCCAGGAGAATTCCAGGCTTTCAGGCACACTCTCCACTACAGCTGAAGGATTCAGCACAGATCCTCAGAATGACCAATAGCTGCTGCTCTCACACTCGTGGAGGGGTGACCCCCGGGGGTGTACGCGTGTGTGTGTGCGTGTGTGCAGTGTAGCCACGTGGGGTGTAACCTACAGCAAAACAGACCCTGCTGCTTTTGTGCACAAGTTCCAACACTTCCAGGCACATGGGGGGACTCCCGGGGTGTCCTGCACAGGGCCAGGAGTTGCACTCCATGGTCCTGAAGGGTCCCTCCCAGCTCAGCTGTCCTGTGTCCTCACAGGAGCTTTCCTCGTCTCGGAAGTGTGTACTTATCTTTTTTTCCTGTTTCCCTGGAGGGACTGAATCCTAAACAGATTATTTTTATACTGAGGACTCTTGGGAGTAGGTTTTCTCTCATTCACAAGTGAAGAAAACGTGCTGGGAGCCGAAGGAGCAGAAATCTGAGATTTGTGGGTGCTTTTAAGACCAAACGAAGTCGGAGTCCCCTGACCTGAGACACGGAGTTTTCTGTCCTTACAGCCTTGAGTATATATATTGTTTGTTGTAACATATTTAAAGATGTCTTTAGTTTAAATTTTAACTTCATATAAATTATTGACTGTTCATGATCCTTTCGGGGAGGGGAGAGTTTGGGGGATTGTTTGGTCTTAAAGTGGTCCAAAGATTTCAGAAGGAACTCGTTGCAGCCTTGGCAGAGCGACGGAGCACACGTGAAGTTCCTACTTGACCAGGCTTTGGAGTAGTTTCCTGATGGACACCATCCACTCAGCTGGCTCCAGGCAAAACCCCACCTTGGGAGTTGGGAGCTGAAGGACACCAGAACATGCCAGCCCTGATGGGAGTTGGGAGTTGAAGGACACCACGACATCCCAGCCCTGATCCTGCTCCTCCCAAGCTCCGTGTCCCTCCTGTGCCGCTGGCAGAGCAGGAGCAGCGACTGCAGGGAGAGGGACACCCCGGGAAGAGGGGCCCGAGGGCACTGCCTGTCCCTGTCCCACCTGCCCAGCCTCGTGTTCCAGGAGATCCCTGCTGCAGCATTCCCAGAGATCCCTGCTGCAGCATCCCTGAAGATCCCTGCAGCATTCCAGGACATCCCTGCTGCAGCATCCCTGAAGATCCCTGCAGCATTCCCGGAGATCCCTGCAGCATTCCTGGGGATCCCTGCTGCAGCATTCCCGGGATGTCAGCTCTGCCCGAGGGACTGTGCTGTGCTGGGAAGGCAGAGGGGATGAGCGGGACAACTGCGGGAGCGAGAGCCCCGCGCAGGGAGCAGGAGATGAGGATGAAGATGAAGATGAGGATGAAGATGAGGGATGAAGATGATGGATGTTGCAAGCCTGGGTCAAACAGGAGGTGGTTTAACAGCGGAGTTTATCGCTGCTCTGTCCCGCACCCTCTGGAGAATTCCAGCCCCATCCCGTGCTCTCCGCCGGGAGGACACGACGCTCCCTGGCCCGGGGGGGACGGGGGCTGGGCTGGGGGTTTGGCTCCAGCCCGGGCAGAGCTGCGGCTGCTGCAGCCCCGGGAGAGGGAATGGATCCCGCAGGGATGGGGCTGTGCCGGCCCCACCGTGGGGCGCGACCTCGGGGTCACCATGGGCAGTGGGCACTGCCCTTCTCCTCCCCTTCTCCCCTTCTCCTTCTCCTCCCCTTCCCTCCCTCCCCTTCCCTTTCCTTCCCTCCCCTTCCCTCCCTCCCCTCCCCTCCCCTCCCCTCCGTGAGCACAGCTGGCTCCAAAAGTGTGGGTGGAAAACACGGTCCAGATGTGGGTGAGAACCTCTGGATTTCAAAAGGCCTCGTTTACATTTCTTCTGCTTTACAAAGCCACAGCTGTTTCAGCAGCTCTGCTGCACTGCAGGAAAGGAGACACATTCTCACACTTTTCTAAGGAAGAGGTTTTTCTTATTAGAATTTTTTAATTTATTTTAATATATAAAACACTGTAAAAAAAAAGCAACAAACAATTTGTTTTCTTAAATTTGTATCCTGTAAAATCCTGGCAGGTGGATGTGGTGGGATTATTTTTGTCCTGTTCTGGTGCAGTCTACCTCAGTGTTTCTTAAGGATATTTTTAATACTACGCACCTCTAAACCTGTTTAAATATTCTGGTCTGGACCTATTGTGGATCAGGGAAAATCAGTATCAGCTGATTCCAATACCAGGGACCATTCATGAAGGGAATGGGAAGGAGAAGGGCTCGTCACTTGATCCCTAATCTGAGCAGGAGTGACCAATGAACCCATTTTCAAATTTGGATCTGATCTCGTCCTCCTTGTTCTGCTGAGATTAAAAAAAAAGAGAAAGAAAGAAAAACCACAACAAAAGAGCCATTTTAAAGCCTGGACTTGAGTAAACTCCTGACCTAAAAGGAGCAGGCTGCTTCCTCCTGGAGCAGCACGTGGGACTGGGACCAGCCCCTGCTCCTGGGCTTGGCTTGGGGTGTCTTGGCCCTGCCAGTGACCCGAAAGCAATCCCTCCCAGCACACCCTTGCTTTGGTAACACCTCCAATGGCAGCGATCCCGACTGTGGGAATAGAAGCTCTTTGCCCTGAAGGAACTTTGGGACCTCGTATTGGGTGTGGCTTTTCCCCGCGGCTGATACTGGTTGGCCCTGTGAGCGCTCCTGGTTTGCTCCGCTCGGCTCTCCCGACCTGGGGATGTTGCTCCATGGCCAAGGCAGCCCATCCCCATGGCCCGTGGGGTCACCTCCCCTCTGCACCCAACAGAGCAGTTGTTTGTGCCCAGCACTGTGTGTAAAGACTCCTCTGGTCACCCTTCCTGCCTGGTGCCCGCGGGGAGGGAGGGAGGGCGTGTGGTGTTTCTCCTTTTTCAAAACCAACAACACTAGTGCTGCTCGGGGCTGTGCCAGGCCACTCTCAGCTGTAGAAGTAGGAAGAGTGAAAGAACCTAACCTGGAGAGGCTCTCACTGCTGGAGAATCCCTGCTCAGCCCTCAACACTTCAGTGTGTGCTGGAGGATCCTCAGTCCCTCCTCGGATCATCCTGATTCCTGCTCAGACACCACGAGGGTCGGGTACAGGTGGAGGCTGCAGTGCCAGAGGAACCCTCTGGGGTGCTGGGCAGGGGTCTTGGGCTGAGCCTTCCTCGGGGGGAGCTGCTGCTTTTGCTCCAGCCACATCCTTCCAGGGTGAGAATTCCCAGCTGCAGTGGGAGCACCACACTCAGTGCTGCTGCTGAGGAGGAGCGGCAGAGCAGCTGGGATGGCTGGAGCAGAGCAGGCAGTGCTGGCGGGTGGGAAGGTCTTTCTTTCCTTGCATTGGTGTTTTTTGGAGGGTTGGCTCCTGCCCTTTGTGTGCAGAGAATGTCCCACTCACAGCACGGGGCAGCAGGACAGACTCAGCCTGTCCTGGGCACGATCTGGCACCACCACGTAGCCAGAAATGCACTCTGTGATGGATCAGGAGGAAAAAGAAACGGCTCTCCCTGCTCTGCTGAGCTTTCACTGAGAAAATGTCTGAGGCTGGGGAGGTTTCTCAGAAAGGTTTCCACATTCACTTCAATTGCCACTTCCTGAATGGCTCTTGCCAATCTGGAACTTCTCTTGCAGGCCAGTGCAGGGCTTGGCTGCCAGGGTAGGAACGTGTCTGTCTTGGCTGCTTGTAAATACTCTATTGTGTTGTAAAATAGAAGAGCTAAAACATGAACTCTGTGCCAGCACCGGGTTGGGAAAGGTGATGGGAACTAGACCACGCTGCGAGGATGATCCTTAAGCAGCTGTGTGGGTGTGGAAGGGGCTGCTTTTGGGTTGCTAAAGGGTACTCTTAATTTATGGGTAGTTTATCTCTTTCCTCTGAAATTTGTATGATAGCGATGAGACACTTTGCTTAATTTTAGTATGTTGCATATAGTCGTTCCCCTCCCCTGTGACACCGCGACGGACCCCGCGGTACCCCGGGTGGTGCTGCCAGCACTGGAACCTTCTGTAACAAGCCAGCAAGTCAGATGTGTTGGTGCCATAAAAGCCTGTCCTGGGTGCTGCCGTGGTCGGGTGGGGTGGGGAGGGCTCCGAGCCCGGGGCAGCTGCAGAGGGGCCCTCCTGCCCCGGCCCCTCCGAGAGAGCCCCTCGTGGTGTCCCGTGGGGGTGGCCTGGGGAAGGAGCTGTTGAATGCGTTGGAATTGAGAAGTAGTGAGTTCATGAAATTCAAAAATAAGAGTAGTTTGGTTATTTGTATGGACTTAATGGGATTTGGCCTCTTTATTGCCTTCTGCTTGGCTCTGTGTTCCCTCTGCTTGCATCCTGTCCGTGTCGGTGTAACATGTCCAGCCTCGTCACGAGCATCACCAGAGTGAAGCAAATCATCCAGTTGACTTCTGGAGGAACCTGACTGTTTAGAAACAACTCTAAAGTTACCATTTTTAGCAAATCTGCTCTCATGAAATGTGTTATTTCTTTTTTAAATGAATTTGCTTGTCCTTCTCAGAAGGAAGCACTTATTCTTGCAGTTTGGGCAAATTCACTGCAGCACAATGCAAGCTGTAAGGGGACAGGCAGAGAAATGACTTTTTAAATATTGTATAATAAAGTTAGTATTAACTCCTATGGTGTTGTGATTTTTTTTCCCCCAACGGATTTGCAATCAGCAAAACATTCTGCTCCTGGTGGTGGTTTTTATTCCTAGTCCAGGTTCCAACTGGTGGCAGTGAAATGGTTTCCTTTCTCAGCCCTGAAGGTCCCTTGGGAGCAGCGGCTGGGAGGACCTGGGGTGGCCCTGGCAGCTGCAGAGGAGCCACCAGTGCAGGTTAAATGTGGGCACAGATGCTCTTGCTTAGCTGAGCTCCAGCCCCTGGTAAGTCCCAGCAGCACCAGGAAATCCTGAGCTTAGGGTTGATTACCTGAAAGCTCCGAGCTGGACTCAGCACCAAAGCTCTTCTGTTAATCCACCTTCTCCCAGGAGTATTCCAAAGCTTCCACCATCTCTGCTTCCGAGGGCTTCTCCCACAAAAACTGATGGAGAGTTTTAGAAAGGCCACCTCTGAATCTGGAAGGATAAACAGGAGAAGTGTTAAACCTTTTGCTTGAGTTTGGGGTGTGATTTTATTCCTGGAGTGTCAGAAGTGGTTTGTGTTTGAGGACCTGCATGGATGGGGGGACTGGACTCCACCAAACGGCCCAAGGCAGGTGCTCTCTGCTGCACCTAAATAAGCCACACATGTCAGATTATATTGTGTGAAGCTTTGGGGGTTTTTTTAATTTTCTTTCCCAGTTTGTTCTTGCTGCTCCCACCTTTCCCTCTGCATATCTAAGGATCCAGAATACTAATAGTTCTGCAGATACCTCTTATTTGAAAGAAAGGATCGAATGGGCCGTGATTTTTTTTAAAAGGAAGGAAAGAAAGTTCCCCCTTGGTTTATTTTTTCAGTGTTTTCATATCTAAGAGTCAAAGCAGTGACATGTACAGAAAATATGTTTGAATATTAGGTAAAAAATATTCTTGCTGTGTGTCAGAGTATGGAACAATTAGCTGTTTATATTAAAATTCTGAATAAATTATCCAGGAATAGCTGTACATTTTTTGTCTGCTCTCTGTGCAGCACTGCAGGCTGCTTTGCCACAGAGAAAACAAATTGAGTGGTGTTAAAAAAAAATCAGACCAAAAACCAGAGGTGTGCCAGCTGTGGGCATGTGGTGTGCAGGCAGTGGAACTGCTCCTATGGACCTTGTGCTCCTGCCAGGGGTGAACAGGGATTGCTTCTGCCTGAAGCACTGAGAGCTGTGGCTCTGGCATGGAATTCTGCTATTTCCTCTGCATGGACCTCACTCTTCCCTCCTCAGAGAGGGTCAAACTCCTCCCAGACAGTTTCCAAGCAGAAAAGGACCAGCTTCACCCCTGCCCCGTGGTGGAGCTGCTGGAACCAGGGGTGCCCCAGGTACTGTGTTGCCTCCTGCCCTTCCCAGGCCCTTTTGGGGCTCTCAGATCTTTCTACCTTAAACCTGATTTTGTTTCAGCAGAGCCAAGTTTTCCCTCCTGGGGAGCTGCACCGAGGTGAGGGACTTGCTGTGTCTCTCCTAGGCTGCTCAGTGTTGCCTTCCCTGCAGAGACATCACTCCCGTGGCATCTCCATGGCCATTTCCACACTGCTGCTGGTGCCAGTTCCTCGTGGGGCACGTGCCAGCCAGGTGGGAAGGTGCAGCCCAGCAGCTGGTGGAGTCAGTATTGCCTTCCCCATGGCTCCATCCAGCCCCAGCATGGTTTGCCCTGCCAGCCTGCCCTGCTTTCCTTGCCCACCCTCTGAGTCCCCTTTGGACACCTCTGGAGCTCTGCTCCCTGATCTCCCCCATGCAATGAGCTGTTATAAAAGTGCTGCTTCTTCAGAGGTGTTGAGGTGAGCCCTCCCTGGCCTCCTTCCCCCTGTCCCTCACAGGTTCCAGTGGCTGTTTGCCCAGCCCAGGGCTTGGACAGGCTGGCAGGGAGATGGTGTTGCTGGTTGAGCACAGTGTGTGGTGCTGAGCCCACCTCGTGCCTCTGAGTGTGGGGCTGGCCAAGGCACCAGGGCTGGGCCTGTGCTGCCCTGCTGGGCACACTGAGGGGCTCTGCTGGACTCCAGCTCTTTCACAGAATCATAGAATCCCAGAATCATTGAGGTTGGAAAAGACCTCCAAGATCATCGAGCCCACCCCATGCCCGATGCCCACCCCGTGCCCCAGCCCAGAGCTCTGAGTGCCACGGCCAGTCCTGCCTTGGGCACCACCAGGGATGGGCACTCCAAACCCCCCTGGGCAGCCCCTTCCAAGGCCTGACCACCCTTTTCAGGAGAAAATTCCTCCTGCTGTCCCACCTGAACATCTCCTGGTCATTCCCTCTGCTCCTGTCCCTGTTCCTGGAGCAGAGCCCAATCCCCCCCAGCTCCCCCCTCCTGGCAGGGACTTGCAGAGCCAGAAGGTCCCCTCTGAGCCTCCTTTTCTCCAGGCTGAGCCTCCCCAGCTCCCTCAGCCCCTCCTGCTGCTCCAGCCCCTTCCCAGCTCCCTTCCCAGGACACTCTCCAACCCCTCAGTGCCTTTCTTGCAGCGAGGGGCCCAGAACTGGACACAGAACTCAAACCCTCACCAATGCCATTCTTTTTTCTAATCCTGTCAGGAGTTCTCTGACTGTGAGAATTACGACAAACAAACTGGTATTTTAAGATGTTTTGGAGTTGCTTCTTCTGGCACAGGCTTGTTCTCTGGGGATCCTAAAACATAAAATGAAGCAAAGCCACAAAGCCTGAACTTGCTGTCCCGGGAGGTTTGCTGCCTGCTGGGCTCCCTGGGATGCTGTGGGGAGGCTGCCAGCCCTTATTCCTCATCCCCCTTCCAGGCTGCCTGCACAGCTCAGCTTTGGCAACCCCTAAGCCATGTCAGACATGTGGCAGGAAGAAAGAGCTCGTCCTCGTTTGAGCCGAGGACAACTCACCATCCCACCAGCCAGAGCAGCTGCCTGGTGTTTGGGAGCAGCCCCGATCTCTGATGCTAATTGAGCTCTTGTGGACTTCAGAGAAATTAAACCTTAATTCCTTTTTGCTCTTGTGGTTTCCTGGAGCACGGGGTAATTGCTGTTCTAAGCGCTGCCAAAACTGCGGTCTCTGAGTAATTGGAGTGAGTGGATCTTGTTCTGATTAGGGCTTGGCCGGGGCTGGGGAGAGCTCCGGGCTCTGGGATGAGCAGCGTGTGTGCATCAGCCACGGGGCTCGGTGGGAAGGAGGGAATGGCTGTGTGGACGAGCCCGAGCCGTGCCAGGGGCATTCCCCGACAGCCTCGGGGCTGAAGTCCCCGTGTCTCCCCTGCCAGGACGGGCATGGCCAGCACGGCTGTGTCGGTGCTTCGTTCTCCCCTCATACTGTGTAAGGCTGAGACCCGCTGGCCTTCAGGGCTCTGTTGCTGCCCAAAGTCGAACCATGACAGCCCAGACAAGGGCCTCGCTCACAGGAGCGCCGTGCAGGAGGCTCAGAGGGTGCAGAAGCCCCCGGGCCGGGCCGGGCTGGGTGTGCCAGGCTCTCGTGGCGCACACACACACACACACCCCCACAGCGGTTTTTCCCCGAAGGGAACAGGAAGCAGCGGTGGCAATAGCTGTTCCTCGCAGCCATCGTGACTTCAGCATCCCCCAAGGCCCCTGCTGAGCTTTTTGGGGGCTCCACGAGCCCCCTCGGGGGACGCTGCTGGACCCTCCCCGAGCCCGGAGGGTGGGACGGAGCGCTGGGGCCGCTGCGCTGCGGAGAGCGGCGGGGGAGAGGTGGGTCTGTCCGCGCCGTCCCAAAGGGGAAGCGGGGAGAGGGTTGAGCCCAGAGCCCTGGTGAGGTGAGCACAGCACCCCCACGGCCACGGGCACCCCACGGGGGCTCTGCTGCTCGCTCGGCTCCCGCAGAGGGATGAGCAGGGGCCGTGGGATGCGCAGGGAACGCGCCCCGGGGGCGCCTCCAGCCCGCGGGGTGAGTCGCGCTCTGCCCGAGCTCCGTCCCGCACCAACGGGGCTGTCGCTCGCCTTCCTCGAGGCCTTGTGTGGAAGAGGCTTGTCCTGGAGCCAGAAGCTGCAGCGCTGGGTTTTGTGCAGCCTCCCCCCTGCCCGTGGCACGGCGTGGGCTGGGGGCTGAGAGTTTGCAGGGAGCAAAGAGGAGGAGATGAGGTCGGGGTCCGACCGCGGTGTGTCCCCCGGGGCTGGCTCTGGGGCACCCTTTGGGCGCTGCTCTCGGCCCCTGCTGCTGCTGGGCAAGGTTTGCAAGGACACCCTGGCACTGCCCACGGCTGGGTTTGGGCTGGGGACATGCCTGGGACCCCCAAATTCCACTGCCAGCTGCCCATTCCAGGGCTGGGCACACGAGTCATCGGGGAGATGGAAGCAGAGGGAATGTGGGGAGAGCTGTACTGATGACTCTTTGGGGTTTGTGGCCAGGTGAGGGAAATGGGTTTTGCCACCTGCCTTTGCACAACACCAGCCCAGCCTGGGCTCCAAGCCAGGAGGGACCTGTGGTTGTTCCCAAATTGGCTGGGCTCTGGGAGGCCACAAGTGTCAGGTGAACAGCAGGGAGGAGCTCTGGTCTAGTTCCAGAGCCCAGCAGCTGCACTGCGGTAAAACTTGACTTCTTCAGCCTAATCAAGGTGTTGGGAGCAAACTTTGCCAGTCTTGGCTGTGGGGCTGGTGCCAGTCGGGAGACCTCAGGGTGGGGAGTTGGGTCTCTTGGCTGAGATCACTCCCACCTGCTTCCCTGGGGAGGGCTTGGGTAAAGGTCCTTGCCAGAGAACTTGGCTGTGAGCTGCAGGAGGATGCTGCAAGGGCAGGGACAGCAGTGTTTGCAGGCAGGGGTAGCAGTGTTTGCAGGCAGGGGTAGCAGTGTTTGCAGGCAGGGGTAGCAGTGTTTGCAGGCAGGGGTAGCAGTGTTTGCAGGCAGGGGTAGCAGTGTTTGCAGGCAGGGGTAGCAGTGTTTGCAGGCAGGGGTAGCAGTGTTTGCAGGCAGGGGTAGCAGTGTTTGCAGGCAGGGGTAGCAGTGTTTGCAGGCAGGGGTAGCAGTGTTTGCAGGCAGGGGTAGCAGTGTTTGCAGGCAGGGGTAGCAGTGTTTGCAGGCAGGGGCAGCAGGGTTTGCAGGCAGGGACAGCAGTGTTTGCAGGCAGGGGTAGCAGTGTTTGCAGGCAGGGGCAGCAGTGTCCAGCTCCTCTGGGACTGCAAATGTCGGGGCTCTCACTTCCCTCTCTCCAAGCCGTGGCACCACAAGCAGGAATGGGGCCAGTTCCCAGCACTCTGCCATGGCCCAGCCCTGCTGTGGGACACGGTGGAGCTGCAGGAGATGCTGCAGATGGATGGGATCTCATGCACTCCTTTGCCACAGCACTCGAAACCAAGGACAAAGGTGCCAATGTCAAGCCTGTGGTCTTAACTCTTACTCTGCACTGGAGGTGAAGGTGACTCTTAGCCAGGTTCAGGTTCTGCTCCTGCAGAACAGCCTGGAAGGTGATTTGCCATGACCTGACTGCCGTGGAGGGAGCAGGGAGGCTTTGGCGGAGGGGAAGGGGGCGGTGGGGTGTTAACAGCTCGTTTGCTGTTCCTTCGAGCCTCGAGCAGCACCCAAAGCCGTGGGTGCTGCACAGCCACGAATCCCCCGGCCCAGCTGTAGGAAGTCACCGACCCCTCACACAGGTGGGAACGCCAGGGACCAGGAATCTCTCCCTGGCCACGGCTTCCATCAGCTGATAGCTCTGACAAAACACTTGGCTGCCGCGCTCCCCCCTTGGCAGCCCCTGCAGCGCTGCCGTCGAGCGCTGAGCTCCGCCGGGCTCCGAGCGGCGCCTCCTGCCCGGGGCTCTGCCTTGCCCGGGGCTCCCAAATGGCAGACTCGCTGCTCAACCACTCCTGGCCGTCGTTTTCCAAGCGCTGGAAGAAGAGATGGTCCTTCAAGCGAGGTAAAGGCCCGTGTGTGGGGAGAGAGGCTGAGCTGTGTGTCGGGAGCTGGGCTGCTGCAGGACGGGGGGACAGCCTGTCCTGGGCTGAGCAGGTACCAAAGGACACCGGGGACCCCAAGCAGAGCTTGTTTTGGGGTTCCCCCCTCCTCCTCCCTGCAGGGGACAGTGCCTGAGCAGCGCTTAACACTTTTCCTTCCATTCCCTCTTCTTTTCAAGGCATATAAATGCCTCCAGGAGCTGGGGAATGGGTTAAACATCAGCCTTCTGGTTTAGTAATAAGTTTGTTTCGTGGCTGGCAGTGAGCTGGAGGTCCCAGTGCTCGCAGACAGCTGTCTCTGCACGCTGCCTGGAGAAGGCTTGGGGTCTGAGCAGATGCTGGGGGAAAGATTCCTCTGGTCCTTCAGCGAGGGCCGGCGAGCAGAGCCCGGGCGTTCCCAGCCCAGCTGGAACCGTGGCCGGGGGGTGGCCCTGGGTGGGTTTCACCGTGTCCCACAGCAGGGCTGGGACATGGCAGAGGGCTGGGAACTGGCCCCACTCCTGCTGGTGGTGCCACGTCTTGGAGAGAGGGAAGTGAGACTCATTTGCAGTCCCAGAGGAGCTGGACACTGCTGCCCCTGCCTGCAAACACTGCTGCTCCTGCCTGCAAACCCTGCTGCTCCTGCCTGCAAACCCTGCTGCTCCTGCCTGCAAACCCTGCTGTCCCTGCCTGCCAACCCTGCTGCCCCCGCCTGCAAACCCTGCTGTCCCTGCCTGCAAATGCTGCTTCAGGCTGATGTTTTTGGGTACCTTTACCTGTGCCATTAGAGCTCCTGTCACTCCTCCTCCTCCACTACTTCCCACCCCTTCCCCGTTCTCTCCTGACGTGGATGTGCAGCAGACCAGGACCCAGACTGAAGGGTTGAGGGAAGGTCAGCTCAGAGCAGGAGGCAGAGTCGTGCAGGCTGTGTCGTGTGAGGAGCCCCAAGCAGCTCCCCCAAGCCCCACATGGACACCCCACTCCAGCCCTGCTGTTCCTGCTGGGGTGGTTATGGGCTGGCTGGGAAGGCTCAGGTGGGCTCATCCCTCCAGCACGTGAATCAGCCTCACGGTGCCCTCCAGCACTGCCAGCTTTGGAGAGGACCTGGGTGGGATCTGCTCCCCTCAGCACGTGCTTGCAGAGCACTTTGTCCTGCCGTGGGCACAGAACTTTGGGGTCTCACTGTGGAGGGAATCAGAGGGGCTGCAAACCCCCCTCATCCCCACCGAGACCTTCCAGCTGAGAGTGAGTGGAGAGCAGTTCTGGCTCCCGGCTGCTCTGCCCTCTGTGCCCACCAGCCCGGCCCCAGGCAGGGAGATAAGGCAGCAGCTCCCCAGACGGGGTGTTACAGTGAGGGACAGCTTATCAAACCCTCGTCCTGCCCGGGCTGCAGGAGCCAATCCCCACCGCTGCCAACCCTGGCAGTGAGGGGCCCACACCAGGCCAGGGAGTGCTTTTCAGCTGGGTTTGGCCCAGGCAGTTCAGCCTTTGCCTTCCCGAGGTTTTTCCCTATAGGCCTGGACATCCTGCAGCTGGTGTGGGGCCAGCAGGGCAGGGGCCAGCAGGAGATGGAATCGCTTTTGCTTCTCGTCTGTGGTGGAATCATTTTTGTTTCTTGTCCGTGATTTTCCGTGGTTTCCCAACAAGTTTCTACCCCAACTGCTGGGAAATGCCCAGACATCCTTGTCTTTCCTTCCTGCTGGGATTGTCTCATGGAGCAGAACTGCCCAGTGCCTTTGTCCCGACACGTTTGGGGTGACCTTTCCCTGGTGGGAACACGGGCAGTGTTTGATGTGGGAGGATGTGACTGGCGTGCTGAGAGCTCCCATCCCTGTTTCCTCTGACGTGTTCCCTGTCAGCACCAGCCTGACTCCAGGGTCACTTGGGGACCTGTAACATCCTGCCCCGAGCCCCGGGGCAGGGGAGGACGGGACCCTGCTGGCTGCTCTGGTGCTGTCACCTGCTGGGACACCTGTGGCTGCCTCACCAGTGACCAGCCTGCCCGAGGGAGACCAGCAGAGGTGGTTGCAGGAGGGAAGGTTTGACTCTAGGTCTGAGTTGGAATTATTAAAACCTCCTGGGCTCCCAGTGGCCTTGCACAGAGTTACAGCAGCCCGGAGCCTTCTGCCCTGAGCCAGGCCAGCTCAGGCAGCCAACCCCGCTGTCCCCAAAATCCCTGAGGCTGTCCCACACTGTCACCTGTCCCTGCTTCCTTCCCCCCCACGCAGCAGTCCAGAGTCGTCATGTTTCACCCGTGGGAAGCTCTGGCAAAGTGCAGGGACCCCCCCAGCCCAGCCAGTGATGTTTCCTCCCCAGCTCTGCCCTGGCAATTCCTCTGAAGAGGCTCTTCCCTGCAGCAATAACCTTTTATGGTTCCCAGCCAGAGGCGAATTAAGCAACTGCAATACCTAATCTGCTTAATGTTCTCCTAAAGCAAACAGCATTTGTTCTTGAAAGTGTCATTTTGTCATCCCATCTCCAGCTGCAGCTGAGGGAAGGTGACTGCTGCTGTCTGCCAGTGCCTGGGGGGCCGAGATCCCCCATGCCCTGATCACCACGCTGGACACGGATCCTTCCAAACAGCCTCGAGCACACGGCCCAGGAGCTCCAGAGCTGATGGGCTCCAGACTTCTCCACGCTTGCTGATCCATGGCTGACCACCTTGCTGGTGGATACAGGGACGTTCCCAGCCCCTTAGAGCTGCCTCCCTGCCACGCACCCACCACGCTGCCCCTTCCTCGCTCATCATCCCACAACCCGATGCCCGGAGATGTTTTTCCCCGTTGAGCCCCTCCATCACCCCCTTGCCCGGGCGCCCACACGGTTCAGCTCTGCCCCCGGTGCCAGCCCAGCATCCAGTGGCCGAGGCTGAGCTGTGGGAGCCTGGAATTGCCGTGGCTGGTGCTCACACATTGCCAAAAATGGTCTCTCCATGGCTCAGCCCGTGCGCCGCGTGCCGACCACCGCAGCCGATGGATCGCCTGTTCCACCAACTGGCTGAAGCCTCCGAGGAGGATTTAAGTCCTTTGGTGGCTCTGGAGGGGCTCTGTGGTCTGCAGCCCATGCCTTGGCCAAATCCTGAGCCCTGCATGGTGCAGGCAGAGCACGGGGAATGTTTTCCAGGCCCCCACGGAGCTGAGCGTGTTCCAGGGATCCACTTTAGCACAGAGCCCAGAGCAGCCTTGGCGGGACGGCCGGACCTTGGCTGCGAGGGGGGAACTCTTTGTTTGAGCTAAACCTGCAGGCCAAGGCTCTGGCCTCTGTCAGGCCACAGCCCTTGTCAGCTCCAGCAGCCTCATTCCTGCTTCTTCCAGGGCTTTGCTGCTTTCCCTGTGGGCAGTTTGCTGAGGAGGGGACAGCAAGAGCCGAGAACCTCCTTTTTCTTCTTTCCTTGTGCACCTACGAAGGTCCTGGTCCCCTTGGGACCCTCCCCATCTCCTGGCTGTTTCCCTTGGGTCCATTCTACCTTAACCTCCACCCCAGCCAGTTTGGGGTCAGTGGCTGTTTCCTACAAGCTCATGCCAAAACCTGTGCTGGTTCAAAGGACCATTCACTTCAAAATGCTGGGTTCTGATTCCAAGTTGAATCCAAGTGCTTCCAAAGAAAGAGAAAGGTGATGTTCAATCACTCAGTAAACCTCTGTCATTTGCAGAGGCGGCTCAGGGACATCCTGGGCAAGAATTTGTCTATTCATTAAAAACGTCTCATGAAGTAAATTCTCCAACCTTGCTAGAAAGCCTGGTTCAAATTTTCCCTGCTCTTATAGCTAGAAAGGCCTTAATTAAAATAGGGCCTTCACAGAGTATTTTCTTTCTGTATTATTTATAGTCCCTCACTTAAAACCACCACAGACATTTAAACACACCAAACGCTCCTTAAGACAGAAAATCTGGCACGTGCAGCACACAGTGGGATCCAAGGAACAAACTTCCAAACTGTCCCTCACGTTTGCTGCCTTTTTTCAGTTGGCACCATGCAATTCCTGGCTGGATTGTGGAGCTTTATAGCCCACAGCAGGATGCAAGAATTCCAAGAGTGTGTTTCTTAACAATGTCTTCCTCACAGTGCTGGTTTTGTACTTGGCTCTCCCGGACTGTGAGGGGTTTCCAGCAGTTTCCTGCTGTTCTCTCCCATTGGATGGACATGGCCACTTGCAGGCTCTTGCTGTTGTTCTCTGCATCTTCAGAGGTCCACCACGGTTCTTCAGCCAACAGCCTGGCTGTTCTCCCTCTGCCTCAGCTGTATGTCCAAGGAATAAAAAGACCTCCATGAGTCATGGGATGGTTTGGAGGTTGTGGCTGAGCTTGACAGTGTGTCTCGCCCCATAGGAATGTGCTTCACTCAGCTGGAAGATCTGTTGTCCCATGAAACACATCCAGACCTTGGTTTTGTTTCTCAGCGAGTTATCAGATGGTGTACACACACTCAGGGTTGCACTCCTGCGTGGGGAGAACCCACAGGAGTGAGTGGCACCAGGGATTCTGTGCTCCCGCTATTGCTCTGCGTATCCAGTGTTGTCTGTGGTCACTAATGTGCCTCCAATTTGCTTCCCAGTAACATCCTTTATTCCTTAAGGATGAAAATAACATCTCTGTCAGTATTTTCGTTCCTAGATTTCTGCTTTCGAGGTCCACAATGTCAATAACAGCCATCAAAATGTGCTTAACTCTTCTTTTACTGTGGAAATAGCACAGGACATCCTACAAGGGTCTGCCTGGGTCGGTGCAAGGCCTGGTCTCTGCCCTTGCAGGTCAAGGGATGAGATTGTTGCTGCCAGGGAATCCCTGCAGCAGGTTCCCACAGGCTGCTGAGGTTTGGAGATTGCCTGGCACTGCCTGTCTGCCAGGGCTGAAGGAGCAGAGGGCCTGGTGGAGCATTTCAGTGCTGCCTGATGTCACCTGTGCAGCTGATTTTCCATCCCTCCCAGCCTTCTGGTACCTGCTCTGACCTTCTCTGTCTTGCAGGGTCTGACTGCAAGCCATGCTTACGGGAATTCACTCAGCACCACAGCCCTGCTTTGGAGTATCCCACCCCCAAAAGCTTCCTCCCATCCCTGATTGCTGAGGATGACTCTTTCTGCACCAGCATGGCTGAAGAGAAGGCAAGTGTCCTCTTTCCTTCAGTGTTCCATGAGGCAGGAGCCAGGGTCAGCAAACTGGGCAGTCAGCTCCATATCCAGAGGGGTTTGTAGTGGAGTAAGAATGGGGAAAGGGGTACTTATCCAGACTGTCAGGGAATACAGAGTTATATTGCTCCTGCTGCTGGGAAAAATCATACTTACAAGCTTTGCATTGGTGTTGGAGGGAATAAGACCCAGAGGGACTCTGAGGTGGTGGAGCTGGGGCAGGCCTGGCTTTGAGGGGCTGCTGTTAGAAAGTCTGGTGTGAGAAACCCACCTGCAGGTCTGGCCCTGCTCTGCACCCTGAGTTCTGCATGGGAGGCATCCCCTTGCAAGGCTCTCAGGTGGGATTCATGCTGCCTTTGCAGGAGGACTCATCTTCTGCAGAGCTGGATGTGCCAGCAGTGGACTTGCACAGCAGCACGGAGGATCTCCTCTCGGACTCTGCTCTCCACGGCACCGAGTACTTCCAAGACCTGGGAGTCCTGAGCCTGCCAACTGCCCAAACAGCTCCAGAGACAGCAGCACAGCCACAAGAAGGCTCCCAGGCCGTGCCTGCTATTTGCTTATTGGAAGAGAGGCCAGGAGCTCTGAGCAAAGTGCCTGTGGATGTTGCTTTCTCCAACCCCGTTTCCTGCCCGGTGTGTTACGGCGAAGCCGACTGCCGCTCCTGTGCCGCGGTGCCAGGGCACGGAACCAGCACTGCCCAGGAAGAGGCAGACAAGGAGCTGGACCTGCAGGAGGCCCAGGATTCCTTCCCCACGCTGGTGAGATCCATGTCCACGTCCCGGAGGCACAGCTGGGAGAGCCCTTTGTCGCCCGTGGACTGCAGGCGCAGGTACGGCAGGACCGAGAGCGGTGCTCGGTGTTGGATGGACACGGGGCAGGGGTGGGGGGTGAGGCTGGAGCTGCTCCTGGGTGGTCTCCCTCCCTTGTCAGCATCTGCCAGAGCAGCTGGACACCCACTGCTCATGTTGGGTGGGATGTGGAGGAGCAGATGCTGGAGCAGCAAGAGGATTTAGTGTCTCTTTGGCAATAGGAAGACCATCTTTTCCTGGTTTTGAGGCCAGGACAGGGATCTCTCATCTGGGAAGAACTCATTTCTATCTGAAGGGAACCTTGAACAGCATCAGTTGCCCCAGTGATCTCCATCCTCTGATCAAAGGGAATTTTTCCCACCACAGAGAGATTAAGAGAGCTCTGTGAAACCCTTTTTCTTCTTGCCTGTGAGCTGCCTTGGTGGGGGCTGTGCCTGCAATCCCCACAGTGCCCTCCAGCCCTCTGCCCTCCACGAGGCCACAGAGCAGGTTGTGCTTCATGGAATGATGCTGAGCTCTGGGAGCAGAATCAAACCTGGCATTCCTGCCATCCTCTGCCCCTGCCACACAAATGCCTCCAGCTCCAGGTTCCTACACGACTGCTTTCCCTGCTGTCAAACCTATTGATCTCCCAGCTGACTGGGGTTTAGGTGCAAGCCAGCAAGGACTATTTTTATCTCTCCTCCTTATACGGTACCCTAAAATTATCTCAGCCTGAAATCTTGGCAGTTCTTTATCAAGCTCAGACGTTGGTGCTCAGCCCCATTGTTGTCCCGAGCACTGTGGATCATTCACAGTTTATGCTGGAAGAGGCACATGAGGAACAGCTGTGCCAGGGCCGCGCTCTGCCCCTCACGGGGTGATGGAGCACGTGTGAGCATGAGGCCAGAGAAGGGGAATACACCCCACTGTTCCCTAAGCAAACACTTCCCGAGGCCTGTCTGTGGCAGCAGGAACGAGGTGACAGTGATCTGCAGACAGAACCCATGCAGACACTAAGATTTTCCATCCATCGTGAGCTCCATCCATCATTTTGCTCCTGTGCTGTTGGCACTGCAACAGCACTTGGTGTTCAGGACACTGCGGGGCACTGGGGGAGCTGGACCACCCCTCACTTCCCAGAAAATAATTTCTTTTTGCTTCCCCCAAGCTGGGCCCTGGTGGAAGCAGGATGATGCCACAGCAGTGATGTGATAAACAACATCACCTGCCACTTCTGAACGCCCAGAGGGACTTTCCTGGCGTGGCAGCTGACGGGGCAGCAGCTCTGGGCAGGCTGGCCAGGCTGCAGCCCGGGTGGCTGCACAGTCTCAGGGGTTGCTAAGAGATGAGTGTGAGCCCTCCAGCACTAAACATCCTGGTGGCCAAGGAGCTGAGGGACTCGCTGGTGGCAGCCACAGGAGCTGTTCTGAACAGCTCAGGACTTGGTGTCCAGGCTGCTGCCTCCTGGCATTTCCTTTCCCATGTGCCTACTGTGGTGAGGCTCCCTGTCCCACTTGCACGAGCTCTCTAGGACTGTCCACTCAAGGATGTTGCAGGGGTTGTGCCACACCTGGCACGGTGGGACAGGGCTCCTGAACTGGCTCATTCCTCTCCCCAACTCAGGTTCAGCCTGGATGTCACAGAGATGGGCAGCGACCCAGAGCAGGAGGACTTGGAGAGGAGGAGCAGGTCCTGCCCACAGCCTCACATGGCTCTTCAGCTGCCCAGAGGGGCACAGGGAGCCTGGGGCAGGGCTGGCACGGTGATCAAAGTGGAGATAGAGCCTCTGCACCTGCAGCTCATGGTCAGCCCCGGCGGGCAGGACGTGGTGAGTGGGGAGCAGGGCACACGGGGCACACAGGGTGGCACACATGAGTGGCAGCTGCAGGCTGGGCTCCCTCAGTGCCAGCACTGACCCAGCTGTGCCAAGGGGGCTGCAGGAACCTCAGCAAGGATGAGACTTCTCTGCTCTGGGAGAAATTGCCCTGTCTCAGAGGAAAGAGGCCCTGGGAGCTGGCTGAAGCACAGCCCCCTTTTCCCTTAGATCCAGTTGGAATTTCCCTTGCTGCAGCCTGTGCCTGTTGCCTCTTGTCCTGTCACTAAGAAGAGTCTGGCTCCATCTTCTCTGTAGTCCTTTGATAGCTGGAGGCAAGAGTGTCACTCCCCTTACACCCTGCTTTCCTCTGGGGAAGATCTTTGACTCAATATTAAAATGACAATTGCTACAGGTCCTATGAAAGTGAGAGGTTCCCAAGAAGGTTTCAGTCCACGGGTCACTTGCTCCAGCCTCCCTGGAGCCCAGACCTGAGGCCAAAAGACAGCTGGGCCTGATGGTGTTCTGCATCATAACCCTGACAAAAGAAGAGGGAAGGGGTGAGGAATCAGCTGTGACAGAGGCTCCCTTGGGGCATAAAGCATCCCAAAGATGTCCATGACTTTTTACTTCTCCAGGAATGTGTCAGCAGTGGGAAGAGACTGAGGTCCAAGTCTGTCCCATCAGCCTGTGAGACCATTGCCTCCCCCCAGATACCTTGCAATTTGAACACTTCTTTTCCAGCTGTAGAAGGTTGGTATTGACTGTACCTATGGCATTAAACGAGTTCAAGGTGTGATTCAGAAGGTCAAAAACTGGAGCTGTAGCCTCTGCAAGCCTGGACATCCCCTGCTTTCTCTTCCACATGGTCCCAGGAGCTGCTGAAATCCAAGGCCAAGCTGACTTTGAGCCTGGCCCTGGCTAACAGTGCAGGCTAAGCTGAGACATGCCTGTCCCCAGGGACACACAGAACCCCTCTGTGGCCACTGCCTGGGTCACTCCCTGCTCACACAAGGCACACTTGGGAGGACTGACCCAGAGCTAAATGTAGACACTCAAGAGCACAGCCTGGGAAGGAGAGGAGAAGCTGCCTGGCATGGGGAGGGGCTCTGGGGTGGGATCAGCTCCTACCCCTGGGCTGCAAGCAGGATCCTCTGCAGTTAATGTCATACAGACTGGAGAGGGGAGGGGTAACACAGGAAAGTGATGTAGCCTTCACCTCCCTCACAGAAATGCAGAGCAGCCTCTTCCTCCCTTTCTGCTCCTGGCATTTCTTCCTCCTCAGTAAAGGCAGAGTGGGAGCCCAGCAAGATTAAGGGGGTCCAGTTGCATATGTTGCAATGTCATGTTCTACAAAGGCAAAGCAGGTTCCCTGCTGAGAGCATTTTGTGTTCCAGGTGTTGAACCCCCTGCCCTGGAGATGCTGGAGAAGGATCATGTGTCTCCAGACCACGTGTAGGTATTGTCAGTCCTGTCTGTCTTGAGAAGAAGGAGATCCTTGAGTGTATCTGAACTACTGGGGAGGCAACAGCAAGGGAGATCCCACTCCATGTCAGGGCACAGCTGAGCAGTTGGGTGTAAATCAGTGCCTGAGGCTTTGTGGGATGGAGAATGCCTGTGCAAGGACATTTTCTAATCCCTTCCTTTTTTCTTGCCCCATCCCTGGTAGGTTAAATGTCCAGAAGGTACTTCAGGAGCTGAAACATTACCATGGGTAAGTGTGTCTGGGAGAGGAACAGGGGTGGGGAGGTCACAGGACCCACCTGGCAAAGGACACTTGGTCCCTTGAGGGGACAATCCCCAGGGTACCAGAATCCCTGATTCCTTCCAGTGACACTATGGGAGAATGGCAAGGAGAAGGGGCATTCTGTGTGTCTCTTCTGTAACTCTAAATGTGTTCCTGCCCCATCTCCAAAGATGACCCAGAAGTTCTGCTCTTGTGTTTTCTGCTGTGTGTCTGATGCCTTTTCCCTGCCAGGGTGAAACAGAGAGCTTGTGTGCCAGAAGGCAGCGATGCTTCCCAGCAGAACCTCACTTGGTTTGAGTTCCTGTCTAACGAGTAAGTGAGACAGAGGGTAACCCACACACCTCGTGTTCTGAGAGAAGACTGATTTCAAGTCCCCCTCCATCTAACCCCTACTGCCCTGCTAACCCTGAGTGCAGAACACTGGGATTACAGGGGCTCAGCCAGGACTGGGGCACTGAACAAAACCACAGACAACAGACAGAACCTGCACACACAGTTTGAAAGTTCAGCTCCTTATTTGCAAGTGTCTCATTAATAAATGACATGGCTGATGCCAAACCAGATCCTCCAGGAGATGGAAAGCTCAGGCTCAGAGTTCTAAAGTAATGCTTTAATGAACTTCATCAGTGATCTGGCTGAGTTGGGCCTGGCTAGTGACCTTCCCCTTTGTTAGGATGTTTTTGTTCTACTTCAGAAACGAGGAGAGTGGAAAGAGTGAGAAAGCCGAGAAAGGCACGAAGGTGATGCGACGTCTGAGCTCCCTGCGCAGCCGCGTCACCGGCTCCTGGCAGAAGGATAAGGTAAGGGGGGACGTTGAATTTGTGGAAGGAATTGGTAAATTCTTCAAGTAGGAAAGGGGATCTGACCCCAGAGAGCAGTTTTTGGGTGGCTGAGACCTCTCTGTTGGTCAGCAGATGCACGGGGCAGAGCGATCCCTGACTTCCAGCCCACGTTGCTCCAGGGTGTGTTGTGGATGCTGCTGTGCTGCTCGGGATGCTCCTGTGCAGAGCAAGAGGAGTGCCTTGGCTGGGTGACTGCCTGGGTCACCCTCTGTGGCAGGGAGGAGTCTGCAGAGACACAGCCAAGTGCTGCGTCCTGCCCTTTGCCACACCTAGACTGGATCTAGACTAGAGGGACTTGCCCAAGGCCTGGGAAAGCATTTGGGAAAAGCCCTGCCCTCCCACTGCACCTGAACCCACCAGCCTCCTGCACACTCCTTTGTGCCTGCAGGGAAAGGAACGTGTGGGCAGTGCCAGGCCTGCCACGAGCTGTGTTTTTCTCTCCTTCCAGGGTAAGAGCAAAGAGCAGCCAAAGGAGAGAGAGAAGGACAAAGAGGCAAAGGAGCCAAAAGAGAGGTGGAAAGAGATCAATGGGCACCAGCTCGTGCCAGGGGTTTTCTCCAGTTGCACCAGCTGCTCACTGTGTGCCAAACCTCTTGTGAATAAAAGTGGTCTGCAGTGCCTGAGTGAGTATGGCTGTTACTGCCTGGCTCTGCCCCAGCCTCTGCCCCCGCCTCCCCTCCAGCCCAGCCTCTCACCCGCCTAAACCCGCCTCCTGGACTGCCTAAACCCGCCTCCTCGACTGCCTAAACCCGCCTCCTGGACTGCCTAAACCCGCCTCCTGGACTGCCTAAACCCGCCTCCTGGATTGCCTCACTTCTCTGCCTAGCTCGGCTTTACCCCTCCACTTTGCTTGGTCTGGCTTGGTCGTTTCACCAAATAGCCTCAATGATCTCTAAATCCTGCCTGGCAATAGTTTACCCTCATTTTCTTTGGCCACTTGACCATTTCCTGCCCCCTTCCCCCAAGGAAGGTTCTAAGTCAACTTCTCCTTTACTAATTCTCTTTTCCCATGAAGTTCTGCTTTGCCTGAACAAATATCCCAACTGCCTGAGTGCAGCTGGATCTTTCAGGCTGTTTTTCACAGCTATAGTGATGTTTCAGCTCAGCATCTGCCCTATCCACGGGCAGAGGGATTTCTAGTGCATCCAAAACTTCATTAACTAACACGGAAATCAGGCAGTGCCTCCCAGGACCTGCATGGATGAGGCTGTTGCTTTACAGCTCTGAGCAGTGCCAGTGTGTGTGCTCCCACTGCATCCCCTGTGGCATGGCTTTGGCTGGCAAACCCTGCCCCTCCCCTTTGGGGCAGGTACTCAGGGCACTGAAGAGCATTTTAATTCCCACGGGATTGTCTGTGGGCAGAGAAAATGTTCTGGCATTGAAAGGATTCCTCTCTTTCTCCATGCTGTACCCTCAAGCTGTGCTTGCTCTCCAGAGAGGGTCTCTCAGAGGCTCTTAAGGTCAGTAAAACCTTCTTGGGGCAAAAGAGGACTGGCTGACCTCGGACATGTGTGGTGAGAAGTGTATTTTCCCTTCAGGGCTGCTGGAGGGAAATGGAAAAGGGGCACAGACCTGGCTATTAGTTTCATTTTTCAGGTGTCACAGCAAAAAGTGGGGAGCAGGGAGCTGAACAAGAACCTCGTGGATATTTAGAGAGAGCCTAAATATTCTGGGAGGAAGCAGAGTTATGCCCTGTCAGTGCTGTTTGAGGAACCTCCCAGCAGAGGCTCCAATTGCAATCCTGCTTCTCAAAAATACCTTCACTCGAGGGGATACACAGTCCCAGTGCAGCAGGAGTTGGAACCACGCTCCAAGCATGGCCTTGGGAATGCTGAGGTTGTTTTAGTGTGAGTGATTCTCCTCTGGACAACTGCTGTTGAGATCTGTGGTCTGGAGTTGGAGCTGTTGAAATGGGAGTGTGGCTCAGCGTGTTGTTATCCATCATAAATGTGCTGGGACTGAGCAAGAGTTATAGTAGCTTTTACCTTGTTCCTCAGCCCTCTCATGAGGGACCTGTGTTTTGTCTTGCTAACACTCAGAAGAAAAACCCCAAGGTGGCTGAGGAACTGGTTAGTGTTTGGGACTGTGTGACATGTCCTCTGGCTCTGGGCTCTCAGGGGTGCACTGCCCAGGCTAATGTGGGCACCAGGACAGCAGGGCTGGCTTGACTGTGTTTCCTCTGCTCCAGCTGAAGCTGAACAATCAGGCAGGGCTTGGAGATGTTCATTAAAATTAATGGCCTGTCTGGTGAGATCTGGACTGGGGTTTGTTGTGGGACAGCTGTTGGCCTCAGAGTGCCTATATTTGGATGATGCTGGGCTGAAACCTTTGCAAGCTGCCTCTGGGCTGGTAGCTGATATCACCAGCTCCTGTTGCTGCAGCTCAGAGCAGTGTGTGGTCTCCTGAGGAGTCCCTGATAGAGCTCCAGGGCCACCAGGAGCAAAAAAAGAAGCAGGCTTACTTTTCAGGAGTGTGAGCTGCTCTGTCAGGGCTCAGTGTGAGCTGTGGTTGCTGCCAGGAGCCGAGCAGAATTGGCTGCTGCTCTTGTTTTCTCATCATGAACTCACATTTCGCCATCTCTCCGCCTCGGCCCCCAGCCAGCCCTCGCTCCATCGCTGGTCAGGTGCTGCTGTTGATGTTGTCTTGGTTGATGTGGTATTTTTAACTGCAGCACCACCACGTGGTACGAGGCAAAACGGGCTCGTGGAAAGCAGAAGAAAAGATGGGGGTTAAAAAAAAGGGATGAGATGAAGCCAGGGAGAAGAAGGATGGGGGGATGATTGGGAAGCCTGAGGTGTTTTCACTGCCCAGCAGACACAAAAAGTCTGGTGGCTTCCATGGCTGTGATGAACTGAAGGAGTGAGAGCTTTTCTTACTACAGACAGTGGCAGCAGGAGGAATTCTACTTTTTAACTCAGAGCAAAGAACAATTCTTTGCTAGAAACATGCATGTGAGCTGTGAAGAAGGCTCTACCAGCCTGAGTGGCCTGGTACATGGTGTCTTGTTTCCTCCTCTCACCTGATTCCTCCCATCTATCCTTACATCACGTGGACAGTCTCCCAGGGATGGAGGAAGGAGGTTGTGCTGTGTGTCAGGAGTGGACACAGGAGAGTCTCTGCAGCTCCCAGATGTGCTGTCAGGAGCCTGGCAGGGATGGAGGACAAAGAGGAATGATTGAAGTCACTGGGATCTCTGCAACAGCGACCACCCAGACTCTGCCGTTACGTAAACTCTGAGCTGAGATTCTCTGGGTTTATTGTTCACCTGGAAATGAGAAAGCTCCTTCTGAGCCTCTTCTGTCAAGGGTGGAGAAGGTTCTGTGCCTAAATTAATCCTCTCTTATAAACATGCTTCCAGAGTTTATGCAACAAGAGTTAGATGAGTCCCAGGAAAGCCCTGACAGGAGGAGAGCTCTCCAAGCAGGCTGGGCCGTGGAGGCGAGCCAAGGATATGCTGTGGAATACAGATGGAAGCAGGATTGCTTCCCTCCTAGTGACCTGAGCCTGAGCACTGGGGTAGAAGTGGGTCTTCTGCACCTTCTTTAGTTGACAGTCACATCTTTGTTACTTTATAGGAAAGGCAGAGCCTGGGCCCCTTAGCAGGGTCAGATCAAGCATCCTCTTCAAAAATAAACCTATATTGTAACCAAAGCTTGTTGGGCTTCAGACAAACTCCTTTAAGAGAAAGTGCTGGATTAAATGAATCTTCCTGAACAATGCAGACTGTGCTGGACTGTCCTAGGCTGACCCTTGCTGGCTGCTTCAGTGCACTGGCTGATCTCTGACAGATTGCTGTAACAACTGGTCGCCAGGGCTTGTTTAAGGCGCGTTGTGAAAGAGGTTTGGAGAACCATTTCCTTTCTCACAGTGGGCAAATGAGAGGACATGGGTCTGTGCAGTTTGTCAGGCAAACATCCTTCATCCATGGCCAAGGAAAGGCCAAGGTGCGAAATTCACCTCTCACTTGGCACTTGTGCCTGCACAGTTTTGCTTTTAGGATGTCCAGTGCAGCACCAACAAGCTAATATGGGAGGATAGTTTTGGCTTATGATAAGGGGGAATTGCGTGATTTTTCTATCCTGAAATTTCTGCTTATAGGCCACACAGAGTCCTGAGAAAGCTGAAAAGCAGCAGACAACCTGGAACTTTGTATTTCCGGAGGGAGACACAGCTGCCAAAAAGCTTCTATTTTGAGGGGAAAAAGGAGGTTTGGCTGCTGTAACATGATGACAGTGATAGATGGACTGGGAGTCCCACTTGGAATAAATGATCACTGACAGGATTCCAAACAAACAGAGGCGAAACCAGAGCAGCTGTGTCAGGCTGTGGTTAAGGTGGTTATGAGCCAATGGAGCGGGATCTGAAGCAAATGTGGAAGCGGCTGCAGCGTTGGTTGCAGAGGAAACACTGACTGAGCCACGAGTGCTGACACAGAGCTGCTTCACCCAACTCCAGAGGTTTCAGAAAAGGAAACCAAAGTACACCCTTCTCTCAGTGCTTCTTCTTTTCTTCTTTTCACTTTCTTTTCCTATCTGAGCAGTACTGCTTTCATTTGGAACAGCTCCAAGTGCTGCCCCTTCCATCCCCTGATAAAACCTCAGGATCTTGCACACTCGAGCTGACAAATACAAAAGGCTGCAGGTCAGGAATGTCCCCGCGACACATTCAGCGAGAAACCTTTTGTTATCACACAATTGCACAGGGTTGGACCAGTGGTGCTCTTCTCTTCCTTGCAGCCCAGCCCTTAGCTCTGAGCTACAGAGTCTCTGAGCTGGCTGCTGTGCCAGATTCCGCACTGATTTTCGGCGATGCCCCCGAGGCAGCTGCCCAAGCACAGCACAGTTCTCTCCCCGTGACAGCTGCGGTTGGGCAATCTGCAGTGCTTCACCTTTGTATCCCAGTGAAGTGCCTGAGGATTGCTCAGTCACCGAGTGACAGCCAGCTGTTTACCCCCAAACCACTTTATTTAAGCATTATTTCCCTGTAGTGCTGACAGGCCCCAATAAACAACTGGGACCTCATTGTGCTCAGTCCTGTGGAGAAGCAGCTCAAAAGGGAACATTTGGAAAAGCTTGCAGCTATGAGATGAAGTGAAAAATAAGATGGATTAACCAAGTGGCAGTGTGGAAACTAGAGACCATTCTGGTCCCATGGCAGGATTGCAGCACATTCCCAGCCCAAATGGTGGCAGGTTCTTTCAAAGCAGCACGGGAAGGCTGCAGGGTGGATTTTGAGAGGGAAGTTTGCTTTGTAATCGTGTGTGTTGTCTTTTCAAGCTCAACAGGCGACTTGTATATGTGTGATTTAAAATATGACAAGCTTTCAATCAATGTTGTAGATCCTCAGAGCAAAATCAGGAGGTAATGTTGGGTCGTGAGCTCTTCCCAGTTTTGCCCCCTGTGCTGGGTACTCCAGCAGCCCCGTGCTAGTGCAGCAGATCATGGTGGTGTCAGGGAGAAGGGGGTTTTTCCAGCAAGCACTTTGATTCCACAAGTCAGAGCATGGATCTGCTGATAGTGAAGATAATTCCCCTTGGCTCCTGCCTTGCTGTTGAGGACAGGTAGGGAAGCCAACCTGCTGGGCACCCCAGCCTTGCCCTGGCAGGGCGTCCATAAACACTCCAGTGTGTTGGGATGGCAAATCCCACTGGGCTGTTATTGAGGAATTCTGTATTTCAAGTGTGCTGCACACCCATGAGGTACCCTGGGATGGGGTACACTGGGGATGTGCATCCCACAGGGTACCCTGCTGGAGGTGGCACTGGGGATGCTGCTGAATGGGGTACACTGGGGATGCTGCTGGATGGGGTACACTGGAAATGCTGAATCCCACAGGGTACCCTGCTGGATGGGGTACACTGGGGATGCTGCTGGATGGGGTACACTGGGGATGTGCATCCCACAGAGTACCCTGCTGGATGGGGTACACTGGAAATGCTGAATCCCACAGGGTACCCTGTTGGATGGGGTACAATGGGAATGCCACATCCCATCTGCCACGGGCTCTTTTGTCTCTGTGGCTGCCAGGAGAACTGTGTGCCCTCCCTGAGGAAAAAGCATGGGCCCCTCACTAAGGGGCAGGTGCAGGCTGGGGGGCACACTGTGTGCCCTCCCTGAGAGGATGGCATGGGGCATGGGGGGCTGTGGGCCCTCCCTGAGGGGAAAGTGTGAGCTGGGGCAGTCAGTGCCCTCCCTCGGGGAAGGTGTGGGCCGGGGGTGGCAATTTGTCCTCTCTGAGGGAAAAGGGCACGGTTTGTGTGCCCCTGTGCCTTCCCTCAGGGCAAAGCGCGGTCTGAGGGTGATCATGCCCTTGCTGAGGGGAAAGCGCAGGTTTTGTGTGCCCGTGTGCCCTCTGTGAGGGGAAAGGGCAGATTTTGTGTGTCCGTGTGCCCTCTGTGAGGGGAAAGGGCAGATTTTGTGTGTCCGTGTGCCCTCTGTGAGGGAAAAGCTCAATCTGTGTGCCCCTGTGCCTTCCCTCAGGGCAAAGCGCGGTCTGGGGGTGGTTGTGCCCTTGCTGAGGGCAAAGCGCAGGTTTTGTGTGCTCTTGTGCCCTCTCTGAGGGGTTCCTGAGAGAGCGCAGGTTTTGTGTGTCCGTGTGCCCTCTGTGAGGGGAAAGAGCAGGTTTTGTGTGTCCGTGTGCCCTCTGTGAGGGGAAAGCGCAGGTTTTGTGAGTCCGTGTGCCCTCTGTGAGGGCAAAGCGCAGGTTTTGTGTGCCCGTGTGCCCTCTGTGAGGGGAAAGCTCTGGCTGTGTGAGGCCGTGTGCCCTCACTGAGGGGAAAGCGCAGGTTTTGTGTGCCCTCTGTGAAGGGAAAGCGCAGGTTTTGTGTGCCTCCCCCGAGGGGAACCACCGGGATTTGTGTGCCCTGCCCGAGGGGGGACCCGGCACCCTCCGGCCGCGCAGGCGCTCCGTCCCCTCTGCCGCTTTCCCTTCCGGGACACCGGGGCGTTTCCTGTTGCTGTGGCGGCGGCTCCGGAGACCGAGAGGGGACAGGGGCTCCCCGGGGAGGCCGGTAAGGCACCGGCGCTGTCAGGGCTGCCTTCGGCCCCGGCTCCCCTCCGCCTCCGCGGGGCCGCTCCTCGGGGACCGCCCGGCCGCGGCCCCTCCGCGGGCCGAGAGCGCTGAGGGGGCCGAGAGGGCCCGGGCGACGCGGAGTTTGGCGGCGGCAGCAGCAGCGGGGTGGTGTCCCCTTTGTGGTACTTTGTGGCAGGGCCAAAATAGTGTCCCCTTTGTGGCAGGGCTGAGGTGCTGTCCCCTTTGTGGCACTTTGTGGCAGGGCCGAAATAGTGTCCACTTTGTGGCAGGGCTGAGGTGGTGTCCCCTTTGTGGCACTTCGTAGCAGCGCCGAGGTGGTGTCCCCTTTGTGGCAGGGCCGCAGGTTTTACAGCCGCCCCGAGCTTTGCGGGGCGGGACGCGGCTTGGAAAACCCAGTGTTTGCGTGAGAAACCTCTTTTAGGGGCTGAAGGAGGAGGGGAGTGTTGGTCTCTGCGTTAGGGAGGAGAGTGGCTGCAGCCCGGGGTGAAATCGGGTCCTTTTGAGCCTCAGCATCCTTGTGGTCCTTACACCCCGCGCCCCGTCCCTCTCGGTGCGCACACACACGGTGTGGGTGCTGGTGCTGCAAGCAGCGACACAGGTCCGGGATGCACGTGAAAAAACCTTAAATGTTTTAAGGGGGGAATCGTGAAAACCTCTCCTCACCCCGTTTTAAATATTCCGCAGCCCTGGCACGTCGTGGGGGGAGCGGGAGGTGGTATCGGCTGAGCTCCCGTGTGCGGGAAGGGGAGCCCCGGCTGGAGGTGGGAAACGGGGGGACTGGGACAAATAACCCTGAATGTTTCCCTGGTGTTGCTGCTCTAATAAATAAGCATAATTTCTGAATATTGTTCGAAGGTTTTGTGTGTCATCTCTGTATTACCAAGAGAAGAAATGGCTGCTTCTCAGTTCCTCCCTACTCCCCTCTTTAGAGAGTTCTGTAGGTGGCTTTTTTACTTGATACGTTTTGTTTAAATTTATAAAATTCCAAGTGTTGATTTCTCTTTGGGTTGGTAAAAAAAGGAAACGTGGCTCTCAAACAGGAGCCATTGGACATTGTGTGTTGTAGTTCCACCTACTGTTTACCTATGAAATATTTTAAATACCTTTTATGATTGTCATAGTTGCTGCTTCAGTACTGTAGTGTTCCTGTACCATGGGGGAAGGGTTCAGAGTGAGAGAATTCAATTGGCACTTATATTTTTTTAGGAAAATATGCAAATTTTACTTGGTGTTGTTTGAAAAACAGAGACATCAGTTGTTTATGTGTTTTTTTTAAAAAAACACCCCATGGCCACCAGAACTCGCAGTGTTGGAAATAACACAGCCCCTGTCCCCAGTTTGCTTTGCTGATATTTTGACCATAAAACCAGATACAGTGAGCAAGTAATTATAGGTTGTTTTGGAGACAGAGAGGAATGCTCTAACAGGGAGGCTGAAACTTGAGAATTTCGTGCTGTTGCTCTCTGCCGTGGACTGTCTCTGTTGCAGAATGTGAAGTATCTCCTCTCCCTGCACCCTTCAAGGTTTTGGTTTCTGCCCCTGCGTAATTAGGCAAGTGAGAAAACAAGTAAACACGGGCCAGCAGAGCCACTGGGACAAAGTTAAATCTGCTCCCAGTTCCTAAAGATACCTGACCTGGATTTACCCAGCACAGAAACTTCCTTGTGTTCCACTGGGGCTCCTCCTCTTTCCTGAGATCTACCACTAAGTCACTCTGCTCTTTCTGGAATGCTGGAGTGGTTCAAACTGTTTCTCAGCTCGTGGTCTTGTGTGTTTCTGGGTATAAAATCAGATTTTATATTCTCGATTAGTGATTTATATGCAAGTTGTTTCCTTTATCATTTCAAGAGGGAGGAGTTCCTTGTATGGTGTAAGGGCAAGGAAAGAGTGAAGATATTCCCTTTGATCCCTGAAGCACTGGGTGCTTGAAAACAGGAAAATTATTAATTTCCAGACAAAGCTATCTTATCCTTGGCTCTCTTCTGCTGGTTGGATTTAATAGGTGGTGAATACATCCTTAGCATTAAAACAGTGCTTGGACTGCTTTTATCATTAGAATCACTTGTTACAAGGTGTCCCTGCCTGACCTTAGCTGCTTTAAAGTGTGTGGGTTTTTTTTAATCTCATTTACAAAGCACACCAAAAAAATTCCTTGAGGAAAAAAAAATCAATAGTTCAATTTTAGATTACCCATAGTGTTCTTGTGTGTTAGTTGTTTGCAAATGGCCTTTTAAGAGTTATTTTATTGGGCAGCACCGTTCCAGACCAAAGGTCAGGGTCATAGTGCTCATAATGTCTGGTGAGTCATAGATTTGTCCTGGAATCCAATTCTGGAAGACATTTATAGGGCATGGGCAGTGTCTGATCCCCTGGAAGGTATTCCAGCTGGGGGAGAAAATGCATCTGCCTGCTCCTTTCCATCCTGCTTTGTTGCCCTCTCACATGCCGTGAACGGGGTGATGCTTTTGGGTGTTGTGTTGTCCAATAAAATCTTCTAAGTTGTTAATTAGTTTCTGTGAGCCTTTGGGAAGCCATCTCATTAATAAGGAAAGGCTTTTTGTTATTCCAGCTATTAAATTCATTACTCGCAGTCATGAACAGGATTTTCTGTGATGTTTATGAGCCTTTTACTCCTCAGTATTTCTTTGCTGGCTGAGGCTCCTGTTTCAGTTTCTTTTTCATTAGGTCATTGCTGGCACTGGCCCCTACAAAATGCTTTAGCTGGAGTAAGCTGATCTGGGATAATGTGATGCTCCCAAAATTCCCAACCATTATTCCAGAACTGTTGATTAAAGCCCAGCCACAGCCTTGGTGGGTTTGCTCAGCTGTGGGGTATCAGTTGCTCTTGTGCCTTCAGCTCTGCGAGTGGTGCTGTTCCTGTCCAGCTGAGGTGACCCAAAGCCTTGGCACTTTCCCTGGTGTTCTCAGCTCTGACCAGTGCTGTGGCCCTGCTGGGTGGAAGTGAAATCCTTCAGACAATCTGCTTTTCCCTTCCAAATGAATCTTCCAGTAGTTCCAGTGGGTGATTGAGGGGGCAGAAGACAGGGCAGAGCCTGTCTCTGCCTTTCTCAGCAATACCTTCTGTGTCCCTCTGGTTTGGGAAGAGCTTGCTGACAGAACTAGGCATGAATTTTTGTACCTTCCCAAATTCTTGATCTGAATAAGACCAGATGCTGCCAGTTACTGATGGTACATACAAAAAATATTTTTCTGTGTCAGGTTTGAGTTTGCTGATGCCGCTGTTCTTTGGATGGCAGGAAACAGTAGAGTTTTGTTATTTCTATACACCTGTTAAGGTTCTGTTATTCTCTACACCCTTAACAACCCTTCATGTTCTCAAACATCAGCCTCCATGTGTGCAGGGTCCTGTCACTTCTTCCCTGGCCCCTGCCCCTCATTCTTCTTTTTCACTGTTTCTTGACCTTGCAGTTCGCTAATTCCCTGTTCAGAGAGGCTGAGTAAGAATGCAGAATAGTAACAATAAGGAACATGCAGAAAAAGGAAACCACATTTGTTACTATTCAGAAGCTCCTGCTTTGGGGCGTCCTTCCTGTAGCAGTGACTGCAAAGGTGTCTTGCACAGGGGAAGATGGAGCACGTCTTATAAATTGAAGTGTGCCAGTGAAAGTCGGAGTCTTCTGTCAGGTTTCAAAATTCTCCTGTGTGGGTAAAAATAATGCCCCTTGGAAATCATGAAGCAAGTGCATTTCCAAGAGCCTCTTGGATAATCAAGTCCTTGGATTCAGCCACAGTTTCCTGCAGCTTTTCTGTAGCATTTATCAGTTTTCTAGTATGTTCTCTCCTATTGTGTAAAGAATCTTTGAGCAGCACAGGAAAATCATACACAACACTGTTAGATATGTCAGCTGATTAAATGAAAAATACCTACTGAGAGCACTGTAAGTTGTTATCTTTAACTGAGCAAAGTGCTTGGGTTTAAAATTGAAACACATTTTTAAGCGAGATCCCTTTCAGTTACCTTAACAAGGTACCCAGGCTTTGGAAGTGGAATTTGTCCTATTAATCTTTGATAGGAAAACAGTCACTGAATGGAATCATGGAAGATGGGGAAATGTCAGGGAATATGGATGTGTAGCTGAAGTCTGATAAAATTTCTAATCATGACCATATTACAGGATTCTAGATGAATGCAGTGGATCCCAGGACTGTGTGGGAAGGCAGTGGCTGTAGGAACACTGTCTGTGAGCAGGACCTGAATCCAACCCAGCCTGAAGTTGTGGAGAATTTTCTCTATTTCCTTTTGTGTGGTGATTTTTGTCCTACAGTTTGTTCCTTTGTCTCAGGAGAAAAGGGGTTTCCATTGTTAACTACTTGTTTGGCGTTGAGGCTTGTCTTCTAACAAGCTCTTCATTTCCTGCTGATAAGTGGAGGCCTTATCAATGCTGAAATAACCAATATATTTGGTATTCTCTACATAGTTTTAGCAGGTGAATAATGTTTATACATTTTTCTCATACATTTGCAGAGGCACATACATTTAAAATTAGATGTGGTGCCTTTTGGTTTGTTGTGTGGAGTGGTAGTGGCAGGAAGAAGTGGTAAGAGGTAGAGAGAAGTTGTGGGGGGTGATTGTTTTAGTGGAATTCTTTTGTGAGCAAACTCTGTATTTTATTCCCCTCACTCGAGGAAGTTTCATGACGTGTGAGCATCTTGCAGGACTATGCACTCGGTGTTTCAGTTCTGGTTTTATATCTTTATTAATTTCTCTGTGTTTAAGTGTTTTTGTCCTGTTCTCAGACTTTTGCTGAACTTATGGAAAAGCCAAGTGAGCTTTTTTCTGGGTTAGGCTTAAAGCAGATCCCCAGTCCTGGCACCAGGCAGTGGGGATGGTTTTGAAGAGGCCTTAAATAGTTTTTCCTCCCTGCTCCAAACATAAACAGGCTTTTCTTTGGCAGGTGTGTTGTTCATCTGCCCACTTCTGCTCATTTTCTCTTTTAACAAGCATGCCTGAAATACATGGGAAGACACAAAGCCTGGTGTCCTTTACTGAGTTTCTGTGTCCTGCTTTGCTTTTTATGAAGGATCTTGATTCATAGATGGACTGTGGAAAATATTTGACACTACCAGTTGCCATCCTGGTTTCTGAAGCAGTAGTTACCAAAAGGAAGAAAAGGGATTGGATTTTACTGTATTTATTTATGGGTTTTGGGTGAGAGGGCTGCTTTGGTGCCTGAATTTGGGAACAGTTCCTTTATGAAGCTGGAAGAGTGCTGATGCTGTGGTGCTGGCAATGCTCTGATGGTTCTGGTCTGTGTTTTGATGTTGAATTTACTGTAGTTACCTTGGCTCCCAGCAATACTCTGGGCAGAAAAGCAGCTATTCCTATGAAGCCAAGGAAATTGCTGCCTTCTTGAATGGGGCCAGTTTTGAACGGGGAGACCTAGAGAAAGAGCCTTTGCTGAGATGAGGAAAGCTGTGCTCTGAGTGCGGGTCAGGCAGAAAATGCTCCTGCATCCCGAGGTGGCTCTTTGTGCCTGCACATGTGAATTGCACTGTCAGTGATCCTGAAGTTGGTGTAAAATCAAGACCAGACCAAGCACAAGGATGCTTGCCAAAACACCTGAGCTTCCTCTGCATCTGCTCCAAAACTGAGATCCTTTATGTGTCCCTTTTCCTTTCCCTTGGTGGGAATGACAAGGATAACTGGGATAATGAAGACTTTTTGTGTGTGTTTCAGATTGTGCAGTGAATGTCCATAAGAACTGCAGGAACTTGCTGGCTGAATGCAGCAGCATCAGACCCAAGGTGGGCTTTCACATTTGCTCTTCTTTTATAATGACAGGGCTTGACATAGTAATTTTAATTTATGTGAGTGGTTTAATTTACATCAGTGCAGAATCTTGCCTTACATCTTCAAGACATCGAGTAGTTATTAACTTGTCATTGTAGTAATTAATGGTAATGTATGTAGGGAAAATAAAGTGAAACATTTTATTGCTGTACTGAAAATTACTTACCTTGTGCCTCAGAACTGTGACTAACCCTTCTAAGAATGCTCAAACCCATCACTTTTTGGGGGAACATAATTGAATTATATGGTGCCTTTGAGTTTTGTGCCATCTCAAAGCTGATGGAGGAGCATGAGGGGAGTTTGGTTGTAACAGTTGCATGTTATTTCTGAGCTGGGCAATGCAGAATAAGTGATTTCATTTGTGAACTGTGATGAACTTTGCCTTGCTAAGCAGTTAATTTTTTATCTGTGTCACCCCAGTGCCTGTGATTGCATGCAGGGTCACAGGTTGGTTTCAGATAGATGTCTATCTGCCAAGGTCTTTTATTCTGGTATTGGGTTTGACAATCATTTCCTTCTCCTTATAACTGATAATACTTGAGGGAGTTTTAGTTTGGTTTAACCTGCAAGTGTTGATGATTTCAGAGACTGATAGCAGATTAGGGAGTACTGTGAGGGGGAAAGAAAGAGCAGAGCAGCTCGGACCTGAGCAATTAGAGGTTAGAGGAAGTGCTTTCAGCCATTGGTGATATAGAATGTAGCTCTTTTGAGAGCAGAAATGTTCTTGTGGGGGTTTTGATACATAATTCGAAACATCTCAGGGCACTGTGCATTTTCCTTTTAAACCCCAAGATTCACTTGCTCTGATGCTTTCATTTCCACCCTTCACCACCACCCAAACTTGCATGGCTAAACCAGCCCTGCCAAACCCCTCCTGAAGAGGGCAGAGAGGCAGGGGTGGCACCAAGTGGGCTGAGGAAGGAGAACCCAAAGGAAAGCTCCTCACAAGCCATTTATTACAGACTGTGTTACTTATTTCATTGTATCAGAATGGTTTTTAATATGCAAGAAGGAGAAAGTTGTACAGATTATCAGGGATGCAATTTGAAACGGGCAGCCTGAATTTTTATCAGATCTGGCTGGGTTAGTTTAGTCAGTATTGCTGTAAACTAAACAGCAGCAAAGTGGGGGTGAAGACTGTCAACAGGAAGGTCTACTTTCATCTAATACATTCATTATCATAGCTTTAACTCAGATGCACCTTCACTTTTGGTTCTTTTCAGCCTGAGTTATGCCTCGTGGCATTTTTGCACAGTGTTAATGTCTATATGCCATTCTTCTGGCACATGAGAAAAACCAAAGCTGTTACTGAGTAAATCTCTTGTATTCTCAGAGTACAGCTTCACTTCCAGTTAGTGCTGTAGGATAGAAAAAACCTGATTCATTTTTCACTGAAAGTTTGGTCTGTATGTGTGAGAATATTGTCTTTTTTCTTATAGCAGAAGGATTTGCAGCACAGACCTTCTGGATCTCCACAAAGTTCGCCCCAGTGCATTTCCCCAGGTTTGTACTAAAGAATGATTTCTGTGCTCAAGGCTTATCTGTTCAATTGTATTTTTTTCTTTAATATGTTTTAAAGGCTATACACAGTGTGTTATTGAAGTATAGAGAAGGTCTCTTTTAATAAGATGGCTTCATTTTTTTTTCTATTGGGAATGGCTTAGAGGCTCCTGGCAATCTCCTGTGTGTTTTTATCTCTTTATCTTTATCTTTTTATTTTTCTACATACCTTCTTGCTGTGTAACCTCAAAATATCATGGTGAAAAGGGATCAATAAGCTCGTTTTTCATTGATTGTCTATTCTCTGGCCTCTGAAAAGACTAGAACTGTGAACTTTGTTTTACATCAGATTTTCATAATTGTCTATTTAAAACTTGCCTGCAGCTAGTGGTTGCTAGAAATCTCTAAGACAAGCTAGCACTAATGGTCTGAACATAAATCTTTGTTGGAACAAAGTAGGAAAAAAGGATCTGGGAGGAAAAAAAAACCAAGAAGAAAGAACAAGCTCTGTTGCAGCATAGGCTTTGAAATACCCTTTTGCTCCTGGAAAGGAGCATCGTGGTCGTAGGTGTATTAAATGGCATTTTAATTTGTAAGTATTACAAGGTGTGTATTAAGGGACTTTTTGCTCCGAGGTGGTTGAGTGTAACCAGAGCAGATCTGTTTTCTGCCTTGGAGTTGATGGACAGCTGTCAGAGCACGGCTGACAGGGGAGCCTGAGCATCGCTCTGGGCGTTTCAGGTTCTATCAATACATTTTCATTTACATTACAAGGTGGCTCCTTCACAAAAGACTTCTTACCAGGAGGCAGCACAGGGAACAATCGTTTTAAGGATGTAGGTGTCTATTTGCATTGCCAAGAGTGGGTTTGTGTATTTGGGAGGCAGAGCAGAGGCTGAGGGAGGAGAAGGGACTGGTGACACGGGGGTGTGTGGGGCCGGGGCAGCAGCAGAGCCGCGGTCGATGTGGGCGCTCAGCGGGGCGCACCCCGTGCTAATTGGACTCAGGAGATGGTCCGTTCCCACTGCACTCTCTGCCAGCCAGCCAGGACTTATTCTCCATGGTCAAAAGCAAGGGCTGGAAAATAAAAGAACAGCTAATAGCCTGGGCATTGTATGTTCTTACCCACAGCATAGCCCTGCACTCTGCAGTGCCCAGCAAAAAAGCCCCAAAGATACTGGATCAATGTGAAAGAGAAATTCATTTTAAGAAGGGTATAAACTGTGTTGTGTGTCCCCCATCCGTCTCCCCATGCTTTGCCTCTGGAGAGTTCTGGGTTTGGCCTGTCGTGAAACAGAACTTTGTGTTCCTGGCTTGTGGAGCACAGTAAGAGAACTTGATGGCCAGGGATTTCAGCACTTCCCCAGATGGAAATGAGAGGACTTTGGTTACTAAGCCTTTGTTTAAGAAATTTGCTTTGACAAATCATGCTAATGTCTAATTAGTCTGCTCTTTGGGCTTGGAGCTTATCACTTGGAGGTGATGGAAAGGACTCAGTTTAGCCAGTTGTAGGCTGACAATGTGCTGTGTATGTAGCCAGGAGATTTCAAAGCCAAGGTTTTGGGAAGGGTGTTTCCAGCAGGAAGAGATGTGGTGATATAATTTCTGTTAAATGTCATTGATGAAACCTCCTCTGCAGCCCTAAAACAATTCTTGTGTCAATGAAGATGAAATGAGAGACAAGCAGACCTCACAGGGTATGAAAAAAATGTGGAAAAACCTGTTTCTTGAGAAGAACCACAAATACTGTGGTTTAACTGTGCTCCACTGAGCAAGGCAGTGTGGAGGAAGAATAATTATCAGTGGAGGTACACTGAGGAGTGCAGCCTGAAAGGGGAACTTTTGGGAATGGATGGACACCAGTGTTTACTAGAAAAGGTGTAGATTGGTGACAAATAAACTTCAGCAGACCCCCTTGAATTGTGACAGCAGCAGCATCCCTGACCCTGGGCTGGGACAGGAGCTGTGCCTGCAGTGGCAGAGTCCCGGGCTCAGGGATCCAGGAGGTCTCTCCCACTCCCATGTCCTTAAAAGCACTTTTCAAAAAGGGCAGCTGCAGACCTTGCCAGGGATCAGTTCTAAAGATTGTCTGGCTGAGACTTTGACTTCCCTGAAGTTCCTTTTTTAAAAGGATGTATTTTGTCTCCTGGTCCTTATCATTCATTACAGACATTAGTACTAAATAATTGTATCCATTTTTTATAAGTCTATTACAGGCTTCCATGTATTGTGTAATAGTGATTAAAGTTTCAAATATCTTTCCAGTTCACAATCTGCCTAGATTTAAAAAGCATTAAAAAGCTGCAGTATTAAAATTAAATTTAGCTCTGGTATCTATTATGTGCAGTGTGTGTGCATGCAGATACAAATCGCTGTGAGCAATAAGCATTGCAAAGAACTTGTGGTTTTTCTGTGCTCCCTGATTTTTTCTTGTTTGCCATGAAATGTTCTCTGTCCTTATACGGTGGGGTGTGAATAATTGTGTGTAGGTTCTGGTGTTTTACTAAAGCAGAAGATACTTTGCAATTTCCACACTAAATGGGCACAGTGGGGACCAATTTCCTGCACTTCAGACCTGCTGATTTAGCCAATACAGTAAGTTAAGTGGCAGCTTTACATTTCTAGAAGGATCACAGGTAGTATAAAAACAGAGCATCTCTGGGGCCACTTTACTGTGCCAAGTCTGAGGGCAGCCAGTGGCGAGCATGGGGAATACAAATTCAAAAAGCAGCGGCAGGAGCAACGCGCTTCCCGCTCCCCCCGAGCTGTCTTTTTGTGGCTCCTTCTCGAGAAAATGGAATGAGAACGTGTTTTTGGACAACGAGCTCTTGACCTCCAGGATCCTGTCGGTCCTGCGGCCGCACTCGGAGCGGGGGCTGCGAGCGGGAGAGCTGCAGTGCCCCCCTCACTTTCTGAGCACCAACTCCCTCTTTGCCTCCCTAGCCACGTCCCTGAAGGAGCAGCCGCGGGGGCTCCTCCTGGGAGCCGATGGGCCCCCGGCGCTGTCCCGCAACCTCGGCATGACGATCGCCCCGCGGGGGAACTGCCCGGCCGCGCTCAGCGCTGCGGGACCTGTTGGTAAACTGGGGTAAGTGAACCGCTGCTCCTCTGCCTTCGGCTGCTTCCCCCGTGTCGACTGCACAGTGGTGGGTTTCGAGCTCCAAAGGGCTTTATGGAGCTTTTAACGCTGGAAGTTATTTCCCTGAACGATATTTCCCTGCTTGCTTTGTTTGCTTGTTTAAATCACCCTTTCCTCTGTCACGAGTGGCAGCCTATAAATAGAGTGGTATTTGAGTATCTCTGTCCAGATCGTGGTTTTCATGGATATATCTGTCATGAGAATTGTTGTGAAATGCAGAAATCTTTGATTTCAGCTATTCTGGGTTGTGCTGGTGCTGACTGGTGTAGGAGACAGGAGTGTTTTAAACTGCCCAATACCCTGATTAAAATACTAGACAAACTCCAAGCTAACAGCTGTTTTGAGCAGCTGTTTACTTTTGCTGTGCCCCAGTAATGCTCCCTTCCCAGTGAAAGTGCCCTTTGTACTCTGAACTCTGGCTTTTCACCAGGTGATGTCCTTTGAAACTGTCATAGCAGAAGTTGCAAACTTTGCTGATGCTGCTCTAATTAAACTGTAATATTTCAGTGGTGGAGTTGCTAAACTGATGTAACTTTCTGAGGAGTGCAATGATACCTTTTATTAATTCACTATAAGATAATTGCACTGTAGGAAAGAGGCTTGTTAAAGTAGTTGGATTGTTTTTAGTGTTTGTTTGGGGTTTTTTTGTCAAGTAACTTAAAAACTATAAATGTTCTGTATTGATCCCTTGGTCTGATTTCTTTGGCCATTTAGCCTGATTTCAGGAGACATGGATGAAGGGGATTCAGGCTTTGTAAAATTCAAGCAGACTTCAGATGACGTTGTCTCGCTTGCACCTTCAACAGCAGACTCCATTTTTCTGGAAGGTATGGAATTTCTGTGCTTTTCAGGATTGTTGTGCAACTTCTTACATGGGTTTAAAGCAGCACTAAGATGTTTTTATTCTTCTTGTTGTCGTTAATGATGGTAATGAAGGATATGGTGACAAACAGTTTACTAATAATTGAAATGAAATGTGCTTCTGGTCTAGATGCGTATTCTGTGTCCCTCCGGAGTGAAATAGAAACAGATGCTCATGAGTTTGAGGCAGAGTCTTGGAGTGTTGCAGTGGAACAGCCTTATGCAAACAGACACAAAAATGTTAAAAAAAGGCAAGATGTCATTTATGGTAAGAGCATTTGTTAGTCTTAATACTTCTTCTATTTGTTAGTCTTAAAACTTCTTCTATTTCATAGTCTTAAAACATCTTCTATTCCGTAGTGCCACTGTTTTGAAACAGAGCAGAAATCATTTTTATGGGCTCCAATTTTGACTTGTGCTTGAAAGCTGAAGTCAAGTGAAGGTTTTCAGGTCTGTTACCTGTCTCAGTGTGCATAACTCCTTCTGTGAATGCTTTTAAGCAACCCCTAGGTTTGTGTGCCTCTGTAAGCAGCAAAGCCCAGCTGTAGAATTAGGGAACAGCTCAGCTGCCACTGGGAGATGTCCTTAAATAAGTAGGGTCAGTCACTGCTGGGTTGGGATATTAACAAAGCCAGTTTAAGAGCTTCACATGAGTGAGGCAAAGACTGTGGTGAAGAAGATGATGGTGGGTTTCAGAGCCTGCTCTTCTGTCTCCCTAGTCACTGCACAGCATGTAAATGACTTTTTGGTTTTATTTTTGTGTCTCCCCTTGCCCAGAGCTAATGCAGACTGAAATGCACCATGTTAGGACACTGAAAATAATGCTGAAGGTGTACTCCAAAGCCATGAGAGAGGAGCTGCAGTTCTCAAATGCAGTGATCAACAAGCTCTTCCCCTGTGTGGACGAGCTGCTGGAGATGCACGGGCAGTTCTTGCTCCAGCTCAAGGAGCGACGGAAGGAATCCTTGGAAGAGGGCAGTGACAGGAATTATATAATCCAGAACATTGGAGACCTTTTGGTAAAACAGGTGTGAATTAAAGTCTCTCAGTGACTGTAGACACTATTAAACTTCTAAAAAGCTAATTTTAAGGGTAAGGGGAGGTTATGTAAAGATTGATTTCATCCGGGGTTTATGAGTATCTCCCCAGTGCAATGTGGGAACACAACTCCCAGGAATGGGATTAGTCACAAATAACAGGAAATGTTCATTAAATGTTCTTTGGGTGTGTATTTGTACATGTTGTGGGATATATGACTGTGGATTGGTTCTGGTTTCCATCTATTCCAAAAGCAAAGTAACACATTCCTGATGTCCATCCCAAACATGGCTCTCCTGCAGTTAATGACAAACTTCTTCTTCTGACCTTTTGAAAGTGTAGTCAAGATCCTTTGAACTCAGCAGAGCTTTAGCACCATTCTGGCGTTTCTGTGCTATATCATGACCATTTTTTTGCCCTTTACCTTTAAAGGCCTCCAACTTTTTAAATGCAAAGGCCCAGAAATCTTTTTTAAAATTCTCATAATGACAACCATCATTTCATGTTTGCTTATCTTGTGGTATTCCAAGCTCTCATGTGTCACACTGCATAAATCTCATTTCTGGTACAGAAGAAATTGAAATACTGAAGAATTGTCTCAGAAATCAGCCACTGTAAAAGCATGTTAAACCTGGGCTTTGTAGGGGAGATGAGTTTACTCTGAATGATTCATGTCTTTCATTTTTATATTTCCAATTAGTTTTCAGGTGAAAATGGGGAGAGAATGAAAGAAAAATATGCTGTTTTCTGTTGTGGACACAATGAAGCTGTTAGTCACTATAAGGACCTGCTCCAAAGCAATAAGAAGTTCCAAAACTTAATAAAGGTAAAAAACAACAAGAAATCTCCCATTCTGACTATGCAAAATAGATTCCTTCATTGCTTTAGGCTTTGTTTTGTACTTGAAGCTCTTGAATATGAATGAGCAGGGTTAGAGGCATATTCTCATTATTTGAGGGGTTGTTGGCTTCTTGTATTTTAGATCTTTTGAGCTATTTGGCCACAAAGCCACAATTAGCAGGTGTTAAATTTGAGGCAGGCTCTTGAGAGCACCTGGGATTGGGGAATAGAGCATCTGTTCTATTCATGGCTCTGTCTCTGACTGCCCTGCTGTGTGGCCATCGTGGCAAATTGGCTTGATAATAAATTTAATCGATGAGAAATGCTGTTGATGAGCTACTCTAGGCAAAGCAGGGGCTCGTAGTCAGGTCTTGCTCACAACATCATCTTTCCAAACCCAGAAGGTTGGCTCCAGGGTGCTTTGTATTTCTGCTGCACACTGTAATGTGTAAATAATAGGAAGGGCTGAAGAGACATGGCCAAAGTGGAAGCTGTAACCTGAATCTCAGATGGCTTTGCAGAGGCCTAAATATTCTCATTTTCCAGTCACCAGTAAGTGATACTGTGTGAACTTTCCAGCATAGCTCTACACTTATAGGTTGCCTTAACCAGGCATTTTAAAGTGAGAGCCCTTTACTTCCAAGGAACTAAATAAGTTTAAAAATATTAAAGTTTTAAAATATGTAACCCCAGTCCTTGCAAAGATGGATCCTGGCACTGTGTTCTCCTGCCAGGTGTGTGCTGTACCTGCAGCCACACTACCTTGTACTTTACAGTCCTCCTCCTCTAAACAGGAGTGTGTTTGTGTAGATCAGCCTACAGTGTTAAACACTTAATTTCTTCATTATTGACCTAATTTAGCTATTAAGTGATTGGGTTTGGTTTTAAAAAAATGTATTACTTTTTGTATTTAAGGACTGATCCTACTGAAAAAGCCAATCACTTAGCAAAAGGCAGTCAGACACTTCAGATCTGGAACTTCCCCTGCTTGACTCCACGTTCAGTTAACAGTAGCTGAAAGCAATAACTGAAATATTTTCCAGCAGTAAAAGCAGTTTGTTGTGTGTTGTCAGGAGTTTGGCCTCAGTCAAGGAGCACAGCTACTTTTGTGGTGCTGTGCCTGATGAGCAGAAATGTTTTGCCTCACAGACATGTGAGTGCAGAGCGAGCTGGGGGAGCAGCTTGTGCAGTGGGGGTGATGAGTGTGCCTTGCTTTGCAGAAACTTGGGAACTGCCCCCTGGTGAGGAGACTGGGTGTGCAGGAGTGCATCCTCCTGGTGACCCAACGCCTCACCAAGTACCCGGTGCTGCTGGAGAGGATCATCCAGAACACAGAAGGTGGGCCTGGGGGCTGTGCTGCATGCAGCACAGTTGTGTTCCTTCTGTTTTTTGCCATGCTTTGCATGTTGTGTCCTCAGGCAGGGAGGGACAGGCTGGTAACAGCTTTCTCACTTCTTCTTTAGCTGAAGGTGCCATTTTAGATGCAGATCTCACCTTGACAGAGGGTCAATGGGACTCAGAATGGTTTAGTTTGGAAAGGACTTTAAAGCTCATCCAGTGCCACCCCTGCCATGGGCAGGGACGCCTCCCACCAGCCCAGGTTGCTCCAAGCCCCATCCAACCTGGCCTTGGACACTTCCAGGGATGGGGCAACCACAGCTTCTCTGCTCAACCTGTGCCAGGCTCTCAACACCTTCATAGGGAAGAATTTCTTCCCAGTATCCCACCTAACCCTGCCCTCCTTCAGCTTAAGATCATTCCCCCTTGTCCTGTCACTCCAGGCCCTTGTAAATAGTCTTTCTCCCTCTTTCTTGTTGACTCCTTCAGGTACTGGAAGGCCACAGTTAGGTCACCCTGAAGCTTTTTCTTCTCCAGACTGAACAATCCCGGTTCTCTCAGGCTTTTCTCTTAGCAGAAGAGCATGTTCAAAGTCTACAGCCACAAACCCATAGCAGATGGTCCACTGGAGATTCAGAGCTTTAGGTTATTATATTGTATTTTTAAACTTAAGCTCCTAGGAAATACAGTTAGATGTTCAGTATGGAACCTGGCTGTTAAAAAATGTTTGGATGGCTCACGTCCTGCATTCCAGAGCTGAAAATGTGGCTGACTGCTGCTCTTTTCCCTTAGCTGGAAGCAGAGATTATGAGGAGCTGAGCCAGGCCCTCAGTTTAATCAAGGACACGATCACTCATGTCGATGCGATGGTGAATGAGTGTGAGAAGGGGCAGCGACTCAAGGAGATCATGCACAAAATGGAGCTGAAATCCTCGGGCAAGTTCAAGAATGGGCTTTTCTTCAGGAAGGATGACATGGGCCAGAGGAGGCTCCTCCTGGATGGGATGCTCTACTGGAAAGCTGCATCAGGGCGACTCAAAGGTACAGGAGCAGCAAGGGGGAAAGTGCAGCTGGGAGACAAGATTTATGTTGGTTTGGGGGTTGTTTTTTTAGTAACTGTTTATTACTGATCGATTTGGTATAAAATAAGATGACAATAACCTGCTTGTTTAATAGGATATTGGAGGAAATAGCACTTGTTCTATTCTTGGCTGGTCCAATAAGCATCTCTGTAATGGTGCATGATAAGTTCCTTGTGCTGTTTGCTTGTTATCTGGCTGGTCTGCTGCCCAGTTCAAGAGGGAGGTCTTCAGATGGATGACAAAGCTTTGAGTCATTCTGCCTTAGTCTCCTGTGGGAAGGCATTATCTTGTGTGAGCTCTGCTTGACACTGAAGAGCCTGTGTTGTGTGAGCCCCATGACACCTCCACTCTGCATAATGCCTGTTTTGCCAGAAAATCAAAACAGTGGCCATCAGGGAATGTTTTAGCAGCTTTGTTGCTCAGGTGTTGAAGCAGAAGCTTCAGTGGCACAGAAAATGCAGCCAAGAGTAGGTGGTGCTATGAACAGCTGCAGTTCCAGAAGAATCTGCTGCTGAGGGAGATTTGTTCCCTCTGGAGTGTTGGAGTCCATGTGTAGGATGCCTGTGGAGGTGTTTTCAAGCTCTCAGTCAGCTCTGTGTGTGCTGTGCTGGTTCTGCACGGTGCAGGCTGGCTGTGGACAGCCCCAGTATTGCAGATTGTGGTGTCCTGACCCACAGAACATACAGGTCAAGTGATTTCTGAGTCTGGATCAGTCTTGCTGCCTTAAAATGTGACTATTTTTTTATTTTCTTGTTTCTGTTGTTACTGTAGATATTCTGGCAGTTTTGCTAACTGATGTACTGTTGCTCTTACAAGAAAAGGACCAAAAATACACATTTGCATCAGTGGTAGGTATTGTTCTCCTTATTTTATATATACACTTAAATTATTTATGAAAGTGACAATAATTACAGAAGAAACACAATTAGAGATGTTAGCTGCATGTTAGAGGTTCAGAAAGAAAATCAGGTTAATAAATCAGCCAGCTGTTCCAGCATCAGCTTTCTTTTTCTGAAAGCTGATTCTGAAAGTACCAGTTCTGGTACTTGTTGAATCCCTCCCAGTGCAAACCAGTGATCCCTTGCACCAGCCCATTGTAGCTGCCACATCTCCAGTGGTTCTCTGATGCCCTGGGCGTGGTCTGAGGGTCACTCCTCTGGTGCTGTGACTTTCCCTTTCACTGAGCTTTGTTGGGCTGAGATGTTCTCCAAGTCACAGACATTACACACCCTGGAACTGGGCTCTGAAAATCACTTGTGAATAAGTCCTGCCTCTGTTTAATGTGCAGGGAGAGAACCTGCCATTTGCTCTGGGGTCATGGTGACCGTGGTCACAGTGCCCTGAGGTTTACTGGGGGCAGGGAACTTTCCTGAAATACATGTAAGAAGCACTCAATGCAGATGGTATTTCTGCAGCACTCTAGAACATTCAGTGGGTTCACTTGCTTTCCCAGGGCATTTCCACAGCCATCCTCAGAGCAGTTAATTGTGCACATTTTGTCCTGATCTAGTTCAGTTATGGCTGTAATGGAACCAGTAACAGAGAAAATCTTATGTTATTTTTTTCTGGGATGCATTTTTTTTAAAAGACATTAACGTTAAAGCTGAATTTTAATGGCAAAAACTATTTTAGTGACCTCAGTAAAAGCAACTGCTTGTCAAATTACTCTTCTCCTAATGCACAGAATGGGGTGCTGTGTCGTGGATTTTGTTTTTTCCCCCCTGGAAACATGATCTACACAAGACTGACCAATTTCTTGCATCTCTGCATGTATTCAGTTCATTGAAAATTTAATATCACTTCTCCATAAATAAATCAAGCAAGTGAGAGGAGCAAATGGATCTGCTCAGTGATTCTGCTTTTCCAGTGACCTCTGCTCATGGCTGGAATTGCAGTGCAGCTGCTCAGAGAAGTTGCACAAACCTGGTGTTCCTGATATTTGTTTCACAGTTCAGTTCCTTGTCGTTGTTCCAGATTGTTCTGTGAAGGTTCAGCAGTTGCAAAGAGGAACTTTCTAGGTTGCCTGTGTTGGACCTGTGCTGTGTGAAGCCTAGAGAGGTTTTTAGTACCTAATATCCCCCTGTAGATGTGTTTGCACTGCAGAGACTGACAGCTAATCCAGTTAATCCCCAGTTATACAATACACTGGCACCTTGTTTCATTATTCTCAGGGCCTGACACTCTGTAACCTCTCTGCATTAGGGTTTTATTTCTTTTGTAGCTAACTTGTCGATACTCCATCTTTGTTCTCTTCTTTCTCTTCACGTGTCATTAAGGTATTGGGTTTATTTTTCAAATTTCGGTTTTGCCTCCTTTTGAGCAAAATTTTTGAGCCTGTTCTTGACTTCTGGGGCCCAGTGGGACTGCTCGGGTGTTTCAATTGACACCTACTTTATTATTCAAACAAGAGATACCAAGACCTGTTGCGTTTGACATGTACATTCTTTCATTCCCTGTTTTCATCAGTGGTTGATGGTAAAAAAATGACAGTCAAAATGCCATGTACAAAGGTCAGAGTTATATTGTGATGTTGCAGTTCCTGGTGCCTCTGCAGGAGGGGGAAGAGGGGGGAGCTGGGAAGCACAAATCCTAAAGAACAGTGCATTAAATGATATTTTACTTTACAGGACTCTAAACCACCAGTTATCTCATTGCAAAAGCTGATTGTGAGAGAGGTGGCTAATGAGGAGAAGGCAATGTTCTTAATTAGTGCTTCCTTAAAAGGACCAGAAATGTATGAAATTCACACCAGCTCCAAAGAGGAGAGGAATTCCTGGATGGCCCACATCCGAAGGGCTGTGGAGAGGTGAGCTGGGGGAGGAAAGGGCTTCGCTTCTTGCCCATCTGTCTTCAGGACTCAGATGGAAATTTATCCTAAAAACTCATTTGGCTCTCCCTGGATTTTCTTTGTGAGACTTTAATATGCAGTTCTGTTTGTGTTCATTGGGGAGAAACCACTGATAAAGGCACAGTGAAAGCAAGCCAAAGACTTTATTCTGCTTTTATCCTTTTTTTTTTTTAAAAAAAAGAGAAACACAAAATTTGGTTCCCTGATGTCAAAAATGCAACAAGACTTTGGATAAGGGAGGAAGAATGACACCCAGGATAAACCATATCTGAGGCAAATGCTTCAGGTTGAATCCTGAGATGGTTTTTAATTATCTGATGTGCCAATCAAGCATACATCTGTCTTTCCCTTTGTACAGCTGTCCTGATGAAGAAGGAGGAACATTTAATGAACCTGAGGCAGAGAGGAGGATGGCAGAAGTAAGAGCTGCGAAGTTAAAAGATTTTCAAGGTAATTACTTAGTTATATATTCCATGAGCTGCTTTTCAGCGTCATCTGTGATTTATGACTGTCTAATTCTTTATCACATGATGTGATCAAGTTTCTCCTTCATAAGTCTTTCAGAGTGCTGTAAGATTATATAGAAATAGTTGCTAAAGAGTTTAATAAGCTTTGTCTGCTCCATAAGTTTTCCCCTTAACTGTTAATTGAATCTCTGCATTTGATGCTCTGACCATAAACTGAGTGACACTCTTCCAAAGTGAACACTATACTCTGACAGGGATGGGGAAGGCAGGACTGAATTTGTCTGTTCCTCTAGAGCGTTTGAACATGAAAGATGAGCTGATCCTGCAAAGCCTCACTGAGAAGCAACAGATTTATGCAGAAATGTCTGAGCTGAATGGCTTTGAGGACCATTCCCAGGGATCCCGAGCTAAGCTGCTCCTCCGGGGGGATGTCTCGGAAAACCTGCAAGGAGAGGCCATTCTGAAGTCTGCAGTGACTGAAGGTGAATGGAATGTGGGGATGTGGAGGAATCCACTCAGGTGCAGGGGTGGGGATAAGCACCTGGGACCTAAGTACAGGTCCTGCAAATCATCCTGTAATAACATAATGCTTTTATGTAACACGGTTCAGGCCTCCTTGTTCTCAGAACCAGTGTTCAGGAAAGGTGAGGGGCACTTGTGGGGTTAGACCTGCACAGCTTGGGGTGTTTTATTTTGAAGGATCAGCCAGTGGAGTCTTAGGGTGAGTCTGTTCAGAAAGAGTAACTGAGTGCTCTAATAATACACCAGTCCTGAAATACAATATTATAGCAGGGTTATGTATTAAAAATAGCCTAGCTAAAGATAGTGTATTTAGAAAGAAAATAAGCACAAGTATAATTTCTATTTAAAAAGAAAAACAAAACATTCAAGGCTTGATAATCTAACTTGCAAGTTAGGTAAGAGGTCATCTGTGTATACAAAGGAAAACTCACCAGCATTGCAGGACATCTCTGCCTGCCTGATCTTTTAATGGACTTGATGGATGAAATGTTTTTTTTTCTAAGCTTGTTAGCATGATAACTTGTATGGCTGCATAGACATGGCTGTTTCCATGACACCTTCTCCTCTCTCCTAGCTGAAAACCTCCAGGAGTTTATCTTCACTCACTTTGGCAGTGGGTCCTGTCAGCCTGAGGATGGCTCTGGGTCAGGACTCCCCCGGAGAGCAGAGACCTTTGGAGGATATGACAGTAGCCCCTCAGTTCCAAGTAAAAGTAAGAAAGGGACTATTCAGCATTTTTCTGAGCTCCTCAGATCTTTACTGTGTTTACTGTACAGAGGGTGAGGATGAGGAATTGAGGCTCTCATATAAGGAAGCTTCACATGGCTCTGAAAGGAGGGTCAGAGCAAATCTCCAGCATTTGGTAGTAGCATGTTGGATCTTTTACTCCTCATACCAACACTAGAGAGCAGAGTAGGGCTCTCAGTGTTCTGCTAAGGACACTGCCTTAAACCATACTTTGTAATTACAACAAAATCTTCATTTTGTTGAAAAAAATGAGGTTGACCCAAAAACCTAGAAAATTTGAATTCAACTGTCTGCTCTTATTATTGGGTCATCAACACTTTTTTTCCACTTTGAAGCAACACAGTCCCTGGTGAATCCTTAGATAATACAAATAGTCCTTTTGGCACAGATGATTTATCAGTTAATGAAATATGAGGAAAGACTAGATACTGTTTGTCTCCATTTTTGCTGCATGCATTTATTGAAAAAGCAAATGGTCTTTATTTCACTGGTTGTTAATCTCTGTGATACTTCTGTTGTCTCTGAAATGCTCTACATGTGTCATACTGTAGGTACTTTTTACCACATGGTTTCCATCTCCCCTTACCTCCTTCCACACTCCCAGTGCTGCTGCTTTGAATAGAATATTCCTGCTAACCAGAATTTCATGTTATGAGCTGGCAGTTCTGGAGGCCACAACTGATTATTTTCATGCAGACATTGTGGCTGCCTGACTTAAAATAGTATAACATAATTTGAACTTAGTCTCCATATTTATCTGAACCCACTCTCCTCAAGTTTTTTGGGCTTTTTTGAGCAGCCCTATGGGTCACTGTGGTCTGATCTCCCACTTGGAATGAGCATGGAGAAGCCAAGCAGTTGGTTCTGGCTTCACCCTCACCATGTTTTCCTGCTCCCTCTGTGCCTCACTGAGTTTTCCCAGGCCCTGTGCTGGTGTTACCTCCTCATACTCCACTCTTCTTTCAGGTGGTAGGAAGAACAGTAGTGGTGACCAGAGACAGTGGGACTGGAGAGGCCCTGCAGCAAGTTCAGATGTGCAAGTCCATGACCTCCCCTCTGATGCAGAAGAAGGATCTCAGGCCGTATGTTGATTTTATGAGTTATTTAAATACATTTCTCTGTGTTCCTTATCACAGCAGTGGTGCAGAACAAATCTTACAAAGTTGAAAGTCCTAGTAGCTGGCAGGGCTGAACTGGAACAGTTTTGTCTGCCAAATAACTCAACTTTATTAAGGATGTCTTGTGAGGTGAGTTGGTAGCTTAGCACTTGAGAGGTGAGATAATTCAGTTTTCCGTGTGCTTGTTTGATGCTGCACCATTAACAGTGGCTTTAGTCACCACGCTCCTGTCTCAGCCTGGCCCCTGCTTGCAGTGTTTTTGATGTGTGTCCTTCAGTGCATGGGAGCAATCTCTGCTCCAGCAGTACCTGTTCCCTCTTGAGATGAGCCCTTCCAGTGCCCAACAAGTGCCTCTGTCTTTTTTACAGACTGATGGAATGAGGCTGGATGAGAGCAGTGGTTTTCAGCCCACCATAGAGTCTCAGGTACGTTACTTGTGCTGTTAAGAAATCTAATGGTTAAACAGCCACATTATAAAAATGGCATGCAAAACTAAAACAAACAACCCCCAAAAACTCAGTGTTTGTAGTGTCTGTGGAACCCAGCAGATTAACAGCCTGTACCTTGCGTCTCTGTCACAGTATGAATGCAGAGATAAAAGTCCTGACAGAAACCAAAGATGGGTTCTGGGTATGTAGGCACACATTTCGAGGAGCTGGCTGCCTTCTTCTGCATCTTTGGTGGGACTGCATGTTCCCAGCTCACTGGCCAAACTGGCCTCTGAGCCTCCTGGGGGGGCTGTACCTGTGTAGTGATTCAGTGCTGGAGCACAGCAGGAAGGGAGTGCTGAATAGTTCAGAGGAAGAGAAGATGAGGAGTGACCCGTGGAACCCCAGGCAGGTTTGCTGGGCACCGACCCCCATCTGCACAAGAATAATACACTGCAGTTCCTTGTGCCTGCAGACTGGCTGCCACTGTGTTAGTGCTCTGGCAGCCCTGGTCCCACTGTGGGTGGTTTTGTACAGATACCAGGGACTATTTTCACTGCTTAAAAATTCTAACAAAGTCTAATGCAATCAAACAGCTCTGCTCAAGTGCCTCATGTCTTTTTCCTCCTCTTCAGCTCGTCCAAAGGATACAAACGCTGTTACAGTTGCTCTTCAGCCTTCAGGTAAACCACTATTTGCTATCCAAGGGATTTGCTAGGCATTAAATGGCATAAAATTATGCAGCTGTGGAGAAGAGCTACCTTGAAATTATCCCCTAAAGCTGGAATGGAGTGCAGAATTTAGACCTGAGACTTAAGGAAACCAACTCTGTGTGTGGTGTTTTGAAGGAGGCGTTAGAGCTGGTGTCTGAAGTGTTTCCTCTGCTCCATGTGCTCATTCCTCTTTAGGTTGTTGATACGCACATGTGTGTGTATCAGTTGGTTTTGCTGGAGCCTCGTAACCAGCAATATTTGGACTGATTTGATCCAGGGTGACAATTCTAGGTGCAAGAAACGTTGACTTTGACACACATAAGCATAATTTATTAGCTTGGCCATCTTCAATACCATGTCAGTCACCATGGGCTGTACAAACTGGAGTTTAGGTCTGCTCTGGAAGACTAAAGACTCTGTGGTCTAACCTGGTGGATGCTCTCATCTTCTGCTTAGCTGTGCCTGTGTTTTGAACCCCTCCAGGCTGTGATATCTCAGCAGGACAGTTACATCGAGGTGCAGAGAGCCACCATGGCCGACCGGGAGAAGCAGCACCGGCTGCAGTCTACCCGGGGGAATCTGCTGCTGGAGCAGGAGAAGCACAGGAACTTCGAGAAGCAGAGGGAAGAGCTCATGAATATCCAGAAGCAGCAGAGCCAGCTGAAGCTGGAGCAGCAGCGGCTGGAACGGGACAGGAGTCGGCAGCAGAGGGAATTTGAAAGCAGGGAAGCTCGGCTGCAGGAGCGTGAGGAGGAGACTCGGCAGCGCTGGGAGAAGGTCAGTCAGGAGAAGGAGGAGCTGGACAGGCAGAGAGAGGCCTATCAGCACGACCTGGAGAGGCTGAGGGAAGCTCAGAGGGCCGTGGAGAAGGAGAGGGAGCGCCTGGATCAGCTGAGGAAGCTGAAGAAGCAGAACACAGTGTCAGGCACCTTCTCCCCAGAAATGGGCCAGGTGAGGAGTTTGTTTCCTTGGAGGGTTATTGCTGTTGACCCACTTGCTTCTGAATAAAGCACAGCACCAATCCCCCTTTTGCTTTGTACTGGGCTCCTTGAGCCACCACCTGAAAAAGCTGGTGATGGCCATGATGATGACAACCCAAAGGGATAATGTTAAAAATGGAGTTGTGTGTTTCCAACATGACAGAATGATGGTGAGAGGCGGTATACCTGGGTGTAAAATCTCCTTGTCTGGCTGTAGCATTAGAGGAAAACAGCAAAACAAAAGGTGATGGCTGCTGCTGGAGACTGCAGAGCTTGGCAGTTCCCCAGGGTCTGAAATTCCACAACCACCAGAGAATCTCTGGTAGTGGGAATATTTTTTAAACAGGTGGAAATGGAGAAGTTGTTATTTTCCATTGTGTCTGACAGAGGATTTTTTAAAATCTATTGCAGGCAAGTGATTGCCGGAGCTGTGCAACATCTATAGCATTTTGTAGAGTTGATTTCTAAACACTTTTCTAGCCTTTCAAAATGGGAGTTTTTGAGGTCTGATTAAATTGGTTCATTGAAACTGTCTCAGAGTCCTGTCTTCTCTCCATCCTGTCATCACCCGCTGCAGTCTGCTCTTGCATTCCTTTCCTAGGTGCGGTATTAAGCACTTTGAAGCTGCTTTTCCGTGTCCAAGGACTTACACTCTCACTCTTCCTTCTGTTTCCCAACAACTTCAGGCTTCATCTCACCTGCTCTCCTTTTCACTGTTCTCAGGGCTGAGAGTGGCCTTTCCTTCATTGTGGAGAGCATGAAAACCCCCATTTGTCTCAGAATGCCTTTTCTCCTCCCGCAGAGCCAGCTGCTGAGTCATTCCATCAGCTTCAACGGGGAAGGGCTGGAAGCATCTCCCCCTGTGCTGAAACCCTCGGTGAGGGTGAGTGTGGCCGGGCTGGATTACCTGGAGCGGCCGGACTTGGTGCGCAGGGACAGCACCACCCTGGAGAGCCGGCCTGGCCCGGCCCTCAAGAATGAAGTGCCAATACACCTCCTGAGTGCAACCAACCAGATACAGAAACCAGCTGCAGTCCAGCAGCAGATTCCCACCAAGCTGGCCACCTTCACCAAAGGAAGCAAGGAGAAAGGTGGGAAGAGCAAAACATCTCATAGGACAGACAGTTCAGGTACGTTTGTGTTCAAGTCCATATGAAGGCTGATCTCCACCAGTATCACAAGGAGACAGAACACTGCAGTTTAAACCTCTGTAACGTAGAAATCCATGTGCCATAGGTTATTAGTGTGTTTGCTGCAGTTAAAATGTCTTAAAATCCTTAAGTTAGGAGTTACATGTCTATACTATTTAAATTGGAAGTACAACCCAAAGGCTCTCAAATCTTTGTTTGCAAACCAGGCCATGATGATGATGACAACCCAAAGGAATAATGTTAAAAATGGAGTTGTGTGTTTCCAACATGACAGAATGATGGTGAGAGGTGGTAAACCTGGGTATAAAATCTCCTTGTCTGACTTTAGTGTTAGAGGAAAACAGCAAAAAAGAAAAAGAAGTTGTGCATGAGTGGATGTTTTGAGGCTGGATTAGCCTTTCATTGCTATCTGTCTAGAGCTATAGTGACACTGAATGCAGTGCCTTTCTTAGCACCAGCCAGTCATTAAATACAGATCTCCAGGCCAGAACTAACATGCTGTGTGTGTTGTGGAGCTGAAAGAGGCTAATTCTGTCACAAACAGAAGCAAGTAAAAATACAGTCCCCCTGTCCTGATGTAATTTCTGCTGCTAACTGCTGGGCACTGGGGTGCTGATCTTTGCCAATGACAGGCACAGTAAAAACCACTCCACCACTCAAAATAGCCTCATTGCCAGCTTAGGGGAATGGCCTGTAATTTTAAGTTATAAGATTATCCTTTTAGTATTGTGTAAGATTCAGACTTGGCAAGTTTGGCCACCACTTGGACCTACACTGCTACAGCAGAATCGTGGCCAAAACTGCCAGGGAGGGAAGGGGGAACAATTTTGGCACATTGTAGAAACATCTATTTCTGTCATGCCTAAAGTTTAGTGCAGTTGCAAACTTGATCATGGTTCTGCACATAAATGAAACCTAATGTCCTCTTACCCTGCATATTAATGCTGGTAAATAAAACTCTAATGCCACATCTCCCCAGGTTCAGTTTTAGTAGCTCTTGCATAATGGCCTCTGCAGTGGAAATGTACTTAATGGTGTTTTTCTGTCATTTATATGAAAGGTATAAACCGCAAATATATTGGTCTCTGTTCTCTTGTGAGCATTAGTGGGCTGCATGGTTGTTGTGCCCATGTAGATCTCAGACTAAAATGGAACAAAACTTTCTGTACTAGAGGCAAAGTGCTGTGTATTGAATTTGGGTTTCGTGACATGTGAGGAATGTGTACTGAGAGAGAGAAGTTCTTTGGATCCAGAATAACCATTTCATGAGTTGCTTTTATTGTTGAACTTAGGAAACTGAGAGGCTGTGACACCAGAATGTGCTGTGTTGCTTAGCAGCTGTGGGACAGATGGAGAGCAGAGACAAAAGTTCATCACAGCTCTGTGTTAGAAGTAGCACAAATGACCATTTGCTATTTGAATGCTACAAAGATTTTTTTTTTTTTCTCTCTGCTGTGCTTGATAATACTGGGTTTTAAATCTGAAGGTGTCAAGGGCTGTTAGGAACTGAAGTAGAAGTCTCAAGGAAGAGGAGAGAGAAAGTATTCACGGTTTAAACACCTGAAGGGAAAATTTAAGTCACTCAAAACAGCAGGACCAGCTCTCTGTGATATCACAGCTCCCTTGGATATGTTAAGGTGTCAGCACAGCGTTGCCCAGCGTGCAGTAGTGAGGTTTGTGAGGTCCTGCTCCCCTCAGACACTAACTTGTACAATTCTTTCTGCAGCATCTGTTGATCAGAAGCAGCTACTTCCCCCCAGGCTTGTTGCCCGAGAGGAGGGGGTGCTGAGGGGCAGACGGTCAGCCAGCCCGGTCCTCCCGAGCAGCCAGCCCTCTGCATTCCAGCCAGGTATGTCTTGGCCAACTCCCCTGGCTGTGGAGATGCCTCAGGCTCTCTGTGCAGTGCCATGACTGTGTCTTCTTCCATTTCCTTCCTCTAGAACTGTACGGCCCCACAGAAGCTCAGCCAGAAGCACTTTCATCTGCCTCAGCAAACCTATTCAAGCCCAACAACGTTCAGGTTCAGACCCTGGTGACCTCTCAACCAAGTCTGTTGAATGTGCAAGATGATACCAGCAAAGAAGATGTCATTTTCTTCTAATTGTTTCCATTTAAAGATGAATTTCCTGACACACTGTTTCAAGAACTCAGGCCCCAGTGTGCAACGTGATGGAGACCCGACATGGATGTCTTCTCATCCCTGCCCAGTTACTACTGGCAAGGACCAGACCAGGATTAACTGTCCTACTTCACTGGCTTTTCTGCCAGCAGCTCAGAATGAGGGCACAGTAGTAACAATTTGCTTTCAGATTCTCCAAATATGGAAATGTGTTGACACATGGCATGGGTATATCAATTGAGAGCATGGTAAAATACTGCCATTTATTGCAATTTGCTCTTTCTGGAGAATGTACACACTTTCTGGGCACCACCTTGTAAATTGTTACCGGTGATGTTGAACCGCCCAGATTTTTATGTATAATGTTTTAGTAGTAGGCCCCAAAATGGCTGCAAATTTTTAACTCTCTTTTCCCAGGTCCAGGCCAGTCAGTACTGGGTTGTTGGTCATTAGGTGACAGCGAGCCAGTCTCCTTCCAGCCAGGTGTGCCAGGCACTGTGAGCCCAGTGGCACAAGCTCCGGGCCCAGGTACAGCGGAGGAGAAGGTCAGGTGAGCTCCTCACAGCGTCCCCAAGGCAGGAGCTCCACCTGCCTGTGGAGGAGAAGGGTTGGAGCTGTGAGGATTCACAGCAGGAGTGAAGAGCTGGACTGAATGCACATTTCATTGGCCACCAGCGTGGGCTGGGATCTGTCTCTGTGGGTGAGAGCAGGGCAGCTTCCCAGGCAACACTCATGAGTTGGTTCAGAAGGAACTTAGAGACTTGGATTTTGTCCTTTGCTGAAGACATGTCTAAGAAGCATTTGAATGCAGTAATTTATTGTCTTGTTTAATCCTATTTTCTGCATCTTTTGTTTGTCTGTTAATTTGTCGGGACTTTACTCCCAGTAAGTACCAGAAGATATCAAAGCTGCTGTTACTGCAGAACCTTCTCTGCAGCATTGTGTTAGGAATGAAGGGAATAAGAACTGTTTGGTTTTAAAATTAAAAAAATAAATAAATAAAATACTCTTAGCTAAACCTGTGTTTAGCTACTTTCAGCTAAACCAGCTTTGATACCTCGTGTTAAATGGGTCAGTTGTTGATCATGGGATGGTGGTGACAGGAAGTGTTCTGCTGAAAAGGCATTATTTCCCTTTGTAGTAATTTGCACAGTTGTTTTGTGTTGTGTTTTTCACTGTGTATCTCTCATCCTTTTTTACACCTCACCCAGGGATGTGTATTCCAGTATGTGTTGAATGTGTCTGGTCAGATTGATGATACACAGGAGTGATTGTTTAGGGGTATTGTTACAGAATTAAAGAAATCAGATTCTCAGAGCTTAAAATCTTGGATTAATACCTTTTATCAATAACATGATAATAGCTTTTTTATATCTTTAACTCTGATTTAAAGTGATTTTTAGCAGCAGTGGATGGAAGGCCTGGCGAGTCCTCTATCCATGGCAGTGGAACCAATGTCAATTTGCCAGTCTCCTGAAATCACTGAGCTGTCTCTGGGTGGGGCCTCTGTGAGCTTAGTAATGTCTTCAAGGCCATAACTGAACTTTGCTTGAGAGTTTTGAAATCATTGCAATAGTTACAGTGCAAGAAGCATACAAATTTTCAGCAGAAAACGTGGAGTTTATTTTCAAGTGGTGATAATTTGGGTTATTGTCTTCAAACAAGAAATTGAAAAAAATCTAAATTTAGGTCAGGGGGAAAGATAAGCCACAAAATAGTGAATTTGTCAAGGGACAAGGACTGCTGCTGGAACACTTGTTGGATTTAAGGGTCTTTTTCTTTGCTGAGTGACACTGGTACAAACCTGAGAGAAAGGCACTGAGAGGAAACTCTGAACCATCTGTCTTGTTAGCAGACTGGTGATGCTCCCCCAGCCCCCAGGAGATCAGCGCTGGGAAACTGGACATGGTTTCCTGTGAAGGGCTGCTTGGTAAATCAGCAGCCCTGCAGAATTTACAGTGCTTGTCAGCAGAGAACAGCATGGGACTGTCTCACTCGGTGAGTTTTGGGGTGTTGTGATGATGGTTAGAACGTACTTCTACCCCATGTTCAGCTTCTGTGTTCCTAAAAGTTGGGTGGGAATAGAGGGGAGTTCTTAAAATCAGTGTAACTTCTGATCAAACCAGCAGTGTGAGACCAGCAGTCCAGTCACCTCTGCTCCCCTGTGATTTCTTCTGGGAGCACACAGGGAAGCAGCAGGAATGCACAGGATGTTCTCTCCTCTGTGCTGTGGTTTGGGCCACTCCTAGTGGAAACTCAGTGCCCCTTTGCCTTAAATTATCAGGTCTTTAGGAGTTTTAGCCTGAAGCTACGTTGCATCAGTGGAATCAGGCACCTCAGCCAAAGAGGGGTGTCGGTTTGGGTGTTTGGAAACCTTTAGTTTAATTTTGTGCCTGTCCTAAAGTGTGGCTGAAGCAGCTCCCTGGCTGCTGTGAGTATAGAACAGTGACATCTGGAAAATAAAATCTGCAGTGAGGTCTCCTTTCTTTTAGTGTTCTGACGTAAACATAAGTGTTAACATTTGTGCTTGGAATAACTTTTGGCTGTTAATACTTGGACCCAGGCCAGTGACAGGCCAGACTGTTGTTCATTACCCAAAAAAGCTTTTTGGAATATGGGTCTTCAAGCTGTAATGGAGAAGTGACCGTAAAAGTCATTTTCTGACCTCAGTACCCGTGTCTGGCTGCAGTTATTTGCTTTATGGAACATCTTTCCACCCAGAACTGAGACAGCATCTTCTCCCACTTGGGTCTGGATTGTGTCAGTGCCATACTGGGGATTGGTGTGGCTTCCTGCTCGGGACTAGACCCAGCTTGGAGAAGGTTCTGGAATGAGCAGGTGCTGTGATACCTCATTGCTAGTGCGGGGTTACCCTCCCCAGAGTATGGGCAGGTGATTTATGGAAGGCTGAGTGACGCAAGGGAATTATTTGCTTTAAATGAGTAACAGGTCTCTTCACTTGTGCAAAGCTGAATCTGTGAAATTGGTATCAAATCACTTCACCTGAGTGAACTAGTTTTGGACTCTTTGCTCAAATCTTGCTCCTAGAGAAATAACTGCTCCAGGCAAATTAGTCTGCAAAATACTGGTGTGTCCTGGGCTAAGTAACCTGCTATTGACTCTGAGTCACATCCTTCCTATTGGACTTTTTGATCTCTTCAGATAAAAGTTTCCTTTTAAGTGATTCCTGAGGATTAGACAGTTGCAATTTCTGTGCCTCCCAGGTGCCTTTGGGCTTCTCTCTGGGCTGGGGTGTGGAGGAAATGCCAGCACGAGCTTTGATCTGCTGCTGTGTTTGCTTGGTGTCACACCTTAGAATTATCAGCATGTTTGTCCTTCAGTATTGTGCTGTTGCACCGTCGAGGCCGTGTCTGTGGTTCTGATTTCAGTCGGAGTGATGGTGCAAAGGAGGTTTCCTCTTCCCCTTCCCCTTCCCACCCAGCCCGTGGTGGTTCTGTGTCCCAGGCTGAGGATCCCTCCGTGGTCCCTGGTGCTGAGCAGAGCTGCCCTGTGTGTTGTGGATGTTTCCCTTGCTTTAGCTGTGCTGTCTGTGCATTGTGGCTGTTCCACGAGTTGAGGCCGCTCGTCGTTCCCCAGCGCGAGGCAGAAGAATTGGTGTTCCTAGAGATGCTTGCTCAGCCAGGTCCCCTCATTCCTGCACAGCCAGAGCCATTCTAAAGAACTTGCAGGCAGTTTTGTCTTTCTGAGTCATAGGTGATCCTGCGTATGTGGAGCTTGGTGTTTGTCATTTGCATTTACAAAGAGAGTTGAAACTTAAACTCCAACGAGGTTAAAAACGCGTCTTGCGTCTCCCAACCCTGCGGAACGGGAGCTGCGGCTCCCCGGTGCTGCTCAGTGGAGTCCCTGTGTGTTGTGCCCCCCTTGCAAGGGAGTTTGGAGGTTTTGTTGTCTTCCCCAGCAGTTCTCACATCTACAAGGACACAAACCTACGTGTGCTGTAGGTAAAGCCAAGCCTTTCGCCTGCTCTCTGCTCCGAGACCAGACCCGACATCTCCGTAACCACCGGCGACTTCTTTGTTCACCATCAGCACGTTCGTCTTCAGACAGCATTTGTGTGAGCTCTGGTTCATAACATTTGTGCCATGTTTATAAATCAGTTTTTTATATTTTTGTACTGAAAGGAATTGGAGCACTTTAGAAAAGTTTCTTTCAAATTCCATTTCTGTTTGTACCCAGAAGGAAATCTCTCATGGATGTAGATCCTGTTGGCATAACTGTGTGCATCTCACTCAGAGCTGTGAACTCTTGATGCTCTTTAGTCTTAGGTCTGGTTTCTAGGCCCACCTTGCACTGTAAAGATTTAATAAATAATCATGGTCCATGGTTAAATTGACCATTTTGTTGGGGAAGAGTTTGGTTTTGTTTTTTGCTAGGGTGTAAACAGTGTAAATATTTCCTGTTGATACTGCAGTAGCAACATCTTTGTAGTCTTTATTTTATTTGTAAAGTTGATGGTTAAATGTTAATATTCCATTGAATTGTGCACTCTTGATTAATTGTAAACTTGATCTTAGCACACCAAATGATGATTTTTACAATGATTGCAATGTTCCTCCACTGAAGGATTTCAGAGCTGCAATAGGACTGAAACCAACTTCTAGCAATAAAAAAAGAACATTTAAAACCTGTCTGCCTTTCTATAATTATTTATTATTTTCTGTTTGAACTGAAGATCAAAGCAGTTGCCACTTCTCACGTGCTTCTCATTTTCTCCCCTGGGCAGAAATTAATGTGCCATATGAACCAAATGACAGTTTCCCAGAGGAGAGGACAGAGCAGGGGAGGTGTTTAGTGGAGGGCAGCAATAGCTGCAGCCCTTTGCAGTGAGAGGAACACCTGAGGGCAGGATCAGCTGCTCCTGAACTCGCTGGTGAGAGTGAACTCAGTTGCCTTGCTGGCAGTTTGTGTTGGTGCTTTGCATGGTGCCAGCCTGAGACATGCCTGGCTCTGTCCCAGCCGGTATTGGCTCCCACTTGCAACAGGCATAACAAAAATAGAAACCTTCTCCCTGGTGCCTGTGCCAGTTTGGCAGCCCTGGCTCCCAGCACCATCCCAGAGCCTCGGGCTGTGCTTCCCAGCTCCTCAGCAGGGCTCTGCTTCCTGCTGAAACCCCCACTCGTGGCACGCTGGTGAGTGAGCCCCAGGGCTGTATCCTGGAGTCATTTCCAGAGGTGAGAACAGATGCAAAACTGAGGAGAGAACAGACCTGGGAGGTGGATTGGTGCTCTCAAAGACGAGGGAGGATTTTATCATGGGAATCCTGGGCTGCAGCCAGTGGTGAGGAGAACTCTGAGCCAGGGTTGGTGCCAGTGGCAGCAGTGCCCATCACTGCTCTGGGGCTTGTCAGAGCAGCTTTGGGGGACCTGGGGTCTCTGTGAGAGGAGTCAGGAGAGTAAGAATTGTCTCAGAAGTGCATGTAACATCTGGGTTGTGGCACAAACTGGAACTCAGCTGGAAAAACAGAGTTTTTTCTACTTTTCCAACGTATGTAAATAATCAAACTCTTCTAGGCAGACCAATGTTTGAAATGTGGTCTTCATGGGAACTAACCCACTCTGTGTGTGTGCATAGAAGCTTTTGCTTGTGCTTCCTTCAGAAGAATATTCTTTCCATCAGAATATCCCTTCCATCTGTCCCTTTGAGCTCCCAGGGGCTGTGCTGGAGCCAAGCCACAGTGACTGTTGGAGATCAGTCACTGCCTCTGTCCTTCCAAAACTCGTGTCTGTGTCACCAGAGCAAAGCCAGTGACCCCCTGTCCATCTCTAAATATTTTTCAGCATCAAGAAATGGAATCAGAGTGATTTCTTGGGGATAGCAGAGAGGGACAGTCTAGGAGAGGTGTGATGAGCTGCACTGTGCTCTCCTGCAGTTTCCAAGTGTCAGACCTGCAGGAATTGTCTCTGGAAAAAACAGAAGAGCCTGGATCAGGGAGATCCAGGGTTAAGGGCACCCCGGGGGATCCCTGCAGCACAGATCCCACTGGGAACTGCCCAACTGCAGCAGCCCAGAGCTCAGCAGAGGCGAGCTGGAATCCTGGGCAGAATCTGCATGTGTTAGAAGTTGGGTGCTGCTGCAGCCATCGGTGTTGGGAGGTTGCTGAGCTCAGGTTTTTGCCACAGCAGCAGGACAGACATTCCCTGGGGATTGCAAACACCTCGCCTGGCAGTGGTGCTGATAAGGCTTGTGGTTCCTGTGAGAGGCAGGAGGGTGTGAGCCCAGGGGAGGGTGTGAGCTCAGGGGATGGTGTGAGCCCAGGATTGTGAAGGCTGGCGGTGCCTTCAGAGCTGTGCTCATACCAATATCCCGGCAGCTCCGCCCTGCCTTGTCTCCCTCTGAAATCTGCAGCTAATTAACCCGAAACCCAAACCGCATTCTTTCTCGGCATGAATCACTCCGGGGCCATCGGCAATGACCAGCTTTATGCTAAACCTCCCTCTTTCATGTGGGTGAGACGCGGCTGATGGTTCCCATGCTGCCTCTGAGACCCAGCAGCAAAGCAGCTGCTGAGGACAAACCCGCACGGAGGGCATCGGCTCTGGGAACGCGCCGCCTTTCCCTTTCCTCACCCCTGGGACTCGAATCCGGTTTAATTTCTCAGCCCAGCCACGGGGCCAGCCCGAGGCTCAACAGCCGAGGGATGTGGGGCTTGTCCTACATTTTTTGCTGCTTCTGGGCCCGTGGGATCTGGCAGAGGATAAAAGCCAAACCCTCTCAGAGCCGGCAGAGCTGGAGGGTGCGACACACGCGCCGCGCTCCGCGACTGTCACACGCACCGGAGGCTCAAACAGGGAGGGGACCAGTTTGTTCTGGGGCTCCTTCTCTTTGGACAAGGGAGACAGGACAAGGGGAATGGCTTCCCACTGCCAGAGGGCAGGGATGGATGGGAAACTGGGGAGGAATTCTTGGCTGGGAGGGTGGGCAGGCCCTGGCATAGGGTGGGCAGAGAAGCTGTGGCTGCCCCATCCCTGGAAGTGTCCAAGGCCAGGTTGGACGGGGCTTGGAGCACCCTGGGCTGGTGGGAGGTGTCCCTGCCCATGGCAGGGGGTGGCACTGGATGGTCTGTATGGTCCTTCTCATCACAACCCGTTCCATGTGTCACAGGAGCCTAAAAACTCGCTGACACCACAGTGCAGATGTGCCTCTCCCAGGTCTGCTGTGTGGGGCACGGGGTGTGGGGCACCTGAAGCCATCCCAGGTGACTGTGACATGCAGCTCTGGGGAATTTCTCACTGGTAGGGGTGCACTGCCCCATTTCCCTTTTAGAACTTTGGAAGGCATGGACAAAACTCACGCTGTGTGTAGTTAGAGCTTTGTTTTCCTTGGGCTGCCGTGAATTCTCATTGTAGCAGTTCCTTGCTGGATGTGTGGTGGGTGTGCTGCAGAGCACTGGAATGATCCATATCCCAGCTTAGCCAGAAAGGGGAATTTTTCAGTTACTGCTGAGCTGGGAAGGGAGAAAAGCCCTGTGCTGCCTCGGTGCCCTGGCAGCAGGAGCTGCTGAGCAGAGTGCCCCTAAGCAGCAGGAGAACTCCCTTAAAACCAGCCCTGACTGTCTGCCTTGCGGCCAGAGGGAGGTGGGACAGTCTGATCCCATATTTCTCTGGCTGGGGTGGCTCACAGAGAGAGAATAGGAACATCTCCTGGGACAGCAATGTCACACTTGGGTTGTTCTGGCTTTGAGCCCAGCGAAGCCCATGTGTGTTGCCTCTTCCAGATGTGACTGTGGGCTGGGATTTGGCTCCTGCAGCTGGAGGGGTGCAGCTGGGCTAGGAGGAGAGCCCTGGGTTTGAGCTGTATTAATTAATTCTATTAATTCATTAGGATTTCTACACCAGCAACCAAATTCACCTACAGCTCAGCTGGCCCGAGTCTCCTGGCCCAGGCACCGGAGCAGCGGGTGGATCGATGCGTGGAAACCTCAGCCTGGGAGAACAGGTCTGTTGGGATGACTCTGCTCCCGCAGACCCAGCACGACGAAAGCTGCCTGGTTTCCCCCGGGGTGCTCCAGGAGCCGGTTCCTGCCAGGAGGAGGTGGAGCTGGAGGGGCAGCAAAGGGCTCTCCGCCGGGTGAGGGGATGAAGCAGCCGAGCCCAGGTGTGCTCCGAGAGCCGCTTTAACCCGAGAGGTGGTTGGATTGAAACGGGGAAACAACGCCCAGCCCCTGCAAAGCCTCCAGCAGCAGAGGGGCTGCCTCTTGCCCCGGTCGAGCCTCCCCAAGCCCGACTCAGACAGCCCCGAGTCCGGAGGGAGGGAGGGAGAAGGAGGATGTGGCTGGGGGCCAGCCCTCATTGCTTGGCAGCGTAAATAAAACAGCTGCTGCTCAAACAGGCCATGAATGAAACCTCCACTGCTCCAGCTTTGCTGAGCAAAGTCACACCGTGCAGCCCTCGGGAGGAGCTGGGAACGTAACAAAGGTGAAGCAGCTCCTGGCTGGGTGACAGGGCTGGAGACTCTTCCCGGTGCTGTCAGTCCCTGTGCCTTGACTGTCCCCTCCCTGCGTGTGTGTGTGAGCCATGGCCAAGCTGGGAGCTGCTGCTGCTGCACTCCACGATCCCTACAGCCTTTTCCCACTGAAATGAGTTTTCTCCTGTGGCTGCCTGTGTGCTCTAGGCTGGGTGTGGGCTCCTTTCCCTGCAGCCAGTGTTGGAGAGGTGGCACGGGAGCTGAAAATGCCGAAGGCAGCAGAAGGCAGGGTGAAATGAAGCCTGTGAATCTGCTCCAGCAGCAGGGCAGCTCCTTCCCTTCCCCTCGTGCCAGTTCTTGCCTGTACGAGCAGCTCGGAAGGGCTGTGACATTGATTTATTGAACTCTGAAGTAATGGATCGCACCCAAGCCATGCTTCTGTGGTTGTACCTTTGGTGCCTGTTTCCTCTGCCTGTGCTGATCCCTGTCTCACCTCCCACCCTTAACAGAGCTCTTCCTTCCCAGTCACTGCCTCCCCTGCCCTGGAGGTCACAGCCCTTGGGGACAGAAGGGGCAGCGCTTTCCCCCCTTGTTTTGGACAGTGAGGAAACCCAACTCCATGGAGGATGACCATGGAAGGGCAGAGAAGAGCCTAACCTTTGGAGTTTTAAACAGATCTGTGTGTTCTTCAAAGCCAGAAGGCAGTGTGAGAGCTGAGCTTTGCTCAGTCCCCGGTGGCAAAGCCACAGGAAGATCTGAGCCCTCGCTCTGGACTCGAGTAGGGAATGCTCCTCATGAGTTCACTGAAGTGAGGGCTGGGAAAACCTGCAGAGTTTAAGCACACAATGAGCACAATGGATTTTGATCAGATTTATTTAAGCAGCTCCAGGCTGAATAATAAACACACAACTGCTGTATAAAAAAAAATAAAATGTGAAGAACCATCCCGTGGGCAAAGTACTGTCACATGTTCAGACATTCCAGGCAACTGCCTCTGGTGTTGCCCGTGCTCTGAGTCCCAGCAGCACAGTCCAGAGTGGCCAGTCAGGAGAGTCCTTTGTCCTTTCTAATAAATATCACTAAAACTCCAAAACATCCCTCTGGTTCCTGCTCTGAGATCACACAGGTCAGCAGAAAACTTGGAAGCCTTTTGCTGTGTCAAGGGACAAGGAGAGCCCTCTGTGCTTGTCCCCTCCCTGGGCTGCCCATGGGGATGGCTTTGCAGGAGCAGTTCAGAGCCCAAGCTGTGTTGCCTTGAGCCCTGGCGGGATCCATCAGCTCACAGACTTGCTGGGCAGGAGGAGGTGCTCCTGCTGCCTGTGCCTTCCATCTGCATCCTCAGGCAAGTGAGACACTGGCATAACGAGGTGTGAACTGGGGAGCAGAGCAGAGTATGGTGAGACCAGTGCACAGCAAACCCAACAGCACTCAGGCCTTGGATCCCACAGAGAGCGCTGCTGATTTCCCTCAGTGCCCAGGAACTTCCTACAGGTGTCACAGGGTATTTTGTTACATTAATAAGTTCATTTGGGTAGCACAGCTCTTGCAAGGAGAAAATAAAAACCCTGCAGGGCCTGTGATTCACTGGCATAGTTTCTGCCAAAAGCCTTTAGAAAGGTTTAACTCCAGTTGCAAATGTTGAAAGTCAATCCCTGTGTTGCAGGAAAGCAATGGCATGAAAGGGACACCGGGGAATAATTAGAAACAGAGAAACCCTGTGTTTATACATAGACAGGGCTTGTCTTATAAATGCAATTACCCCCCATTCTGGGACTAAATCCCAGCTATAATCTTGTGCTGGCACCAGCTCCCAGCCCTGGCGTCCCACAAGAGCTCTGGGTGCCCCTGGTAGATTCCCCGTGGCACCAGGAGGGGGAGGCTGTGCTAAAAGCAGCCCGGTCAGTGCCGGCCCCTGCAGACAGACTGCCTGCAAAAACACTGCCTGCAAAAACACCCCCCCAGCGCCCTGACCGGGGGGGGACACCCAATCCTCACACACAGCATTCCCCAAAAGCTTTGCAGAGGCCCACATGGTGGTAGGGCTGAGATGGCAGGTTCAGAGTCCTGTTATTTATACCAATCTTCTCCCCGCAGCATTTTGGCACCTTTGAGAGACTTTTCTCTCTCCTGTAGGGTTTTAGATCCCCAAACCACCAGGCTGGGAGCACATTTCTGAAGCTGATGCTCACACAAGGACAACTCCAGTCCAGATCCACGTGCATCTCTCCCTCACAGGGTTAGACAATTCCATTCCAGATCCATGTGCATCTGCCCCTGAGGGTTGGAAAACTCCAGTCCAGATGCATGTGCCCCTCAGGGCTGGACATGCACCTGAGGGTTGGACAACTCCAGTCCAGATCCACATGCATCTCTCCCTCACAGGGTTAGACAATTCCATTCCAGATCCACATGCACCTGCCCCTGAGGGTTGGATAATTCCAGTCCAGATCCATGTGCATCTGCCCCTCACAGGGCTGGACAACTCCAGTCCAGACCCATGTGCACCCTCCAAGGGTTAAACCCCTCCAAGGCTGAACCTCTGGGTCACTCCCCAGCTACTCCCCCGCCCGCCTTGGCCAGGTTCAGGCAGACAGGTACTTCCAGGTGCTGACGAAGGCGGTGGGGATGAGGGAGTAGGGCACGGTGGTGACGCTGCTCCAGCTGTCGGATGAGGGGTCGTAGCAGTCGAGGGTTTTGCCGCGCCGGGCGCCGCAGTAGCCGCCCACCACGTAGAGCCGGTTGCCCGAGGTGACGGCGCGGCAGCTGATGCGTTGGGCGCTGACGTCCCCCACCCGGGCCCACTGGAAGGTGTCGCTGTGGAAGCGATAGGCGGAGCTGGCCGAGAACTCGGTGTCGCCGCCGATGACCATGACGTGGCTGCCCACGGCAGCGGCCGCCGTGTAGCGCCAGGGCTGGGGGCAGTTGGTGGGCACCGTCCAGCGGTTCTGGCAGGGGTCGAAGCACTGCACCTTGGGCAGCTTGCTCTGGTTGGCGCTGGTGCCCCCGAAGACGAACAGCTTCCCCTTGGCGCCCACCACGGCGGCGTTGCTCACGCCCTCCCGCAGAGGGGCTACCAGGGACCACTTGTCCAGTTGCGGGTCGTAGTGCTCCACCTGCTTGAGGGACATGGAGGGAGAGGCTGGGAAGGCGCCGCTCATCGCCGTGTGACCCCCCACCACGTACAGGCAGTGGTCCAGCTCGGCGGAGCCGTGGCCGAACCGGGCCACCAGCATGGGGGCAGCTTTGGCCCACTCATCGTGGAGGGTGTCGTAGACCCAGACATCTCTAGAGGCGCCGTTCTCGGAGCCTTTGCCCCCGGTGATGTAAACCTTGCAGCCGATGGCGCAGGCGCTGCACTCCTTCCTGGGGCTGGGGATGTCGGCCCGGGGGATGATCTGGCTGGTTTTAGGGTCCAGCATGTAGATCTTGTCACACATGAAGGTCTGGCCGCCGAGCAGCAGCAGGGCCTGGCTGACCTTGCGGGGCCGGGCACAGCACCCCGTCACCAGGCCATCGTTCTGCAGGATCTTCATCTTGCAGCGCACGGCGTCGGCCACGATCTCCTCTCCCAGCTTGTGGCTGGTCACCAGCTCCTCACAGGCCACCTCCTTGCGCAGGTAGGACTCGGGCAGCAGGGCCAGGCGGACGCAGCGCAGCAGCTCGGGCAGAACCTCGTGGCGCCGGGGCAGGTCGTAGCGGATCCAACCCATGACGGCCTCGTAGACCAGCGTCTCGTCCTCCACCTCCAGCTCCTCGCTCTCCACCAGCTCCAGCAGCTTGTCCTTGGGCAGCCGCAGGAAATCCTCGCTCTGGCACAGCGAGGCGAAGTTGGCCAGCGCCATCCTCCAGGACAGCTCCAGCAGCCGCTCGCAGCAGTGGGCGTCGGACAGCAGCAGCATGTTCAGGCAGTTCCCAGGGTAGAGGTTCTTCTCCAGGAAGTCGGCCGAGGCATCCCGAATATCCTGGAACTGCAGCATGTCCCCGGCCTCCAGCAGGGACTCGGCGTTCTCCTCGTTGATCAGCACTCGGGCCGAGTAGGCGTAGTCCAGCAGCAGCTCCAGCACCTCGGGGTGCAGGGAGTCATGGAAGTTCACCTCGGCGTCCCTGCTCTCCTTGAGGCCGCCGCTGAACATGGCGTGGAAGTAGCGGCTGCAGGCGGCCAGCACGGCGCGGTGGCACGGGAAGCTGCGGTTCCCCGCCCGCAGCACCACGTCGGTGAAGAGGCTCTGCTGGCGGAGCAGGTTGAGCTGGGTGAGGAGGCTGTCGGCATGGCCCGGTCTGTGGAAGAGGTGGATGTTCATGGAACCGGAGCTCGAGCGGGATTTCCGGTTCTCGTGGCTGCTGACGGACATCGTGCTGAGGCTGCGCTGCGAAGGGAAAAGCGGCGAGTCAGCACGGGCAGCCCGGCACGGGCAGCGGCACCGGTGGGGCTCGCCCAGCGCGGACCCAACCGGGGCCGCTCAGGGCTCCGCCGGGCCCCGCGGAGCACCGGGGGCAGAGCGCGATGAGCGCTCCCGGTGCTGCCCGCACACCCGGCTCCGCACCTGGCCCAGAGGTCCCGCAGCCGGCTCAGAGATCCCGAGCACAGCTCGGAGATGCTGCACCGGCTCCGCAGTATCACAGCTGCTTCACAGGTCTCGCAGCCGGATCAGGGGTCCCGCACCGGCCCCGCCGTCCCACAGCTGGCTCAGAGGTCCCGCGCCCGACTCTGAGGTACCGCAGCCGGCTCAGGGGTCCCTCAGAGGTCCCGCAGTCCCACAGCTGGCTCAGGGGTCCCTCACCTGGCTCAGAGTTCCCGCACCCGACTCAGGGGTCCCTCACCCGGCTCAGGGGTCCCGCACAGGTCCCACAATCCCACAGCTGGCTCAGGGGTCCCTCACCCAGCTCAGAGGTCCCTCACCCGGCTCAGGGGTTCCTCAGGGGTCCCTCACCCGGCTCGGGGGTCCCTCACAGGTCCCGCAAATCCACAGCTGGCTCAGGGGTCCCTCACCCGGCTCAGGGGTCCCTCAGGGG
>VXAU01001874.1:93374-114886 GCA_013399695.1 Formicarius rufipectus
CACTGATCCTCCCCTTCATTAATCCCTCCCATTCATCCCTCCCTTCCTCCCACCCATTGATCCCCTCATTGATCCCCCAACACGTGTCCGTGTGCCCCCGCTCCGGACCCCGAACCGCGGCCGGGGCAGCGCACGGGGCCGGCCCGGCGTTGTCTGCGGCAGAGTGACCTCGCCAATAAAGGGCCATAAACGGGGCAGCAGCGCTGGGATCAGCAGCGCCCGCCCGCGGCCTTTGGATCCCGCCCTGCTGACAAAGGCAGGTCGCAGCCGGACCAACCAGCCCTGCTCAGCAAGTTTTCCTGCGCGGAGCCCACCCTTGAAATTTGGAGCCCGGCTTCAGGCTTGCAAACATCCAGGGATTGCTCCCAGACAAAAGGTGCTGCTGGTCTTTGTCTTCCTCCCTGAGCACCCATCACCTGCACCACCAGCATCAGGGCTGGGTGCTTTCCTTTGCAAGCAAAGGTACTGGTACTCTCTGTCAGGAGAAGGAGCCAAGCTGGGCTGATGGCCACAGCAGAAAAGAGGAAAAATAACCCTAAAAAGCAAGTCTGGGGAGATTAGGTCTGCCCACACAAGGTCTTGTGCTAAAAAGGAGCAAGGGCTGCTCTGGACAGGCAGCAGCAGCAACCACCACATGTCAGCAGGAATCAGAGCCACCTCAAGGAAAAAATGCAGATTCTAGAAACTCTAAATTACCCCATTTTGCTTTATTTGTGCACATTTCAGCTTCACCAGCTCTAATTTAAAAATGCTTGAGGAGGAAGGGGGTGAAGCAAAGGCACTTAGAGCAGTTTACAGGGTCCTTTCCCTTTGTTAAGGCAAGGTTTAGAGTTTTGTTAATTTGGCATCAGAGGTTGTGTGCATTTTGTTGGGTTTTTAAAGTGTTATAACTACATGACCCGTGCTGAGCAGGTGAACAAGTTCTGAACAAATGGTTTAACAAGGTTAAGAATACAAAAAGAATCTGATTTACTATTAAAAAATACCTAAATTGCAGCAGGAGCCACCACTGGGCGACAGGACCAAGCACAGCTGTCCTTAAGCTGAAGGACTTGGTTCCTCCCCCTGTTTGGGGACAGGACTGAGGAAAGCAGAGAAAGACCAAGACTCTCCTCCAGGTAACCTCTGCTCACACTCTGACTTGTACCAACACCTGTAGATCTGGCACCAAATTCCCAGCACAGCCAGGAAGGCATCCCGAGGGACACTGCAGGGTGAAGGTCCAGATAAACAGCAAGGACAGGGCAAAGGATAAAGGGTATCCAGACCTCGCTCTGTTCTTTGAACACAGACAGGACACAGTTGCCTTGTCTGTGCCAGAAACAACAACAAAAGCAAGGTCAAACTCCTGCAGTCCTGCAGGGACAGGAGCACCAGAACTGCTTCCAGAAGGGGCATTTCCATGGCAGCCACTCAGGGGTTCGGATTTACTTCGGGAGGAAGTTTGGTAACACAGAGGGAGCTGCACCTCACACAGCACTCACGTTTTCTGTCACCTGGGCACTGGCTGGAGCTTTCTAGAACTAATTAAACTTTTCCTTGCTCTCAGAAGGAATGATCACTCAAGGCCACCTTTGAAGCATTCATGTCGTTTATTATTGACAACGCCCAGAACTGTAACTGTGAACTCCATCTCAGCATTGGTTTGACTGCTCTTCTCAAAGGTGATTAAAAAATTGCCTTTAAAAAAAAAAAAAATAGAAAAAAAGAAGGTCCGTGGGCAGCTGCCGGAGCCCGGGGAAAGAGCTCCACCCGGTGGCTTTCCACGAAGGCACAGCTGGAGCTTCAGTGCTCCGGGAAGTCTCAACTTCCACGTATTTTCCTTAAAAAGGAAGGCAGCCTAGAAGGAAGCTTCTTCCAGTAGCTCTTTCGTTCCCCTCTTGCCTCTGAGGACACACAGCTGTCACGAACAGCATACCTGCTGACTCTTTGAGCTCTGGGTATCAGCTTTGGGCTCACACCCCAAAACATCTGACAGAGAAACACCCAGAACATGGGTTGTGACCCTGGCCTGGAACTTGCAGGATTTGTCCCTCAGAAGTTTTGTATGACAGAACCATGGCAGTTTTTCCACCTAACACTGACTTTGTGCTCCTTTAAGTGACAGAGAACACTGGAAGGCTGCATCCATCTTTTGGGACAGAGGAAGGAAGGATGGAAGCCACTTTTTCCCACTCAACTTTACCAGCCGTAGATTGATTTTCGGCTGATTGACCAGAAAGATTTCTCTAATGATGACTGATAAAAATTGCCAACTGCAATCAATCCTCTCTGCCACAGACATCTTGATTCCAGTCCCAATCACAGGATGTGTAGAATTACAATCAACACCCAGCAAAGTCAAAAAAAAACCCCTACCCCGCTAAAGGCACTCTTACTGGGCTCCTGAAGCTCAATTACTTAAGCAGCTTCAGAATTTCCTCCTCTGGATGCCTGGTAGATTCCAATCAGGGAGGAGACAGTCCCCAGGAGCCCTACTAACCATGGGGGGAACCTTCCAGCCCACAGGAATCCTGGAGGCAGCCAGTGGACGGCGTTGCAGAGATCTGCTGCATCAGTGAGGATGCACAGAACCTCAGCTTTCACTTGTCCTCTCAGCTGCTGCTGACTCTGAGGTGAGGATGAGCTGCTGGAGGCAGACAAATATTAGTGATAGCCCAGAAAGCATAATAACTGTGATGGTTGCAAATGGGAACTGGGGTATGGGGTTAAATTACAAATGGGAACTGGGGCATGGGGTTAAATTACAAGAATGCTGGAGAGGGACTTTGGACAAGGGCCTGCAGGGACAGGACAAGGGGAAATGGCTTTAAGGAAAGGCTGAAGTGGGGCAGGGTTAGGTGGGATATTTGGCATAAGCTCTCCCCTGTGAGGGTGGGCAGGCCCTGGCACAGGTTGGCACAGCCACAGCTGTGGCTGCCCCATCCCTGGAAGTGTCCCAGGCCAGGTTGGACAGGGCTTGGAGCAACCTGGGCTGGTGGAAGGTGTCCCTGCCCATGGCAGGGGGTGGCACTGGATGGGCTTTAAGGTCCTTCCCAACCCAAACCAAGATTAGCTGCATAGCCAAGGAGGAAAATCATACCACTTGCGCTGCCTCAGTTTTCTTCTTAACTGGCACAAGACCCTCAGGGACCTGTAAAACAACAGAGTTATTCCTCCTACAGCATCCCGATGGGAGGTTTTATCCCTCTTCCACGAAGAGGAGCACCTCCCGTCGCCAGAGGGGGTTTCCTCCCCGGGCTGGCTGCCCGGCCCTGCCCCTCCCCGCCGTCGTACCGCAGCATGTCCAGGAGCAGCGCACAGCCCCACAGCGCAGTGCTCAGCGTCCACCACGCGTGGGAGCCGCCGCGGACGAGCCCGACATCGGCCGCCCACGCCACGTGCTCGCAGGGGTAGTACAGCTGGTTGGCCACGTTGCAGAGCACGCTCAGCCCCCGCACCAGCACATCCTCGTCCTGCGGGGGGATTGGCACAGGGGACACGTGTGGGGACACAACTGGGGACCCGCGGGTGACCCCCCGTGTGGGGTTTGTGTGGCAGCCCCCGCACATCCTTGTCCTGTGGAGGGATCAGCAAAAGGGACACCCCTGGGGACCCGCGGGTGACCTCCTGTGTTGGGTTTGTGTGACAGCACATCCTCGTCCTTAGCGGGGGGGTCAGAATAGGGGACACCACTGGGGACATGCAAGAGACACCCCGTGTTGGGTTTGTGTGGCAGCCCCCGCACATCCTTGTCCTGTGGGGGGGTGAGCACAGGGGACACGCGTGGGGACACGTGGGTGACCCCCCACGTGGTGTTTGTGTGGCAGCTCCTGAACGTCCTCATCCTGCGGGGGAATCAGCAAAAGGGACACCCCTGGAGACCCACTGGTGACCCCCCGTGTTGGGTTTGTGTGACAGCACCAGCACATCCTCGTCCTGTGGGGGGGTTCAGAATAGGGGACACCCCTGGGGCCACAAGTGGGGACCCACAGGAGACCCCCTGTGTTGGGTTTGTGTGACCAGGCTTTGGTAGCAGGGGGGGCTTCTGTGAGACGCTGCCAGAAGCTTCCCCGAGGCCTGGTGGAGCCCTGGTGGGACCCATGCTGGAGCAACTTGTTCCTGAAGGACTGAGCCCATGGAGAAATGGCCCCAGCAGTTTGTGGGGAACTGTTGCCCCTGGGCTGGACTCACTCTTGAGAAGCTGGTGAAGGACTGTCTGCCATGGGAGGAACTCCATAGGGATCAGGGGGACCCATTGTGACCCCCCAGTCCCTTCTCCTTGCACCTCTGGGGAGGAGGTGGAACTTGGAAGGAAAGAGGGGTGGGGGGGACAAAATGTTTTTAAGATCATTTTACTTCTCACTCTTTTGCTCCAATCCCATCAGAAATAAAATTCATTAATATCCCCACTTTGAGTCTGTTTTGCCCATGATGGTGATCAACAGCTCTTCACTCAGGAATCCTTCCCTGCTTTTCTTCTCTCCTCCATCCAGTTGCAGAGGGCAGGGAGAGCAGCTTTAGTGTGTCCCAGACATGCAGCCAAGGTGAACCCTCAGCCCCCCTGCCCGGGCTCAGCTGAGGATCCACCCCACCTCACCTGAGGGTCCATCTTCTCTCCTCACCTGAGGGCCCAGTCCCACCTCACCTTGGGGCCCAGCCCGTAGCTGCAGCTGTGCCGGAGCATGGCCAGGTCGTCGAAGAGGCGCAGGACGGTGCGGCAGGAGCTGAGCTGGGCAGAGGCGCTGAGGAGAGCCCCGGGCAGGCCCCCGGGCCCGGGCAGGGCTCCCCCTGCCAGCTGGCAGCCGTAGGACAGGGCTCGGACCTGCGGGGGCACGGCCCGTGAGAATCCGAGAAGGGGTCGGACACCCCTACCCTCACTCCCTGTGGGTCAGACCCCCTTCCCTGCCCTCACTCCCAGTGGGTCAGACCCCCTTCCCTGCCCTCACTCCCAGTGGGTCAGACTCCCTCACCGCCCGGTCCCGTCCCCGGTGCGTTTCCAGCGCAGCCCCAAGGCCGCGGAGCGCGGCCGCCGCCATGGCTACACTTCCGGGTTGTGACGTCACGGGAGCGCCGGGCAGGGTCGGGGCGGCCGTCGCCATGGCAACGCTTCCGGGTTGTGACGTCACGGGCGCGCCGGGCCCCGCCCCGGGGTCCATCGGGGCCTTTCCCCGTCAGATCCTCCCTCATCTNTCCCCTCCCCCAGGTGGCCCCCGACTGCCCCCTCAGCCCTTTGCGGACCCCCCCGCCCTAGGTCTACGCTGCCCCAGCGGCGTGTGGATCCTCCCTCTCTGCAATCCCCGAGCCACAGAATCAGCTGTGAGACCACCGGGTCCGACCTGTGACCCAATCCCCCTTGTCACCCAGCCCACGGCACCGAGTGCCACATCCAGGCTCTTCTCACACCCCTCCAGGGACAGGGGGATAGACAGGGACAGACCCCTTCCCTGGGTAGCCCATTCCAGGGTCTGATCACTCTTCCCGTAAAGAATTTCTTCCTGATGTCCGACCTAAACCTCCCCTGGAGCAGCTCAAGGCTGTGCCCTCTTGTGCTGCTGCTGGTTCCCTGGGATACCCAGATATTCCAGACCCCTCTGGACACATCCAGCGCTGTGGGATGGCCGTGCCTGAGCAGGGCGGGGGCGCCAGAGGGGCCACCGGGGGCCCTCCCAGCCTGAGCCATCCCGTTTGCTCAAAATGGTAAATAGGATGTTTTTAGGAGTAGCCCCTTCCCTCTCCCTGCCTGGCAACTTGGCAGGATGTGTTCCCACTGAAGGGATGGACAGCCCTGTTCCCAAACCTCTCACCAGGCACGGGGTAAGGCTGGGAGTGCCCCTGCAAAGCCAAGAGAACAGGTGACAATGTGACTTTAGGGAGGACCAAGACAGTTAAAGGGTGTGGGATCCTGTCCCGAAAGGGATGGGATCTGTGCAAGTGAAAACCAGGAGGGTGGGAAGACAGAGAGGGGAAACAAAGGGTTGTTCTGTAGCTTCAGCATGTCCTGTGTTAAAATTGGAGATGCCAGGGGCAGAAACTGCCCTGGACAAGAGGACACTCAGGTGCCCCCATGAGAACCTGTCCTAGGAACTGCCCTGGACAAGAGGACACTCAGGCGTCTCCATGAGAACCTGTCCCAGGAACTGCCCTTTCCACTGAACAAGGTGATTTATCAAGCAAAGCTCATACTTGATGTCTTGCAGAGACCATGACAAGGAAAGTGTCACCTCCCAGAACCACCACTCAGTCAGCTGTAGGTGGGACGTGGGTGCAGCAGATGATCCACCTTGAGGTCAAGAGTTCTTCCCCGTGCACAGTGAGGAAGGTGTGGCACAGAGTGGCACTTCCACCCCCCCAGCCACCTCTTTGTGTTCATGGCCAGCCCAGGCATTCATGGCCAGCAGGCAGCACATTTGGCACATGCAGGTGATGTGACTGATGGCTGGGATGTGAACCAGGGGCTTGATCTTTCTGCCTCCCTGCCTTTGTTTTGAGAAGTTGTTTTGTGTTTATTTTGGGGAGGAAGGAGAGGAGTTTGATCTGAAACTGCACTTGTGCAACCTCAGGAAGGGACATGGTCAGAGCTGCTCTTGGAAGGCACTGAGAAAATCCTCCTCTGACGCTGCCTCCTGTTGCTCATGGCCAGCACGAGAAAGGTCCCCTCACCCCATGGATCTGTTCCTAAGCCACTTGATTTACAAAATGTGGAACAGAACTGATCTTTTCCTTGTCCCCAGACTCCTGGAGCAGGTCCACAGCTGCCATATGGAGTGACAGTCCCAGTCCTGCCATGTGAGTTTCTTCATCTGCCTCCTCACCCCAGAGCTGTTTTCTGTTTGGGCGAAGTTTTGGAGCAAACTGCTGATGGCAGAGCTGGCCTTTCCCTCTCCCCAGTGGAAATGCACGTGGATCTATGCCTGCAGAGCCTTCCTGCTGCTGCCTCCTTTTTTACTGCCTTGGGTTTAATTTTTATTTCAATTCCATCTGTCAGCAGATGAAAGTTCTGTCACAACCACGTGCTGGTCCCACACAGGCAGCAGAAACAGCGACTCCCCAAGATGTGCTACAGCAGGTCCAGCTTTAAAAGGCTTGGATTAAACACAGGGTGGGTTGGGAAAGCAGGTTTATACCCAGCAAAGCTGAGCCTCCCCTTGACATCATCAGTTCTCAGATGGGACAGCAAATCCTGTCTGCTCCAGCCTCAGGTGAATGTTCTGTGGGAGCAGAGTCGGAGATGAGAAATACCTTGGAGGGAAAGGAAGGACAGGCAACCAAATCCCTAAGCCAAGGAATGCTGGAGGGAGGTAGAAGGTGATTTTGGTTCCCCACAGAGGGTCAGAGGAGGAAGATTGGCCTGGCTGGAGGTGTCCACAGATGGTAAACATCTCTGCACCACTGAGCATCTGCCAGAGACAGAGAGTGCTGCAGCTTCCCAGGTGGGGTGACCCTTCAGGCAGCACCACAGGGCTCAGATGTTGGGGCTGCCAGGTTCCATGGTGCCACCTGCCTCTTTCTCAGCCCCATCCCAACATGCTGGAAGCTGTTTCCTCTCTCCAGATGAAATGCTCCAACCCAGGGCTGCCCAGGAGGGCACAGGAGCACGGCAGGACTGAGTTCACACCCAAGTCCGGAGGCCCAGCTGAAATACAAAAGGCAAACTCCCAAATGAGCTGTGACCCCGTGGTGATCCTGGAAAAGCCCTGTCCCCAGAGGAAGGTGATGTTCTTCCTTCTCCATCAGCCAGATCCTGTGAGCTGCCTACATGGCATGGAATCTCTGAGCCTGCCTTGTGCACTGCTCTTGGCCTTGTCTGTGTGTTGTCACAGGGAACATCTATTTCTCAGACTGAATGAGGACACAAGGAGGTGTTGTGACAGCAAGAATAAACACTGGGAGATTAGCCCAAAGCTGTGGGTGACACATCCCTCTGGATTGCAGGACCCAGTGGGTGACACATCCCTGGGGATTGCAGGACCCACGGAGGCCTCTGTGCAGGTGCAGGAGTGGGAGGAGGCAGGTGGGGAAGAGGGAAGCACAGAGGGAGGGCAAAGGGCCAGAACCAGAGTGAGGAGCACTGTCAGGGCTCTGGGGTGGGGCTGGAATCTGTTTGGATTTTGGTGTCAAGGCCTGGAAGCAAAGGTCGGTGGACAGTAGGGCAGCTCTGCCCAGCTTGTGATGAGTGGGCTGTTTTCCTAGAGGTGAGCTGTGTGCTCTTGTGGAGCTGGTCACTCACATGGGCTTCCCAACTGCTGAGCTTGCACTCACTCTGCTTGGGATCCAGGTGTGGTCCAGAGGGGTCCGTGGGGGCTGGTCAGCCCCTTCCCATTGTGGTGGTGCTGAGTGAGCAGGGCCAGCTGCTGCCTCGGCTACTTCACAAGCTCCTCTCAGTTGGGTTTGATTCCCCATGAGCCAGCCCTGAAGCCTTTGAGTCTGGACTACTGACCCAGCTATGTGTGTGAGCAGTGCGTGGGCCCAGGAGCCCTCGTGCTTTCCTCTGGGGATTTGACTCTCTGTCTCTTGGGAACCAGAGAGTCTTTGCTCCACAAGAAGCTGCACGCTTGCAAATGCACACAGGCACCTCTCATCAGCCCCTCATACCTGTGAACACCTGGATTCCAACACCTCAGTTGCTTCGTTGGGTGGAGCAACAGGGACTTGCATCTGCTGCGGGTCTGCCCTGTGACTTTGGTGTGACCCTGAGGTGCCACTGCCACCTGTGCTGCCCCAGGAACAGCTACGGTTCACTGGGGATAAATGCTGGAATCACCTCTTGGTGGCACCAGCTGGGAGAGCTGTTGCTGGGAAGCACACTGGTTACCCACACTCCTTCTCATGTGGATTTTAATGCAACTTCAGACACGGAAAGTAAAACAGGCTTTTGGAGTTGGGGTGGGGGGAGGGTCTTTGCTTTCTAAGCTCCTCTCCCTGCCCTCCCAGCAGTGCCTGAGCCGTGAAGGCCAAACAGGCTTTGTCTGATTGCCCAGCCATGTGAAATGTGCCAGCAGGGCTGGTGGTGCACAGCTCACCTGCACGGAGCCACCGGCACGTCCCGGTGTCACGTCGGCAGCGCCTGTGACTCACAGATAAGGCTCAAGTCACGTTATTTCTCCAGAGCTTTAAAAACACATCCCCTGGCCCGGGCACAACCCCAGCCCCACATCCGTGGGGCCAACTGCTGCGAAACAAGGGGCTCAGTGCACCCCACCCCGGCAAGGCCTGTGGGGTTGGGGTCACTCGGGATAAATCAGTGGGTTTTGCTGTCGCCCCTCTGCTCTTCCTCCTCTCCCTGCGAAGGCTCCAGCGCAGGTGGGGGGAGCTGGGCAAGCAGAGATGCAGCTCCTGGGGTGCGTGCAGAGCTTGATGGTGGAGCTGGAGGGCAGCCCGACCCACGGCTGTGGGGGGCTGCTGCACGGGTGGGTGCGGCTGGAGCTGCGGGCAGCGCTGCAGGCAAGGGCACTGGAGGTGAGCGCCCACGGCCGCGCCACCGTGCACTGGCTCGAGAGCCACAGCGTCGGCCTCAACGTCGTCTACAGGGACTACTCGGCCTCCCAGACCCTCCTGTGCCACCGCTGCCACCTCATCCAGGGTAAGGCTGGGGCACGGGAGGGGGCTCTGCACCGTGGCCGTGGGGTGGGACCCACCGAGCCTCTGCCCCGGCGGGTGTTGCCAACCCACACGGGGTGGTTGTCGCTCTTGGACGGCCTCTTCGCACCTCGAGTTTCTCTGCCCGTGGTTTGCAGGGGTGAGCTCAGCACCGAAGGTTTGTGGCTTTGGCTGTGTTTGCCCAGGGAAGTACAAACATGAGTGTCTGTTGGCAAGTGTGGAAAGAGCACTTAGTAGTTCAGGCAGTGTTTGTTTTCACCTTTCCGACACTGGGACTGCGTGCCCGGCTGGCACGTTGCTTGGATCTATTGCAAGGGGTGAAGTCACTTAAATTCTCTGTGTGGTTGGGATGAAATGATCCAGAGCTGAGGGACATGGGACATCTCAGCTGTCCATCCGCTCGTTAACTCTGGCTTTTCTTAGGAACATGCATGTCTTTTATCCTCCCCTCCAATGACAGGGTCACAGCCATGGCTCTGCAGCTTCTCCTCCCCCTTTCCCTGCTTCTGATGGCCTTGTTGTTGCCTGTGACCCAGTTGCCTGGCCCTGGAGATGGTTGTAGGACTTATGCTGAGGGCCTTTAATTGTGTCAGCGGTCAAGTGCAACCCAGAAAGTGGTGCCAGCCCAATCTGGCAAACATAGAGGTTGCAGGAAAAAACTGGAGGGATGGAAAGAGGGTGTGAGCTGCCTTCCTGGAGAAGATCTTGTCTCTGGACTGCACTAGGGGGTCATATTCTTTATTTCTGGTTGATTGTGCCCTGCCGTCTGCTCCAAACACCTGCATTACTCTGGAGTTTCTGTCTTTTGGCAGAGGCTCCTCTGTGCTCTGCCTAAGGATGGCCCTTGGCAGCTGCACCTCTGCAGAGGGTCCTGATTACAATTAAGGCTGTGGGAGAAGCCCTTGCCCTGGGCTCCTGCACCGAAGGTCCTGAGCACTGGATCGTGCAGTGCTTGGCCAGTGCCCCATTAGCTGTGAGGTGACAGGGGGAGTTTTATTCCCCATTATCACTGAATGTCTGTAGGGGAGCCAGGAGCTGGTGTGAGAGTGTTTGGGTTCTGCTGGTGGTCTGTGTGTGATGGGAGCCCCTGGAGCTCTCTGGAGAAGAGCACTTGGCCACGGGCTGCAGGAATTGCATGAGCTGTTCAGCCTTGCCAGCACCTTGGACACCTGCAGCTGATGGTTCCTGGCTCTCACTGCACTGGGAGTGTTGAGCTGGGCTACCTGGGGAGGTAGAGAGCCTCGGCAGAACTTGGGGGATGGGATTTTATTGTCTCTGTCCATACCTGGATTCCTTTTGTGCCTTGTGAGTGGGACATGGGGCATGTGATCACTGGAGCATTTTAAGGGAGTGAAGGGTGTCCTGCAGCCAAATCTGCCTCCTTCAGATCCTGCTGGGTCCTGCTCTGTCCCCAGCATTTCTGGTGTCAGCTGGTGAGAAACGTGCCATCCTCCAGCAGCCCCTGTGACTGCTCCCTTCTTGGTGCTTCTTCTCGATGAGATCAACTGTGTGGTGTTCAGAAAATGCAGGTTTTGTCATGGTAACAAGGCACTGCAGAGGAGGGAAGCCGGGCACAGATAAGAGCCCTCCCTTCTGCTCTCCCCTCAGCTGAGTTTATCTGCAGTTTCCTGGCAGGGTGGTGAGTGCTGGCACTGGGGTGCTGCGCTGAGAAACAAGAAAAAAGGTGCAAGAAGGATGTTCAGGCAGAGCCTTTAAATGGATATTGTGTAATCAGCTGAGATAGGGAGCAGGAAGAGAGGAAAAGACGGGATTAAAGGGCAGAGGAAGCACAAGGAGAGCCCTGTGGACTCCTGTGCATGAGGTGATGTGAAGGCACCCAAGGAAACATAAATGATTGGTGTGTAGTGATCTTCCCTGTCCAAGGATCCTGCAGCACTTCCCAAAGGTGTAGTTCCTGCCTCAGGGAGGGACAAACATCCAGAAGCCATTTTATTTTCATGGAGACATCCAGGACAGTGATGGCATCAGGGCTCTTATTCCACTGTGGGGTGGCCCTTGATCAGCACGTTAATCCTCGCCCATATGCAACACTCCCAAATCTGTCAGGGACAGAGTGTATCCCTCAATCTGGGAGTGTGTGCTTGTGCAAGGCTCTCTGTTGTCCCATCTCATACCCGTATTGGGTCAGGGCAGAGCTGCTGACTTGCCTATTTACCTGCTGCATTCCCCTCTCTCTGGTTTTCCAGGGCCTCTCATGTGGCTCCAGGTTCAGTGGGGAAAAGCCACCAGGTCCCAGCAGCGGGTCAGGGAAGGAGAAGCCCCCTCTGAGCCAGGCAGGGTGTCAGCTCCTGCTGGGACCAGCTCCAGCCTGGCCAGACTCTAGATGGGGCTGAAGAGTTGGAGATCATCCCCGCACCCAGCCTGGCCTGGGTTTCCCTTGGGTTTGGGCACCCAGGAGCAATCGTGGTCCCACAGGAGAGAGGAGAGGCCATCTCCTGGCACGGGGGTCCCGGCGGGGTCAGAGGCAGCCGGGGCAGCCTGAGCTGGCACGGCAGGGAGGTTTGCAGGGATTCACATCCCGTGGGCGAAGGCTGAGTCACGGGCCGAGGGGTGTGTGCTGACAGGCAGGAGGGGGAAGGAGGATGCCAAGGAAGGAGAAGGGCCCAGGCAAGGCTCCAAGAGCCTCCCCCCACCTCTAATGTCACGGTGGGGATACCAGGCTCCTTCCCAGAGCCAGTGTCAGCAAGTGTTAGCAGTTAATTTGTGCTGTGACTTCCTTCCTCCTTTCCCTCCTCCTTTCCCTCGCCCTTTACAGTTTGCTATGATTCATGTTTGCTTGTGGCAGCAAATGATCCTTCACATAAAACAAACCATGGTCCACTTCCCCTGGGGAGGGAGACAGACGATTCCAGCTTGGCTTTGGAGACAGCTAAAGCTGTGCCAGGCATCAGCCCAGCTCATTTTTAGTGGCTGAGATCAACCCAGTTGAGCACAGCAGGTCCTGCCCGGCATGGCTGGGAGCAGCTCAAAAATCCCCAAAACTTCGGCAGCCAAATGCTGAGTAACATTTTTAAGGCCTGTTTTGTCTTATCCCCTGCCCGTGCCCGGGGTGCAGAGCTCTGGTGCTCTGCAAATATGACAATCATCATTAAAGTGGAAGTTTCTATAGCTGCATTAACCCTTTTGGAGGGTACAGACTCCCTTCTCCTTCCTTGTAAAACATCTCAGGGTGCTGACAATGCTGATGTCCACCCTCAGAATCACCAGATCTCAATTCACAAGCTTTCACCCCACGTGAGCACCAGCAACCACAAATGCTGCTGACAGAGCGAGTCCCTGTGCCATTCCTGCCCACACAGGTGGGATTTGTCACTGGTTTTGGAGCAGCACCACCCCAATCCCAGTGGGAACTGGTGGAAAAGCAGCGCTCGCCTGGTTAACAGGATCAGGGAAGCAGATTGCTCACCCTGTCGTTGCACAAGCTGGACTGGGGCCAGTTCTTGATTTCTCAGAACTAAGGGGTGTCCCAGACATCCCTGTGTCGCCAGTTGGCCCGGCCATGCCGTGTGAGGAGCCCAGATCCAGTTGTAGCCTATTCTGAGCCCTGGGAATGGCTCTTGGGAAAGGAAGGGTGTGGGTCAGTGTGTGGTGGGCACTGGGAGGAGAGGGGCTGCTGCTCCCTGTGAGGAACCCCACCCAGCACAGCTCCCAACTGTGACTCTGGGAATGGGGATTTGGGATGAAGATGGGGTGGAGTATCAGGCTGGGAGCTGGAGTTTGTGGGACAAGGTTGGGGCTATTGGAGGTCAAGAATAGGAGCCGAATGGGAGTTTTGGGGTGCAAGGCTGGAGCTTGAAGGGAAGTTTGAGGGACAAGGATGGAAGTGTGGGGGGCAAGGATGGAAGTTTGGGGGGCAAAGATGGAAGTTTGGGGGGCAAGGATGGAAGTTTGGGAGATAAGAATGGAAGTCTGGAGGGCAAGCCTGGAGCTGGGAGATTTAGGGGGGGAAGGCTGGCAGTTTAGGAGATCAGGATGGAAGTTTGGAAGACAAGAATGGNGTCCCGCCCCGCCGGGGCCGCCCCCGACCGCGCCGGGCGCTTAAAGCCGGGCTGAGCCGCGCCGTGCCGGGTTAAGCCGCATCGCGCCGGTTCTGCGCTGCGCTCAGCCGAGCCTCGCCGAGCCTCGCCATGATTTTCGACCGCCTCAAACGCTTCTCCATCGTGCTGGAGGGCGCCGAGAGGGACTCCCCGGCCGCCTTCAGCCCCGGGCAGGCGGTGTCGGGCCGCGTGGTGCTGGAGCTGGCGGCGGCCGCCCGGCTGGGCGCGCTGAGGCTGCGGGCGATGGGCGCTGCCCGCGTCCACTGGACCGAGTCCCGCAGCGCCGGCTCCAGCACCGCCTACACGCAGAGCTACAGCGACCAGGTGGAGTTTCTGAGCCACCGCGACACGCTGCTGGCACCCCCAGGTACGGCATCCCCTTCCTCTGGTAGGGCACCCCCAGGTACGGCATCCCCTTTCCTCAGGGATGGCAGCCCCAGGGACGGCATCGCCTTCCCCTGGTATGGTGGCACCCCCGGGCAGGGCACCCCGTTCCTCTGGTAGGGTACCCCCAGGTACGGCATCCCCTTTCCCAGGTACGGCATCCCCTTTCCCAGGTATGGCACCCCTTTCCCAGGTANCTTCCTCTGGTAGGGCACCCCCAGGTACGGCATCCCCTTTCCTCAGGGATGGCAGCCCCAGGGACGGCATCGCCTTCCCCTGGTATGGTGGCACCCCCGGGCAGGGCACCCCGTTCCTCTGGTAGGGTACCCCCAGGTACGGCATCCCCTTTNGGATGTCTCGGTGCGGTGCCGGGAGGGCTCGGGGAGCCCCGCTGGCACGGGACACGCACCCCACACCCAAAGCCCCCTTCCAAAGAGCCTCGGCAAAGGGTGGGGGGGNCCAGGTATGGCACCCCATTGCCCAGGTATGGCACCCCATTCCCCGGGTAGGGCACCCCCAGTCACAGCACCTCCTTCCCCTGATAGGGCACCCCCAGTTAGGGCAGCCCCTTCCCCTGGTAGGGCACCCCCAGGTATGGCACCTGGGGATGGGCACCCCCTGCTTGGCAGGCAGAGCAGGGGTGTGGGGGGCACCAGAGACCCCAAGGAATGAAACAATGGGTGCATGGGGCAGCCTGGGGCACCCCTGGTGTTGGGTGCTCCAGGCACCCCAGCCAGCTGAAATCTGGGTGCCTGGAGCAGCCCAGCTGGTGGGTGCATGACACCCCAAAACTGCAGAAATCTGGGTGCCAGGGACAGCCCAGCTGGTGGGTGGATGACACCCCAAAACTGGAGAAATCTGGGTGCCTGGAGCAGCCCAGCTGGTGGGTGCATGACACCCCAAAACTGCAGAAATCTGGGTGCCAGGGACAGCCCAGCTGGTGGGTGCATGACACCCTAACCAGCTGAAATCTGGGTGCGTGGGGTGCCTTAGGGTCTGAGCCCTCTGCAGACTGGGTGTGTAGGTCTCTGCAGGCTCCTCAAATCCTGAGTGCATCCTGGGGTGCATGGCTGGACCCTGCTGCTGTGCAGGGCACCCTGGTTAGGGACTGCCCCCCACAAGACTTCCCCTTTTCTTTGAGCTCTTCCTGGCAGGGAAGCAGCATTGGAAAACTCCTGTGGAGGTTCAGGAGCTTGTTTTGAGAGGGGGATTGAACTAGATGATCCCCAGAGGTCCTTTCCAACCCCAGGGTGCCAACCCTTGAGGGGCACAGAGGGCTTGGCTGGCTACTCTTCCTCCTGGAACTTCTTCTGGCTTGTCTGGGCATCCCTGGAGCAGAGCCCACCTGGGGAAGCTGGTCGGCTCTCCAGGGAGGTGCCCCTGGGTCATGCGTGTCTGGAGGCACATGGAAAGCAGACAGTGCCCAACTCTTGTGTCACAGCTGCTGCAGTTTAACCCTGGCAGAGATTCTGCTGTGCCCTCGTGCTGCTCCTTTGCCAGGCACTGCAGGGAGCTTAATCCTCTTCAATCTCTTTTGCCCACAGACAATGGAGAAGCCACCGTCCTGCAGGCAGGGAGGCACGAGTTCCCCTTCACCTTCCAGCTCCCTGAGTAAGTGGACTTTTTTTTTGGGTGCCAGGGCATCTTGAAAAAGGGGTTCTCTGAGCAGACCCTTTCTGAGGTTACTGGTTGCCCATCTGCAGGACTCTGGTCACCTCCTTTGAGGGGAAGCACGGCAGTGTGCGCTACTGGGTGAAAGCCAAGCTGCACAGGCCCTGGGCAACAGTGAAGAAAGCAAAGAAGGAGTTCACTGTGATTGAACCCATCGACATCAACACGCCCACGCTGCTGGTGAGTTCCCCCTGCCCCAACCCTGCCATCCAAACCTTACCTGGGAAGCCCATGTCTGCCTAGGCCTGATTTCCAGAGGGAATGTTTACCCCCCTGTAAGTTATGCCCTGCAGTATTACCTGGGCTGGACAGAGGTCAACTGTGCCTGTTTTTGGAAACTTGGATGCATTGCAACAGCATCTTGCATCAGATACTTGAGAAGTTGCTGATGCTCCCCAGCAGGTTCTTGGTGCCAGGAAGGTGATTGCTTTGAGTTTCATCCTTACTTACTAAACAGCTTAAGTATTTCCCTTTCTCCAGGCTCCCCAGGCAGGTGCTAAGGAGAAACTTGCTCGTGCCTGGTACTGCAATCGTGGCCAGGTGTCTGTGACTGCCAAGATTGACCGAAAAGGCTACACCCCAGGTGAGATGGGGGGCTGGTGCCCCTGGACTTCGAGTAGACTCCAGGGAAGGGGATTTGGGGTCACTGTGAGCTGGTTTCTTCCAAGGCATGAAATCAGTCAGAGCTTTAGTATTAGACCTGGTGCAGGCAGCCTCCCTGGGATACTCCTCCTGTGCCTGCAGTGCTGGATAGCATGACCAACCCTTGGTGATCCTGTGCAAGAATTCCTTGAGGCAGGACTGCGCTCTGTCTCCCCTCCTCCAACGTGTGTGTCTGTTTGGGCAGGTGAGGTCATCCCTATCTTTGCTGAGATCGACAACTGCACGAGCCGAGCCGTGGTGCCCAAGGCTGCCATCATCCAGACTCAGACCTTCGTGGCTCGGGGCACCAGGAAGCAGAAGAGGTCGGTGGTGACCAGCATCACTGGGGATTCCATTCCAGCAGGGAAGAGGGAAGTGTGGCACGGGCGGGCGCTGAAGATCCCGCCGGTGGGGCCGTCCATCCTCCAGTGCCGCATCCTTCAGGTGGAATATTCCCTGAAGGTGAGGCACCTCACGAGTTGCTCTGCAGCCAGGAGCATTCCCTCCTGGCCAGCTCAAGCCAGTGCTCTGGGGAGATACCTGCCCCTGCTTGGGAAAACACCACAGCTAAGCTTCCCTGCTGCCTCCTGTCTCTGCAGGTTTGTGTGGACATTCCCGGGACATCCAAGCTGCTCCTCGAGCTGCCTCTTGTCATCGGCACCATCCCGCTGCATCCCTTCGGGAGCCGCACGTCCAGTGTCAGCAGCCAGTACAGCGTCAACCTGGACTGGCTGAGCACCATCCCGGAGCAGCCAGAGGGTGAGCATCTCCCTCTCCCTGGGATAAACCCCCTGCTTGGGACAGCCAGGGTCAGACAAACTTCCCAACTGGACTTTTGCCTTTTTTTTGAGTTTTTTTTTGCTTGGTTTTTTTAGTTGAGGGGCTGAATCTCCCGGGTTCCTTTGCCAGCGGACCGGGAAGGTTTGGGAAAGGGTGGATCAATTTTACCTGCATGTCTCCCTGAATGGGGAATGTTTCTTATTCCCTGATGGTTGTCCTCTCTCTCCAGCCCCCCCTGAGTACTCAGCGGTGGTGTCCAGCCCAGAGGCTGAGCAGGGCCTGGCTCCGCCGTGCCGCAGCGAGCTCGGCGACATCCTCGAAGGTCCCTTCTTCGCCTACATCCAGGAGTTCCGCTTCCGACCTCCTCCTCTGTACTCAGAGGTAACACATCCCCCTGGGCTGGGAGGCTGCTGGGGGTGGCTGCAAAGCACCCACTGCTGAGGGTGTTGACTCCAGACTTGGCTTTGCAGGTTGATCCCAACCCCCCTGTAGGCACCATCCGCCCGCGCTGCATGACCTGTTGAGAGGAGCGCGGCGGATGCGGCTGACGGTGTGGTGATCCCTCGGGATGGAAGCTTGAACACCCTCACAGCACTTCGGGCTGGAAACGGGGGGGTGGTGTCCATGAGACCCGAGCTTCTGCAGCACCAAGACCCTGGCTCTGCTCGTGGCCCTGGGCTGCTCCTGTCCTGACTCCCCAGCCCCACACCCAGCACGGTGTCGTGGCCTCGGGCGTGGGAGCAGAACACGAGGGACCTGGCAGTGTGGAGCTGCTCCGTGTGAGGCTGGGCAGGGCCTGGAGGGTTAAAAGCTGCCCCAGGATTTTGGGGTTAGAGCAGGGAATACCTGGCAGAAGCCAGGATTGCTCTCCCCGTGCCCACAGTGCTGAGCTCCAACAGCTGCTGTCACTGAGAACAGGAGCTTGGAGGCGTTTCTCAGGATTACAGAGAATGTCTTGATGTTGCTCAGGGTTGGGCCCCGGGTGGTGCAGGCACAGCCCTTTGCCTGCAGCTCTGCAGGGCTTCAGGGCCCTGAGGAAGTGAAAGGCCTTTTTCTGGCCAGATGAAGCAGAGGCTTTGGCCACTGCTGATAATCATTGCCACAAGGCTGTGGGTGCCTGCGGGGGGAATGGTTTGAGCTGCTTACTCAAACTGTAAAGGCTTCCAAGGGCTGTTACCAGGACTTGGGGGATGAATTTATGATCTGTGGCAGAGTTTTGGTGCCACTTACCATGAACAGGAAAGCTGGTTCCTGTGTGTCAGCACCAAACCTGTGCAATGTGCTGGTGCCTCCCCCATGATGGGGCTGCAACCAGCCCCCAAAACTGGTACCACTGTGGGGGCTTGGAGCTGTAGCTGGTGGCCAAGGAAAAAAGAAGCCTAATCCAAGGCTGGTGGCAGCCACAGATGCTCATGGGAGATGTGGAGTTGAGATGTGGAATGAATCTTTTAGGGCCAGTAGTTCTGCTCCGAATGGGCTTGATCCTGTGCCCACAGTGGGATCAGTGGCCCTGGTGGGATGAGGACACAGCAGCAACCTGTGCTCACTGGTGTGGAGCTGGTGAGCTGGGTGTTGCTGCAACGAGTGTGTGCCAGGGGCTGACCCTGCTGGCTCCAGGGTGACCTGAGCAGAGTTTGAGGGCCGAGGACTTTTGCATTCCCTCACTGAGACAATCCTTGGCCATGCACATCCAAAGCCAGCGTGCCTTGGGCTCCGGGCTGGGGCCACCTCTGCTCACTGAGGTTGCTCAGATGAGTCTTTTCTATCTGTGAACACTTTTGTAATTACCTCTCTTGTCTCTACTCATTTTGTATGATTTTTTTTGTGGGGAATTTTTGTCTGAAATAAATGCTTTTACCTGTGGCCTGGGTAGTTTTCTGTTCCTCTTTCTGCTTCCTATGATCTGGAGCCCTGGTGGGATGTGGGAGTGCTCCTTGTCCTCTCTTCATCGCCCCATGGGCACCCAGCCCCACCCTGTGCCCTGTCCCACTGTGCCACTGGGATTAACTGGGTCACTCAGCCAGCACTGCTCCCCATCACAATTGGTCCCTCAGGCCTCTGGCTCCTCCACAGCTGTGCAGGTTTGGCCCTTTTCCCGTTACCTGGGATGCAGGGCTGTGAGCAAACCTGGTGTATTTTTCCACACTTGCTTCCTGTTTGTGTTCAAGCTTTTGGAGAGCAGACACCCCTTTCCTCTATCCTGAGCCTGGCAGGGACCCAGCAGATCCAGCTCGGAGCTGGGACATTCCTGCAATGGCTCAGCCAGCCCCAGGTTGGGTTGGGATCAGCCCCACACTGTGCTGGCTGGGAGCTGCTGCTGTGTGGGAAGAGCAGGGAGGCTCCTTCACCTGCTTCCTCAGGCTGAGATTTGGGTTTTAGCAGCGTTTCTGTGCTCCCCATCTCTGCCGAGCACAGCAGCTCCTGCTGCGTGCAAGGCAGGGCTCGAGTCAGGGCTTTAGTTCTGTCTTCCACAGGCTGTGCTGCTCAAAAATATTGCCACTGGAATGTGTTTTTTTTCATTCCCCCCCCCCTTTATTTATTTTTTTGTTTGCTGAGCTGCTCGGCACCACAGCTGCATCCGAGCACGTGCTCCTGCCCTAGGCCATGGGAGAGAACTCATCCCTCTGTTTGCCTGCGAGAACCTGGTGCTCCTCCAACCTTTATTCAAATCTGCTTTTCTATTTGGCGTCCCTGGTGCTCCGAGTAATTCCCCCCGGAGGAAGATTAACCGGCCTTTCAGGGAATTTGTTTGCATCCTCCTTCGGGGAGATCATGCCTGGATCTGCCGCTGGCAGCCAGTGCTGCGTAGCCTCTCAGAGGGGTGTTTGGTGGTATCAAAGGGGACGTGAAGCACAGCCCCGCACTCCCCTGGGTAAAGATGCCTCTAAAGCCAGCCCTGTGACCGGGCTGGTCCTGGCGCGGCACAAGGGACCCATTCTGTGCCGGGTGGCAGAGCTGGCCGGGGGCTGCTGGTCAGACCCGGATCATCTGCCCCGGCTGCACAAGGGGATGCTTATTCCTGGGGCTGGAGGGGGAGGGCGAGTGCCCAGCACCCCGTCTGTGCTGCCGCTCCTTCTGGGAAAGCACGTCACACGGAGATGGGGACAGGCCCTGCCGGCCCGGGGACCCCAATGCCAGCGGGCACCGCTCCCGACCCTCCTGCGGGAGGGATCTTTCCAGCCGGGATTCTTGTAGATGCCTCCGGGTTTCTTTCGTACAGTCGGTCAGCAGCGCAGCGAGTCGGGGGGCACGGCCGGGCTGGCGCTCCTGCCAGGAAAGGGATGCGCTCCCGAATCCCGGGGGGGCTAAAAATACCTCGTGTGGACATTGGGAGCCGGGGCAGGGTGCGGACCCCCCGGCAGTGCTTTCACAACTGCTGGCAGTGCTGCCGGTGCTCTTTCCAACCTTCTGCTGTTTATCTCCTCCGGCTCCAAAGTCCTGATTGAACAGTCCGGGCTGTTCTCTGGTTTATTGGCACGGGGGTTTGGGGCACACGGAGCTGCCTGGGGGTCTGCCGAGCCGGCGTGGACCCGTGCCATGTGCGGCGGTGCCGGCTGCAGAGCGGAGACCCGATCCCGGCCAGGAGGCGCGTGATGCAATTACAGTGCCGGGATTATTTATAGCTCTTGGCCCCGTGTGCTGGAAAATGCTGCCCGGACCACCCGGCTGAATCTGCTCCTTGCGAGGGGCACACCTCCACCTCCATCCCCCCGCTCTGTTCCTCTCTTTTCATTTCCAATCCCAAAAATGTGGGACCCTTCTGCCCTGGCTACAGGTTTACTGGGACACCTCTCCCCTCCATTGCAGCTCACGGCTCTGCAGGGTGCTGGCACATCCCTGTCTGTAGCTCATGGATCTGGAGGGCGCTGGAACTCCCCATATTGCAGCTCCTGGACCTTCAGGATGCTCTGACACCCCCCTACACCTTTCACGGCTCTGCAGGTTGCTGGGACCACCCCCCAGCCCCCCAATCTGTTACTCACAGCCCAGGTGCTGTGACTCTGTCCCTGCAGCTCCTGGATCTGCAGGGCGCTGGGACCCTCCCCAAATGGCCCCTCATAGCTCTGAAGGGTGATGGGCCCCCCCGCACTGCAGCTCCTGGCTCTGCAGAGTGGTGGGACACCCCCCCCTGCAGCTCAAGGATCCACAGGGTGCTGAGACCCTCCACTGCAGGGTGCTGGGACCCCCCATTGTAGGGTGCTGGGACCCCCCACTGCAGGGTGCTGCGTGAGTGGAGGGGCGTCAGTGGTGTGGGGTCGGGGGGGGTCAGTGGAGGAGGGTCAGTAGGGAGGGTCAGTGCCATGGGATCAGTGGGGGGGTCAGTGGGGAGGGTCAGTGGAGGGAGATCAGTGAGTAGGGTCAGTGGGAAGGGGTAAGTGGGGAGGGGTGAGTGGGGAG
>VXAU01001874.1:122555-134752 GCA_013399695.1 Formicarius rufipectus
GGGTGGGTAGTGGGGGGAGGCCTCGGTGGCGTGGGGGGCGAGGGTGCTGCTGTCACCTCTTTTTGGTCATGTGGTAGATGGCAGCTATGGCAGGGACACCGAGCGAGAGGCTCAAGTACTTCAGGTCGGGTCTCCACAGTGCTCCCTGGAGACCTAGGGATGGGCATGGCTGGGGGATGGCATTGCTGTCCCCATGTGGGACACTGGAGACACTTTGAGGTGAGGGTGAGCACCCCGTGGGGAGAGGATGGGGTCTTAGCCATTACCCAGTGCCTTCGTCTGGAAGTGCCACCAAGCACTGCAGGTGCCCTCGCTGTCCTCTGTCACCTCCCAAACGCCCACCCTGTAGGCTGTGGCGGGCTGGAGGTTTTGGAGGGTGTAGTTTGATGCCGTGGCATCCGCCTCGCCATCTGGGCAAACAAGAGCAATCTGACAGCTGCCTGGGCAGCACCTCCTCCTGCCCCACGGGGACTGGGGGGTCCCACTCACAGGTCATGTTGTCCCCCTTGGCCGTGTGGCAGATGAGGTACTTTGCCAGCGTCCCAGGACAGGCGGCGCGAGGGGAGGGTTTCCACCGGAGGACGACGGCGTCGGCATCTCCGGTGCCGATGTTGATGGGCACAGCCAGCGAGTCTGCACATGATGGAGCCAAAAAACGGGGGAGGGTGTCAGGAAGGCCCTTCCTGGAGCTGAGCCGGGCGTGGATGCTCCGGGCTCCCACACGTACCGTTGCTGGTGTAGTGGTGCCACAGGGCGAAGGTGGCCCAGCCCCGCTCCGCGTCCCAGCCGTGCACGGCGAGCCGGTGACACGCCGGCGCTCCCAGAGCCCCTGGGGCAGGAATCGGGGGTGCTGGTTAGACCCTCACCAGGCTCTGACCCTGGGTCGGGGGCTTGCGGTGCTCCCTTGCCTTTCTGCACGTGGATGCTCTTGGCGGGGAACTCCTCTTGGACGCAGACGCCCCGTTTTGGGGCTTTGGTGAGGACCTGCTGCTCGAAGCAATAGGCGTCGCCGGGGATCGGTGCCTCCCACTGCGCCGTCACGGCACTGCCGGCCACGCTGATGTCCTTGAAGGCGAGATCTGGGTTGAAAGGAGGGGATGTGAGGGAAAAAAATAACTCCCCTGCCAGGAGGGCTGCCAGGGGAGCTCGGTCCTTCCGTGGGGCAGGTACCTGCGCGCTGCGCTGCCGGCACACGGAGCCGCCGCGCCGGCCCCGGCCCCGCGGCGTTCACGGCTCTCAGCACGACTTCGTATTCGGCCCCGGAGAGGGTGAGGTTGTGCTCCCTCACCTCCCACCCCAGCACCACGACGTCCTCCTCGTCCAGCTCAGCGCAGCTGCACGCCGGCATGTGGACGTGGAGTGTGTAGTTGACATCCTTTTGCTCCTTGAGGACTGGCTGGGGAGGGAGAGTGGACAAGTAATTTGGGGGATGAAGCGGTGGGGGACATCCAGGAAGGGCCCCGGGGATGCTGCTGTACCTGCCAGCTCAGCCTCAGCACCCGCTGCCCATCTCTCCCCAGTTTGCCCAGTCGGTGGCTCAGCACTGGGCTCTCCAGGATTTCTGCAGGAGGAACAAGCCTGACTGAGCTCTTAACATTCCTGGGAGCTGTCGGGATCCCGCTAGCCTCCTGTCCTCTTCCTCACCCTCGGGAATGGAGATGTTGCTGCTCCAGTCACTCCAGTAGCTGGTCTGGTACTTCTGGCGCAGCTGGACCACAAAGGTGCCGTTTGCCCCCAGGCCACAGGTCACTAGAGGGGGGTGGCAGGGTTAGGTGGGAGGGTGACCCCTCTTTCCCTCAACTTTTGGCCACCATGAGGTGCTGGAGGGGAGCTCAGGGCAGAGCACCCTGCCAGGACCTTGGAGCACTCCTGAGAGATGCTTGTCCCCAACATCCCTGCAGGCTAAACCAACCTGAGTCATCTTCACCTGGCACTGTCATAGTGTCACATGTCACCTGTAGAGAGAACTGGTGATGGACACACCCTCCCAATAAAACCAGCATGTTACTGGAACATCAGTGCTGTCCTGTGATCCCCAAACATCCCAGGGGCTGGGAGAACGAAATGAAGGGGACATGGCAGCCTGGGGGGTCCTTTTGGTCGGGGTAGCCCCTCTTCAACCCTGGGACCCTCCTGGCAACACTGAGAGGAGTGGGGGGTCCCTGGCTGCGGAGGCTTCACTGGGGACAAGTGTCCAGATTTCATCTGTTGTCGTCATTAGTATAATCCGGGGTTTTGCCCTTGTAATCCCTGAGAATCGTGGCCTGATCCTGTTATGGGCAGCAGGAGGATCCCAGGGCCGGAAGATGAGGCAGAGCCGATAATGCAGCCAAACAGATGGGACACAGCTGGGTTTGGGGGGGCACAGTGGCATCACTGAGCCCCCACACTCCCACAGTGCTCCCGACTGTCCTGGCTCAGCAAACAGCATTTTTACCTCTGTCCAGCCACTGTCCCCTGCCCTCCAGAATCGAGCCTCCCTCTGTGGTGGCTGATCCATGCCATGGCAGCGTGGCCGTGGCACGCGCAGCCTCAGCCGGCCGCCCGTCTTGGTGAAGGGCATCCTGCTGGGAGGAGGATCTGGCTTGTCTGCAAAAGTGTTGTTTTGGGTGGTGATGTGGTTATTGGCGCTGATGCTCTTGCCCAGCCTGGTCCCGAGGGACACTTACTGGCATTGTTGAAGACAAATGTGATGTTGGGGGTCCTGTGGATGTGGTTCCCCCAGCGTGCCTCCACCCAGGCCACGGTGTTGCTGAAGATGTGCAGTTTACGATACGGCAGGCTGTAGTTTGTCGTGCTGCCCACCTCAAACTGCTGGCACACGTGCTTCTCATAGCTGCGGAGGGAGCTGGCACAAGGTTGAATCCAGATGAGGAAGGACACATCCCATGGGCTTCCCATCCCACCCTCCGCGGTGGTGCCCAGCTCACCAGAGGTTCAGGAAGTAGGAGGTGTTGCCAGCAGGGCCGAGGGGCGACCAGGAACAGTAGAAAAGCCTGAGGGAGTTGCATTTCTTCCAGCAGGAGAAATCCTGGGCTGCGATGATGCCTGTGGTAGAGGGCAGTGCCTGGAGCTCCCACATCCCAACCCCCTTCCCTTCCACCGAAGCAGCAGCACTGTGGCTGTTGCCCGATCACCGCGTTGCTCAGCTGGGGCATTGGAGCAGCCACATGAACGATTCTCCCCCAAATCCCCCTGTTCTCCCCCTCCCCAGTGATGCGGCCGGTGCCTCTCACCCCGCTCCCTCCTGCTGCCCGCGGGGATTCACCACCTTTCCTCCATCCCTGTGGTTTCGGGTGAGCGTCTCCATCGCGGCACCACCTCCCCGGCCCTTATCGCCCCCAAATCATTCATTGAAAGTCTTCAGAAGTTATCTCTCATCTCCCAGCACCGCAGCAGCACTTACCGCCCGCCGCCAGCGCCGCCAGCAGCCACCCCAGCATGGCCCGCCCGGGGTGTCCCACGGTCGGTCGGGGGCTCCGCTGCCCTCCCCGCCTGCCCAGTCTCCCCGCACCCACTGGGTGCCCCTCTCCGGCCCCGCTGCTCGGCGCAGCCTCCCGAACCCGGTGTTTCCTCTTCTGCTCAGACCGTGCCGAAGGGCGACCGTTCCCAGGCAGGTCAGAGCATGAGGCGTGAGTAAGTGGCTCACTTTTACCAAAAACAAAAGAGAAAGCAACCCAAATATCCCCTTTTTTTCTGCCGGCACGGCTGCCGGGATGAGGCCACCCCTGCCCCGCGGCTCCAGCGCACGACCCGGCCGCGCCACGTGCCCCGGCACGGCGAGAAGCGCAAGGTAAGCAAAAAAGATGAGTCTTGGGGTTTTCGCTTGGGTTTTTTTCTTTCTTTTTTCTTNATTTTTTGTCGATTTAAAATTTTTTTGTTGTAGATGCTCTTTGTTGCTGGGACTCTTTGCATCCCCATCCCATGGGGGTGCTGGTCCCAGCGGTGGCAGCCGGCTGGGATGAAGTTCTGCCTCTCCTACTGATTCAGCTGAGAAAATCCTCTCAGCCCTGGACAGAATCTGCTGTCACCTTCCCTTGGTTTCTATTGCTGGTGAAAAGTTCAGGCTGGGAAGTGGGTGGCCAAAACCTGGCACGGTGCAACACTGAATCCAGAGGCACCTCCTTTCCTGTCCTGGAAACGAGAAAAGCCCCCTGGAAGTGCTGGTGTGACCGTGATCCCACAGGGTGGGCTCCCAGCATCCCACAGACACTCAGCATCCCATAGGACACCCCACCCCGCTCCTGCCATCCATGCCCGCTGCTCCAGCCTGGTGATGGCTACGGCACCGACTTCTCCAGCGATGGATCCCATCCTTCCTCATCCCTGATGATGATGGGTTTGTCGGAGATGAGCAGGGCAATGGGGATCAGTGGCTGGTGCAGCCCCTGCCTCCCGTCCTCCTCCTCCTCGTCCTGGCTGGGTGTGTTCCCGATGCAGCTGGGGCTGCCAGGTGATGGAGATCCCACCGGGCTCAGCACCTCCTGCCTGCGGTAGGTGAAGGGCATCTCCTCCCCACAGCCTGCTGGACACACCACCACGGCGGGCGCCGGGTTTTCTGCCTCAGGGCTGGGCTGTGACACGCTGGGATGTGCCACATCAGTCTCTGTGCTGCTGTCAGTCGGCTCCTGGCTGGAATTCGTCTCCGTCAGCAGTAGCTCAGCTGGGTTGAACCTCTCTGAAGGCTCCAGGAGGCCTATCGGGGGCTGGACCTAAAGGTTGGGAGGGTTTGGGGTGGAGTGTCCCATGCCAGGACCTCGCATGGGCATTTATGGGCTGCGGGATCTGGCGCCTCCTGCACCGTGAATCTCACCTGGTTCTTCTCACTGGTGGAGAACTGGATGGCTTTGGTGCCTGTGGGCTTGGGGAGGGGTNCTGCACGCATCACAGAACGGTTTGGATCCTCTGCGGTTTGGATCCTCTACCTGTAACTGGGCGAACCTCCAGGGCTGGGGCTGTCTGCATTTTTTCGGGGTGGTGGCTGGAGGGGGAATGATGTGTTTCCAAACCTGCCTGCCGTGCTCGCCCCCCGGCACGGCTCGTCCCCGGTGCCACGAACAAAGCCCCAGTGAGGCTGCGGTGGCCCCGTGTGACGGGCGGCTGACCCCGGCACGGCGGAGCCGGCTGGCACCGAGCGCCGGGCACAGAGTCCCCTTGTTCCCTCAGAAAGCCGCTCCTTGTGTGGAGCCCGCCCGGGGACTGTCCCTGTGCTGGGACAGCGTGGGCACGGCCGGGGTGGGGGGCACAGAGGGTCCCCTGGCACCTCCAGCCGCCCTGGGTGCCCTCCCTGTGTGGTCTTCGCCCTGCTGCCCACCGGGGTGGGGGTGTGCACCAAACTGTGCTGGGCCAAACTGAACCGTGCTGGGCTTTGGTGGGCCACAACAGACAGTGGGACTGGGCTGGACTGGGCTGGGTTGTCATGCTGAACTGGGCCACACAGTGCCATGCCAAGCTGTGCCATGCTGGACCATGCCTTGCCAGACTGGGCTGTGCCATACTGGACCACGCCATGCCAGACTGAACCGTGCTGGGCTTTGCTGGGCCACAAGAGACAGCAGGACTGGGCTGGACTGGGCTGGGTTGTGTCATGCTGAACTAGGCCAGGTCATGTTGTACTGTGCCATGCCAAGCTGTGCGATGTGCCGTTCATGCCTTGCCAGACTGGACTGCCCTGTACCCTGCCATACTGGGCTGTGCCATGCCGGGCCATGCCATGCCAAACTGGACTGTGCTGTGCCAGACCAAGCCATGCTGTACCATGCCATGCCAAGCTGTGTCCTGCTGGACCATACCATGCCATGCCATGCCAGACTGGGCTCTGCTGTGCCATGCTGGACTGTACTGGTCAGTGCTGCCTCAGGCCATAAGTGCTGTGCTGTGCCAGCCAGGACAGACCCCTGCTGGACCACACTGAGCTTCCACCCCATACCCTGCTGTGCCAGCCCCAGGCCATGCCATGCTGGGCTGTACCAAGCCAGGAAGTCTGTGCTGGCCCCAGGCCATGCTGTGTGTGCCAGAGGTTGCCGTGCTGGGTTGTGCTGTGCAGGAAGACTCTGCCATGCTGGGGTGTGCTGAGCCAGGCAGATGGTGCCAGCCCTGTGCCAGCCCCATAATGTGCTGTACCATGCTGTGCCATGCCAATCTGTGCCATGCCAGGCTGTACTGAGCTATACCGAGCCAAGCAGACTGTGCCAGCCCTGGACTATACTGAACCATGCTAGCTAGCCCTGTGCCACGAGGGGCCTGTGTTGATGCAACTGCAAGATGTGCCATGCCAGCCCCATGCCATGCTGTTTTGTGCCAGTCCTGTGCTGTGACAGCTGTATTGCCGTGCTGTGACAGTCCCATGCCATGCAGTGCTATGCCAGCTCCAGGCCAGTCCCATGCCATGCCATGTCGAGCCAGTCCTGTGCTGTGCCATGAGAGCTGCATGTCGTGCCATGAGAGCTGCATATCATGCTATGCCGTGCCAGCCCCATTCTGTGCCATGCCAGCCCCGTGCCATGCTGTGCCACACTAGTGTGCTCTGACAGTGCCATGCAGTTCTAGCCCTGTTCTGTGCCATGCCAGCCCCATGCTGTGCCAGCCCTATGCCATATTGGGATGTGCCGAGCCAGGTAGACGGTGCCAGTCTCAGACTGTGCCGTGCCATGCTGTGTCATGCCTGTCTCAATGCTAAGCCATGCCATGCCGTGCCAGCCCCATTCTGTGCCGTGCCAGCCCCGCTCCATGCCAGCCCCGTGCCGTGCCAGCCCTATGCCATATTGAGATGTGCCGAGCCAGGTAAACGGTGCCAGTCTCAGACTGTGCCGTGCCATGCTGTGTCATGCCTGTCTCAATGCTAAGCCATGCCATGCCGTGCCAGCCCCATTCTGTGCCATGCCAACCCCATTCTGTGCCATGCTAGCCCCATGCCGTGCCGGCCCTATGCCATATTGGGATGTACTGAGCCAGGCAGACGATGCCAGCCCCGTGCCAACCCCATGATTGCCATATTGTGCCATGCTGGGCTGTACTGAGCTGTACCAAGCCAGGCAATGCATGCCAGTCCCAGACTGTGCTGTGCCATGCCCAGTGCTGTGCCATGACACGTCATGCCAGCCCTGTGCTATGCCGTGCCAACCCCGTGCCATGCTAAGCCACACCAGTTCTGCACTCTGACAACTCCATGCCATGCTAGCCCCGTTCTGTGCCGTGCCAGTCCCATGCCGTGCCAGCCCTATGCCATATTGGGATGTGCTGAGCCAGGCAGACGATGCCAGTCCCATGATTGCTATACTGTGCCATGCTGGGCTGTACTGAGATGTACCGAGCTGCACCGCGCCAGGCAATGCATGCCAGTCCCAGACTGTGCCGTGCCATGCTGTGTCATGCCTGTCCCAGAGCTGTGCCATGACAGCCGCATGTCATGCCGTGCCGTGCGGTGCCAGCCCCATTCTGTGCCGTGCCAGCCCCATTCTGTGCCATGCCAGTCCCACTCCATGCCAGCCCCGTGCCGTGCCGTGCCGTGCCAGTCCCATTCTGTGCCATGCCAGCCCCACTCCATGCCAACCCCGTGCCGTGCCGTGCCGTGCCCCGGGCCCGGCGCTGATGCGCGTCCGGTGACGCGGCGGGGCCGCTGGGCGGCGCTCCGGGCGCACCGGCGGGGCGGACCGGGCGCACCGGGCGGAGCGGGCACAGCGGGAGGAGGAGGAGGCGGCAGCGGCGCGGCGGGATGGACGAGCCCAGCATCCTGCGGCGCCGGGGTCTCCAGGTGGGCACCGGGCACGGGGAGAGGGTACCGGGCACGGGGGGNAAGAGGTGGGTGCTGTAAGTGAACAGAGGGTGCCCTGGGTGCGTGTGGAGTGGGTACTGCGTGTGCAAGAGGTGGGTGATGCGGGTGACGGGTGGGTGCTGCGTATGGGAGGGGGGATGCTCTGGGTGGGTGCTGCGGGGGGCACGAGGTGGGTGCTGTGTGAGCAGCGTGGGACAGGTGGGACAGAAGCTGGGCACCCAGCGCCGGGAGCAGGGCAGGAGACAAACCCCAGCAGTGCTATGGGATGTTGACTGGGGGCACCCAACGGTGCGAGGGCTCCTGCGGGAGTGCTGCGGTCCCTCCAGCCCAGCACATGATGCCAGTGCATGCCAAACCGCTGTGCCAGCAGCTCTCTGAACAGCTGATCCCTCCATCTCCCGGCGCTGCCTGTCCATCCTGAGGGACACCCCTCCTCCCTGACCATCCTGGGGGTCACCCCTCCTCCCTGACCATCCTGGGGGTCACCCATCCTCTCTGATCATCCTGGGGGTCACCAATCCTCCCTGCCCATCCTGGGGGTTACCCATCCTCCCTGCCCATCCTGGGGGTCACCCCTCCTCCCTGCCCATCCTACAGCCCACAGTTACCCCATGCCACAGAGAGCTCATGCCCACGGCCCCCCCCAACTCACAGGGCTGAGTGCTGAGCCTCATTTTCCAGGTGACCTCACAGCTCCATCCCCATCTGCAGTTCCTGGGGGGCCCGGGCAGAGCTGTCGGGGCGGTTGGAGGATGGCACAGCGCTGCCTTCATCTGAGCTGGCAGCTCTGCGGGCAGCTGTGCTTCACTGCATNTCCGGGTGGGAGGTGGGTGTTCTGAGCGAGAGGCGGCTGTTCCGGGTGTGGGTGTGCAAGAGGTGGGTGCTCCGGGTATGAGGTGGGTGTTCTGGGTACGGGTGAGCAAGAGGTGGGTGCTGTAAGTGAACAGAGGGTGCCCTGGGTGCGTGTGGAGTGGGTACTGCGTGTGCAAGAGGTGGGTGATGCGGGTGACGGGTGGGTGCTGCGTATGGGAGGGGGGATGCTCTGGGTGGGTGCTGCGGGGGGCACGAGGTGGGTGCTGTGTGAGCAGCGTGGGACAGGTGGGACAGAAGCTGGGCACCCAGCGCCGGGAGCAGGGCAGGAGACAAACCCCAGCAGTGCTATGGGATGTTGACTGGGGGCACCCAACGGTGCGAGGGCTCCTGCGGGAGTGCTGCGGTCCCTCCAGCCCAGCACATGATGCCAGTGCATGCCAAACCGCTGTGCCAGCAGCTCTCTGAACAGCTGATCCCTCCATCTCCCGGCGCTGCCTGTCCATCCTGAGGGACACCCCTCCTCCCTGACCATCCTGGGGGTCACCCATCCTCCCTGACCATCCTGGGGGTCACCCATCTTCCCTGTTCATCCTTAGGGACACCAATCCTCCCTGCCCATCCTTAGGGACACCCATCCTCCCTGTCCAACCTGAGGGACACCCCTCCTCCCTGACCATCCTGGGGGTCACCCCTCCTCCCTGACCATCCTGGGGGTCACCCATCCTCTCTGATCATCCTGGGGGTCACCAATCCTCCCTGCCCATCCTGGGGGTCACCCCTCCTCCCTGCCCATCCTACAGCCCACAGTTACCCCATGCCACAGAGAGCTCATGCCCACGGCCCCCCCCAACTCACAGGGCTGAGTGCTGAGCCTCATTTTCCAGGTGACCTCACAGCTCCATCCCCATCTGCAGTTCCTGGGGGGCCCGGGCAGAGCTGTCGGGGCGGTTGGAGGATGGCACAGCGCTGCCTTCATCTGAGCTGGCAGCTCTGCGGGCAGCTGTGCTTCACTGCATGCTGAGCCTGGAGACAGCCCGGGCAGGAGCTGCCCGCCCATGGATGGGCATGGACAGAGCCACAGCCACGGGCCTCGGGGCTCTTGGCCATGGGGGGAGTTCCTGGCAGTCCTGGGAAGAGCAGAGCTGTGGGGCCTGACTGTGTGCCCACATCCCCATGGCAGGAGGGGTGGGAAGGAGCTCACACCAGGGGCCTAATCCCGAAGCGCTGAGCAGAAATGCTGTCCCTGATGCCATCCCTAATGCCATCCCTGATGCCATCCTTGATGCCGTCCCTGATGCAGTTGTCACAGGGATCAGCTGATGGTTAATCCTGGCTCCCACTGGAACCTGCTGGTGCTGGATGTCCATCCACACCCTCCAGCTGCAGGTGCTGGCCTTGTGGCACTGCCCCACATGGGTCCTCAGGGCCATCAGGGGATGCTCTGGGTGTCCCTGGGGACATAGCATGACCAGAAGGCCCCCTGGCAGTGATGGGTGTTGTGTTCCACAGGTGGCTGTGCCCTCTTGCACCCATAGATGGGTGGGGAGGCTGTGCTGTGGGGTGGGGGTGAGTGTGGGGGACAAGGGTACCCGTCCTCTGTCCCACTGCCCCATCTGCACATGGCAGAGCAGTAAAACCCTCACCATGACCCTTCCCTGACACTCCCCTTGTGTGGGGGCTGGTGGCACAGCTCCAGGTGTGGGTGAGGATCCGAGCTGGGTGATGGCAAGGCTGGATGAGGGTGCCAGGAGGGACCCCACACAAAGACCCCCTATCCCCTTGCCCAGCCCAGGCCTGGGGTCACCCAGTGCTGCTGGGAGCACTGGGCCCTCCGCCCCCGCCCCATGTGCCCCCTCCCCACGCCCACGCCGCCCCGGGGCAGACACGCACCCACCCGTGGGCCCCGGGGCTGCCGAGTCCCTGTGCACCCAGGCATGATGTCACCCGTTGCCATGGCAACGCTGCTGCATCACTGCCTTGCAGAGCGCCCCAATCCCGGGATTTCCACGGGGGCTGCGTGGCGTGGGCAGTGGGATGGGACACGGGCACCCGGAGGGATTGGCGGTTGTGTGGGTGCTGCTGGGTGTCCCCCCCGTGGGTGGCAGTGGCCCCTGACCTCAAAGAGCTCCCTGCTCATGCCAGGAATGGGGCTGAGCTGCTCAGAGGTGTGGGGCTGGTGGGCACAGGGGCGGGGCGATGACAGGGCATTAACCAGCGCTTGTGGCTGCCACAGGTGTCAGCATCCCACAGCCAGCCAGGTGACACACACTGGCCCATCGACGCCGTGCCCCTCACAGCGTGCCAGTGGGATCTGAGACACTGTGGTGGGCACAGGTGGGCACCAGGGCAGTGCCAGGGTCAGGCACCAGAGAACCAGGAGCATGGTGTGGGCTGGGGTACCTGCCCACAGCTGCCCTTTGGCCTTCTGCAGCACCTGCAAACAAAAAGCTCCCACAAGAAACATTCCCAGTGGCTGGAAAAATAAACAGTGCAGGGGCTGCTGGCAGCTCCCCACACCCGGGATGGGGGGGACAGGGTGGGGGACAGGGCACAGCTGTCACCCTGAGGCCGTGCTCCAGCTGGGTGTGTGGGTGCTGCTCTCACCCCACCGTCCTCAATGCCATCGCCCCCAGGCCTGGCCAAGGAGCCACCAGCCCTGGGGACATTGGAAGGAGATGTTCCCCTGTGCTGGCCCCGGGTGGGTGATTTGCCACCTTCACCCTGGGCACGGGCAGTGGAGATTGATCCTGCAGTGACAGCCAGGCTGTGGCTGGCAGCAGTGGGGGTCCTGCAGGTGGGAACCCCCTGATTTCTGGGGCCACATTCTGACTCTGCTTCTCTCTTTGCTCCTTGCAGAAAGAGCTGAGTCTGCCGCGCCGAGGAAGAGCGTAAGTGCCTGAGCTGGGCCACCTGGGGCACGGGGTGGGGCGACACCAGGAGGGACACCCTTGGGGATACAGCGCCAGCACCATGGGTGGCAGCAGGGTGGGTGTTGAATGGCACCAGGGCTTGTTGTGCCCAAATCTGGGATGGCATCGTCATGTTCCCTGATACTGGAGGGACCTGACTGTGCGTCTGCTGGGATGTACTGGGGTGTATTGGGGTACACTGGGGTGTGTTGGGGTATTCTAATCAGCACTGGAGTATACAGGGGTGTATTGAGAGCTGTTGGGGTGTTCTAAGCAGTACTGGGGGGTACTGGAGTGTACTGGGGTGTGGTAAGAGGCTGCTGCAATGCTGCGCTGGTTTTTGTGTTGGGGTGTACTGGGGATGCACTGGAGAAGCACTGGGGCTGTACTGGAGCTGTGTTAGGGATGCACTGCAGCCATACCGGGACTGTCAGAGATGCCCTGGGGCTGGACCGGAGCTATGCCGAGGCTGCAGAGCCTCAGCAGCGGCCGCGCCCCGGCACATCCCGGGAGCGCCGCGGGTCGGGGCCGCTGCTGGACCGGNCAGGCTGAGGATCCCCTCGCTGACCTTGGAGTGAGTCGGAGCCGGGGCGAGGCGTGCCGGTGACGGTCTCGGTCCCGGGGCCAGGCGGCGAGGTCCCGCGGCATCCCTATCCCGCTGCTTCCTCGTCCCGTATCATCCCCCATCCCGCTCCGTTCCC
>VXAU01001874.1:138047-161924 GCA_013399695.1 Formicarius rufipectus
GTGTGTATTTTGGGGGGGTTCTGTGCACTGCAGGGCGCACACAAAAGGGGTGTGTGGTTTTGGGGGTGTCTGTGCAATGCAGGGTGCACACAAGGGGTGTACTTTGGGGGGTTTCTGTGCTCTGCCGGGTGCACACAGAGGTGTATTTTGGGGGGTTTCTGTGCAATGCAGGGTGCACACAGAGGTGTGTATTTTGGGGGTGTCTGTGCACTGCAGGATGCACACAAAGGGTGTATTTTGAAGGGGGTCTGTGCACTGCAGGGTGCACACAGAGGTGTTTATTTTGGGAGGGCTTTGCACCAAAGGTGCAACCTTTTTGGGGGGATGCTGTGCAATGAGGGAGCACCCTCAGAACTCTGAGCGTGGTGGGTGGGGCGGGCTGTGCATTGGTGGGTGTGTTCACTGGGAGCCCAGTGCCATGGGGGCTGTGGGGTTTAGGGCCCCAGGGCATTAGGGGTTGCACATTTTGGGGTGCTGTGTGCCCATCCTGGGGGTGTGTGCGTTGAGGAGGGGGAGTGTCTTGCATGGAGAAAGGGGAAAATATCCCTGTGACCCACTGGTGGGATGTATCAGATGTGGCACATGGCTTGAGCCAGGGTGAGAGTCCCCAAGGTGCCTGGAGGCGTGGCAAGAGGCCAGGAGTCCAGGGGGCAAAGGAATCACACTCCTTTTGGCAGTGGGGCTGGGACAGGGACGGGGGACTGCATAAATGGGGTTCAAGAGGGGCTACCAGCAATGCCAGGCATGACCCAGGGAGGCTGGTGGGATGTGAACCCAGGGAGGGGGACAGGGGGTGCAGTGAGCACAGCTGGTGGAGGCTGGGACCTCCATCCAGCAGGTTGAGGGGGGCTGTGTCTGGCCCAGGCATAAAAGCCTGTGTAAAAGAGGTGTTTAAGACAGTGTGGAGGCTGAGGAGAGAGATTCCCACCGTGGATGTCTTTCAGCCTTAGTGGGAGCTGGCACAGAGCAACACGGTTGCTTAGCAAGTGAGTCCCTCCCATCCCATCCAGGGAAGGCTCCTGCTTCACCTGGGCTCTGGGAATTCCTGCTGCTGGCACACGCGGATGGGTGAGAAGGACAGTTAATAATTAAGAAAAGGCAGGGGATGGGGTTTTCCAGTCTGGGGTGGCAGAGGCCAGGGGGTGGCCCTGGGAGAGATGTGTAATTGGAAAGATGATCTAGGCAGTCATCTGTCTCCAGCTGAGCATGATGAGGCTGTAATTCTCGTCAAGGGCAGAGGATTTGCTCTTCTTTCATTGATATTCCTAGAATCCACGGTGAGAACCAGTCTGGCCTATTTTGCAGTGGGCAGAAAGCATATGATGTTATTTAGTGGGATTAGAAGGTTTGAGGGATCCTAATTTCCCATGGGGGATGCTGAGAGGGCTGGAGCAGGGCAGAGGAGCTGGTGCTTCCATGCCGAGTGAGGTTCTGCCCCGGGGCTGCTGCCCGTGGCTGTTCACACCTCACACATCACAGGAGAACAGGCCAACAGACACAACAGGCACCTTTTCCTACCCATCACCTGGAAAACATGGCACAGGGACCTGCAGAGGTGCAGCCCAGGGTGCTGGCCAATTTCTTTAGGCTCTTTTCTTGCAGGAAGAAATAAATAAGCCTATACCCAACTTGTTACCCTGTGATTCCCTTTGGGGAGTTGGGATTTTGCTCTTGGGAAGTGCCTGGCGTGTTGCTTGGTGCTCCAGGGTGGGTTAATAAGAGCACCCCCAGTGCCAGGCTTTTGGCTGGGGTGGGATGAGAGGACAGAGCAGCTCCATGGAGAGATGCCAAGCGCCTGGTGAGGGTGTGAGGATGTGGTGGGGTCGTGCATGGCCTGTGCCAGGCAGAGTGTTGCATCCCACCATGCAGACCCTGGTCCCAACGTCCCCCAGCCCAGCCCATTCCAGGCCCAGCTGAGCCCAGTGCTGTCACAAGCCATGAGGACAAATGTCACGGAGGAACGTGGGATGCAGCTGTTTGGTTCGGCGGGTTTCAAGGTTAAATCATGGAATTCACCCCTCTGGAAAGCGATTTTTCCAGGACACAGCTATCCGTGGCACTTCCCCAAATCTCCAGGCACAGAAGTGCCGTTTGGGGGATGTGGAGGAAAAGTGTCCACAGGCAGCAAGGAAGGGAGCAGGGAGCACTGCCACGTGTTCCCAGGCACGCAGCGGGAGCGGAGCCGCCTGCTCTGCCCTTTGAGACTCTGCTCCCTTATCACCACCCAGCCCTGCCCTGCAGCTCCCCCCACCCTGCACCCACTTGGGCCCAAACCCACGGCTTTCTGCCTTGGAATCCCCCACCAGCAGTGCCCCCACGCCGGGCTGGCACCTGGCACACCGTCCTAGGAAGCTTCAGGGGTTGGATCCTGCAGGAGAGGAGTGGGAGCCGCAGCCTCTCCATGCGTGTCCCGGTGATGGCTCTGCCCGACCCTCGATATTCGGACTCTGAGCCACCCAACCCCACGGTCCTGGGTCCTGGCAGAGCCATTTGCCACTCAGAGACACCAGTGTTGTGCCGTGCAGGTGGATCCTGCTCTTCCCTCAGCTCCAGGAAGGCAGCCCTCGGGGAAGCTCCGCAGGGAATCGAGCACAGCCCCAAGGCTGCCAGAGCTCGGGGAGTGTTTGCACAACACTCTCAGGCACCGTGGCGGGATTGTTGGGGCTGTGCAGGGCCAAGAGTTGGACTTGGTGATCCTTGTGGATCCCTTCCAGCTCAGGATGTTCTGGGATTCCCTGGAGCTGCCAGGACTGGCCCCACCTCCTGCCTGCGCCCGTGCTGACGCCGGGTGCTGGTGCGGTGCCGGCAGGTGCCAGGAGATGCTTTTCCTTCTCGTGGGCAGCCTCGGGACGGGGGACACGTTGCTTTGGTCCAGGCTCTGGGGTCACACTGCTCTGGGGTCACACTGCTCTAGACTTTGGGATCACACTGCTCCATGCTCTGGGCTCACACTGCTCTGGGCTCACACTGCTCCATGCTCTGGGCTCACACTGCTCCATGCTCTGGGCTCACACTGCTCTGGGCTCTGGGCTCACACTGCTCCATGCTCTGGGCTCACACTGCTCTGGGGTCACACTGCCTTTCACACACTTTCCACATCCTTTGAAACGAGCTCTGGATGGCGGCGGCAGCGCCACAGCCGGGGCAGCCTCAGCGTGAGCAGCGCGGGGGATGCTGACAACGATTTTCCACTCCATTTTTGGTACCAAATGTTCAATTAAGCGATGGAGGCAGAGAGGGCAGCGGCCCCGGCTCCCGCCCTCGGGGTTTGGCAGCTCCTCCGTACCCCGGGGCTGGTTTTTAGCCCGAGGTTTCCGTGCCGAGGGATGGGAACCCGCTGCAGATGATGCAGCGCCAGCCCAAGGGGGGCTGAAGTGGCGCAAGATGCTCGGAGGGTGGAGCGCACAGAGACAGGAAACCTCGGCCGCGCTCTGTGTCTCCGTTCCTGGAACCCGCTGCGCCGGAGGGTTGTTTGCGCTGCCAAAACGAAACCAGGAGGGCAGGAGGGAGCCCCTCGTGTGCCCCTGCACGACACGGACACGCGTGTACCCCAAGTGGCTGGGGCAGCACGGCCAGGCAGGCGGGGGCAGAGCTGGATGCCCTGTGCAGCCCCCCTGTGTCCCTGTGGGGCTGAGGGGGTGCTCTGCAGCCCCCCTGTGTCCCTGTGGGGCTGAGGGGGTGCTCTGCAGCCCCCCTGTGTCCCTGTGGGGCTGAGGGGGTGCTCTGCAGCCCCCCTGTGTCCCTGTGGGGCTGAAAGGGGGGCTCTGCTTCCCTCCTGGTACCCCTGTGGTGCTGAGGGGAGGGGGGCTCTGCAGCCCCCCTGGTGCCCCTGTGGTGCTGAGTGGGAGCTCTGCATCCCTCCTGGGCACTCTGCCTGTGCCCCTGTGGTGCTGAGGGTGGGCTGTGCACCCATCCTGTGCCCCTGTGGTGCTGAGGGTGGGCTCTGTTGCCCTCCTGTGCCCCTGTGGTGCTGAGGGTGGGGGCTCTGCAGCCCCCCTGGTGCCCCTGTGGTGCTGAGGGTGGGCTGCTCTCCCTGTGGTTCTAGGAAGGTTCAATGGATGGAGAGGGAAGGTTTCTGCCTCCCCCCAGCATCTCAGCTCAGCCCAGGTGTTGAACAGGAGTCTCCAAGCCCTGCAAAGCCACTGCAGCTCCAGGTGAGCTCAGGGCAGTCAGGGGGTGCAGGTCCCAGATGGGCACTCCCAGACCCCTCATCCTGGGTGCAGGGAACTCTAGAGGAGGGTACAGCCAGCAGAGAAGGGGTTTAGGGGCCCCTAGCAGCCCCCCTGGTTACCAGCTTGGCCAAGACCTTCAGCCTTGAGCAGAAGAGTTGAGGTTCCTGGTTTGAGCCCCCGTAAAACCTCAGCAGGAGGAACTGTGCAGAGGGGAGATGCCAGGGGGAGGTGAGGGGTGCTGGGTGTCATGTGTGGGCTCTGACCACATGTGTAGAGCTCTGGCCATGCCTTGCTGGTGTGGGCTGCTCCTTGTGCCCTGTACATCCCCCTGCGGGGACAACCTGTTGTGAAACACTGTCCTTTCCACCCTGGATGCTGCACCTGCCACTCCCTGCTGGCTTTGGGATCCGTGGAGAATCCCTTTGCTCAGAGCTCATCCTCTCAGTGTTGTGGGGGTGTGTGGCCACGGTGTGATGTTAAAAGATGTCCTTTAATTAGCAGCATCTCTGTGGGTTCCTGTTCCCAGCCTGGTGAGGAAACTCAGTGTCTTTGCAGCCTGAGGAAGCGGAAATAGAGGAAAGGGGAGGTTGTCCTTTGGCTTGAGCTTTTGCTCCGTGCCTTGGATATCTGCACTTCCTCTTGTCAGACTGAAAGAGAACTTGCATGAGCCCAGCATGTTTTAAATGGGGTAGAAACGTGGCAGTGGGGTATGACAAGAGTGGGGCTGCAGCTTCCCCGTGGGAGTTTTTGAGGCTGAGCCACTCTTGCAAGGCAGCCTTGGGCTCAGGGCTTGGGGGAGGGCTGAGAGGAAAAGCAAAATTCTGGCAAGGATTGAAAAAAAATATCCTGTGAATTGGGAGGGTGGGAATGGAGTCGGTGATATGAAGCTTGTGGATGTGGCCTTTTGGAGATGCTCTGTGGGATGCCAGGATGTGGCACCAGGAGGGGAGTTTTGGAGTGTCTGGGTTGTCAAGGTGCTGACTCTGCTTTTCTCCTGGTGCTGGCACACGTGGCTTCCCCTGCTGCCTGTTGGGGCTCTGCTGGGGCATCACAGATGCCTGGAGACACCACCAAGCCTCGGGGGGCTGAGGGAACAACTGCCCTCTCTGCTGTGACATGGGGACCACCAAGTGTGGGGAGGTTTACAGGAACTGGGCTCATTTTCCAGGCAGTGGAGCAGGTCTGGTTGGGGCCGTTTGGCATTTCCATCACTTCCCCCTTTTACATCCCTTTTTCTATTCCTGCCCTCGGGCTGTTGCCAGGGGCCTCCTGCCTCTGCCCTCCCCAGCGAGCCAAAACCAGAAGTGGGACCTCGACGAGACAGTTCATCATTAAAATAGCCCTGTTGGCCCATCCCAGCAGCTCTGAACGTGAGGATGGATCTTCCCTGCAGCAGGACATCCATAACCAGCAGGGTGGCACAGGGCTCCATGTCCAATCCTGACATTCCTGAGCCCAGACAGCTCTGCCTGTCCTTTGCTTCCCTGAGTTAATTCCCTCTTTTCCTTCCCTAGTTGCCGAAGCAGCAATAGGAAGAGCTTAGTGGTGGGCACCCCCTCTCCGACCCTCTCACGGCCACTGTCCCCCCTCTCCGTGCCAACAGGTAAGGGATGTTGCAGCAGAGGGGTTGAGCATCTCCCAAAATTACTCAAATATTTTGGAGGGGGCCCTCAGGGCTCTTCTCTTCTGCAGCCCCTTGTTAGCACCAGTGGATTGGCTCCTGGCTGCAGGTGCTTTTTCCAGGAGAGAATAGTTTGGGAAGTGGTTTAACCTCTCTGCCCCCTGAGGAGCAGCGTGCAGCACCCCGGGGTGGTGCTTTGGGTGGGTTTTGGGGTGACTTTTGCCCCTCTCCCCCTGCAGCTGGGAGCAGCCCCTTGGACAGCCCACGTAACTTCTCTGCCAGCACCTCCATCAACTTCCCCTTCGCTCGCAGGTGAGCTCCCAGCCCCAACCCCAGCCTGGTGATATCACTGACAATTATCATCCACCAACTAGGACTGTTCTGATCTCAAGTGATTTGTTTTGCTTCTATTTTTGCTTTTTTTCTCCCTGATTTCTGCTCTGGTGGTGTTTGCTCTGCCTTGACTGGTTCTTCCCACCAACCCAGCCATGCTCCTCGGACTGACAGGTGAGTACCAGGGGCGGGCAGGGGCTGCATTTTGGGGACGTGTCTACTTCAAATCATCATGGAGCTTCTTTTTTAAGGGGCAAAGGCCAGGCTGGACAGGGCTTGGAGCACCCTGGTCTAGTGGAAAGTGTCCCTGCCTACAACAATGGGGTTGGAACTGAATAGGTGTCTTCCAACCCAATCTGGGATTCTGTGATTCTTTATTGCACCCCTGGATGGGGCATTTCACACCATGACCAGGCTGTCTGCAGCCCTGGGAGCCCAAATATTCCTGTCCCCATCACACCATCCCCGGCCACATGCCCAGCCCCAGCCCCATCCCTGACCCCTCTCCAAGCCCTGGGTAGATCCTCACCTAGCTCACTACAGAGGCAGCTCCTGCAGCACCCCCTCCCCAGCCCCCAGCACTCCAGATGCAGCCACCAACACCCAAATGAAGTAATTAATGAATTGCACACACGGAGGGCTGGGGGTGGGTTTAACCCATCGATCCTCACACGGAAAAACGCCGCGGGCTCGGGGGTTGTTTGCGCAGAGCCACGCACGGGGTCAGGAGTTTGGCAGTGCCGAAAGGGAGCTGCTGTTGGAGCCACCCCCGGCACCCTGCCAGCCCCTGGGGGCCCTGACCCCACACGGGAAGGTGAAGGGCCTCGTCTTGACCTGCACGTTGCCCCATCCTTTGGAACCGTGTCCCAGAGGAAGCGCTCGCCTGCGTAGGAGCGAGCGGGGCCCTTCCTGTTTATGGCCAGGCTCTGTCCCGCGGCGCCTGCTGTCTCGGGATGAGGCTTTGGGAATCCTGGGTTCTCACCAGGAAAGCTCCTGGCAGGCTGAGTTTTGCTCTGGTTCTAATCAGATGCCTGCAGGGGTTTTATTGCCCTGCCTGACGTGGGTTTGACCAGCTCCAACGCTGTCCCTTCGCAGCGACCCTGTCACTGTCCCCACGGACACCCATGTGCCCCCCTCGCCTGCAAACCCCTGATTTCACCTGGTTCTGGTCCCTTCAGAGAAGAGGTTTCAGGGCTTTATTACTCAAGCCATACATGCATCCTCTTCCCCATCTTTTTGCTCTCATGTTATTGATCTGCATTTAGATGTTTTTTCCCCCCCTGTATGTGACTGTCACGTTTGCACTCGCAGGGCTGATGGCAGAAGGTGGTCACTGGCTTCGCTACCCTCCTCTGGCTATGGGACCAACACCCCCAGCTCCACGGTCTCGGTAGCATTTGCTTTCTCATGGCAGTAGATGGTAACCTAAAACCCCCTGGTTTCTGGTGAAATGCCTCCTGAGCCCTGTGGTACCAGTTCCTCGGCAGCCTCTCAGTTCCTAGGGGACCAATGTGCTTTATCTGCATCCTGCTTCCCAAATGAGCTTGCAGGAAATTCACAGGGCTTGGCTAAGGGCTTACAGCATCCCTGGGGTTGCAGAGTCCCTGGGAGGTACAGCATCCCTGGGAATTACAGCATCCCTGGGCTTTACAGCATCCTTGGGGTTACCATATTCCTGAGAGTTAGAACATCCTGTGGAGTTAGAGCATTCCTGTGAGTTACAGAATCCCTGGGAATTACAGTATCCCTGAGGTTACAACATCCCTGGAATTGCAACATCCCTGGGCTTTACAGCATCCCTGGGGTTACAGTGTCCCTGGGAGGTACAGCAACCCTAGGAATTACAATATCTCTGGGAAGTACAGTATCCCTGAGGTTACAACATCCCTGGAACTGCAATACCCCTGGGCTTTACAGCATCCTTGGGATTACAGTGTCCCTGGGGTTACAGTGTCCCTGGGGTTACAACATCCCTCGGAATGACAGCATCCCTGGGAAGTACAGTATTCTTGAGGTTACAACATCCCTGGAATTGCAATACCTTGGGCTTTACAGCATCCCTGGGGTTACCATATCCCTGAGAATTAGAACCTCCTGTGGGGTTACAGCATCCCTGGGAGTTAGAGCATCCTCTGGGGTTAGAGCATCCCTGGGGGTTAGAGCATCCCTGGATTTTACAGTATCTCTGGATTTTACACTATCCCTGAGGTTACAGCATCCCTGAGAGTTAGGGCACCCCCTGAAGTCAGATTATCCCTGGGGTTACAGCATCCCTGAGTGTCACGGGGTGAGGGTGCATGGGGCGCATCCCGACCACACAGGGGAATGACCAGGCAGGAGCCACCTGGGATGCTGCAGGTGCATGGGATGGAGCTCATGGAGCTGGACTGAGTGTGAGAGTTGGGGAATTCGGGGAGGGACTGGGCAGTGCAGACCTCCCCGAGCGTGCCTTCTCCACACTTCACATTCCCAAGCACAGACCACGCTGCGTGTCAGCATTTCCAGCCTCCTAAGAGGGTCCAAGGAATTATTTTCCCCACGGGCTCGGTGGTTTCGAAACGAAACCCACTGGGGAAGCACGGATCCATCTCCTGACCTCCCGCGCGTCTCTCCCTCTCCTCCCAGTCATCTTCGTCCTCCCAGGAGCGCCTGCACCAGCTGCCGTACCAGCCCACCCCCGACGAGCTGCATTTCCTTTCTAAGCATTTCCGCAGTACGGAAAGTGTCACGGACGAGGAGGGGCGGCACTCGCCCTGCCTCCGCCCACGGTCCCGGAGCCTCAGGTACAGCCCCCACGGCGCCTCCGGGGGGATGCGCGGGGTGCTGGAGCTGCTTATCCAGCTCCATGGGAAGGAACACCTTCCACTATCCCAGGTTGCTTCTTTGATCCAATCTGGTTGGACACTTCCAGGGATGGGGCAGCCACAGCTGCTCTGGGTAATCTGCCTTCCAACCCTCGCAGGGAAGCATCTCGTCCCAGTATCCCATCCAGCCCTTCCCTCTGGCAGTGGGAAGCCACTCCCCTTGTCCTGTCCCTCCATCCCTTGTCCCCAGTCCCTCTCCAGAAATCCTGGAGCCCCTTCAGGCACTGGAAGGGGCTCTCAGGTCTCCCTGGAGCCTTCTCTTCTGCAGGTGAACCCCTCCCCAGCTCTCCCAGCCTGGCTCCAGAGCTGCTCCTGGGATGTCCCGTGAGCTGCTCCTGGGATGTCCTGTAAGCTGCTCCTGGGATGTCCTGTGAGCTGCTCCTGGGATGTCCCATCAGCTGTTCCTGGGATGTCCCATCAGCGGTTCCTGGGATGTCCCGTGAGCTGCTCCTGGGATGTCCCATCAGCTGCTCCTGGGGTGTCCCATCAGCTGCTCCTGGTTTGTCCCGTGAGCTGCTCCTGGGACGTCCTGCTCCTCCTGAGCCTGTCCCGAGGTGTTGACCCCCATACCCCTTTGCAAGGAAGTGAAGGAACTTTGGCTTGAGGTTGTAGATGTCCTGTCCCTGGAAATATTCGAGGTCAGGTTGGGTCTGAGCGACCTGGGCTAGTGGAAGGTGTCCCTGCACATGGCAGGGTTGGACTAGATGAACTTTAAAGGTCTCTTCCAACCCAAGTTATTCCATGATCCCATGATCCCAAGCTCCACGGGCATTAAGGTCTGCTTCTCAGTGTCTTCTTGGCTGTTGGGATATGGCATTGCTCTCCTGGCCAGCAGACAGCACTTGAGAGGGAAGTTTCCTGGGGCTGAAGCTGAAGAAAGTGGGATTTGTTCCAAAATAGTTGGTTTGCAGCCTCTTGCTCAGCTGAATGACTTTGGTGGTGAGGAGAGGACCACCAAACAGAAGCCCAAGTGGTGGCCGTCCTTGCAGCCCTGACCTGCTGGTAAAAGGTTTAAAATCCCATTTCTGAGCTTGGATCAGGAAACATCACCTTTGTTTGCTGGGGCTGGTCTTTGCATCTGCAAAAAAACCCCATGAAGAGTGCAGGTGAAGGAACATTTGTGGGCTGGAGAGAGGCAAATGTGGAGAAACCATTAAACCAGTGAGCAAAGCATCATGTGAGCCAACCCTACAGACCCTACAGACCTGCTGAGCTTCTCATTGCTGCACCAAGGCCTCCTGTGCAAGGAGCCACCCACATTCACACTTGTCCAGCACCAGAAGCTTGTGCTTTTTGCAAGGGATGTTTTGGTTAAATCCTCTTTTCAATCAGAAAAATCTCCCGACCCTCTTTGCACCAGAGTCAAAGCCACAGCCCTGCATGTTTGTTTTAATGACATTTCATTAAAATCAGATAAATTATCTGGCAGGGTTCTGTAGGTGGTGAGGTTTTCACCAAGGACATGCCAGCTCTGCAGCTGGCACAGCCAAGGCTGAGCTGGGCTGGGGCTGCCAGTGAAGGGCCTGGATCTGGTTTTAATCATCACATTTATTATTTTACAGTGGTTAATGAGTTGCTGGCTGTTCCTGGTACTTGCTTTGCATAACGGGATCACCAGGAAGGGGCCTGGGAGTGGCAGTGTTGGGTGAGGGTAGGAGAAAAGCCATATTTAATGAAGGTTCCTGTGTCCACCACAGGGTTTGGTGGGGTTTTTTGTTTGCTGGTGAGCTGCAAAAAGGGCAACGATGGCAAGAAATTGTGGGATCTGGAGGAAGGAAAGGAGGAGCTTGTTCTTCAAAGCCAAGTGGCTGATGGACCAGCTTCTCAGCTCTGGATTTTTAAGTGACTTGTTTTTGGAGACCTGGGTTTGCTGAAGGTTAACCTTCCATGGACCACATCCCAGGGACCTCTAGATCCATGTGCAGTGGGAGAGATGCTGCTGGAAGTGCTGGCCCAAGGCTGGTGGCTCCATTAGGATGAGCTTTAACCACTGGGAATCAGGAGTTAGGAGGAGAGAACAAATTGTTCTCCAGGGGTAGTAGCTATTTGCATATATGTAAATGACTTGAACCTCATAATGCAGCTGGTTTCCTCCCTCTGCAGCCCTGGACGGACGAGTGGAACGTTTGATAATGAGGTTGTGATGATGAACCATGTCTACAAGGAGAGGTTCCCCAAGGTAAAGCTCCTCCAGGACTGGGGGGGATGATCTTGTTGGTCCCCACGTGGCATCCTGACAGCATCTTCCCCAGGACAGCTCTCCTCTGTGCTGGAGGATGGAATGCATGGGGACAGACTGGGGAGTGTTGAGGTGGTGATGGGGAAATAGGGACCTGTGGGTCTGACTCATCACACAGGCAGGAAGAGGTCTCTGGAGACTCTGCTGGAGCTTTCCCAGTCTGCTGGAAGCTGGGTCCTGGGTGGAGCTGTGCTGTGCATGTGGATATTGGAGCTGCAGGAGGTGGCAGTGTGAGATCCTGGCTGGCCAAATCCAGTGTGGGAGGCGATAGAGTGAGATCTTGACTGGCCAAACCCAATGCAGGAGGTAGAATGAGATCCTGGCTGGCCAAACCCAGTGCAGGAGGTGACAGTGTGAGATCCTGAGTGACCAAACCCAGTGCAGGAGATGGCAGGGTGAGATCCTGAGTGACCAAACCCAGTGTAGGAGGAGGTGGAATGAGTTCCTGAGTGGCCAAACCCAACGTGGGAGCAGTAGGATGAGATCCCAGCTGTCCAAATCCAATGTAGGACTGATAGAATGAGACCCAGATGTCCAAACCCAATGCATGACATGGGTGCATGTGTTCCTGGGCATCACCATCCATTCCACCTTGCAGGCCACAGCCCAGATGGAAGAGCGTCTGCAGGACACCATCACCAACTTCTCCTCGAGCAGCACCCTGCCCCTGGCAGATGGGGTGCTGGGCTTCATCCACCACCAGATCATCGAGCTGGCCCGTGACTGCCTGGCCAAGTCCCAGGGCGCTCTCATCACCTCCCGCTACTTCATGGAGCTGCAGGAGAAACTGGAGAAGATGCTCCGAGATGTGAGTACGGGGCAGTTCCCAGCCTGGTGCTGTCTCCTGAGGCCACCAGTCCATCCCCAGCTTCTGTCTCCTCCCTGGCAGGCTCAGGAGCGTTCGGAGAGTGAGGAGGTGAAGTTCATTGACCAGTTGGTGAGGAAGCTGCTGATCATCATCTCCCGTCCTGCTCGACTTCTGGAGTGCCTGGTGAGACACAAGTGTGTCTTGTCTTTCATGGTCCATGCCAGACCAGAGAGGAGGCAAAGCCTTGGGGATGCCCCATCCTTGGAAGTGTCCAAGGCCAGGTTGGATGGGGCTTGAAGCAACGTGGGCTAGTGAAAGGTGTCCCTGCCCATGGCACGGGTGGGAATGAGATGGTCTTTCAGGTCTCTTCCAACACAAACCACTCTGTGATTTTCAGAGGGTGTTTTTATCTGACGTGCCAAATTTCTGAAGCACTTGCCTTTGTGCTGTGGCTCCTCCAGCTGGAAGAAGAAGCCACGGTGCAGTGTGCTGTTGATGTGCTCTCCTTTGTTCTCCCTCCAAGGCCAACTCGTGGAACTACATTTTTTCCCATCACTCTTGTCGTGGGGAATGACGGGGAAATGATGCATCCAAAGTCTACCCCCAATTACAGGTGTCACCTGCAAGGCCAGGAGATAAGTTTTAATTTTGCAAAATCTCTCTCCTCAACTGTGCTTGGTTTTCCCCATGCAGGAGTTTGACCCAGAGGAGTTTTACCATCTCCTGGAAGCTGCAGAAGGACACGCCAAAGTTGGCCAGGGAGTAAAGACGGATATTCCCCGATACATCATCAGCCAACTGGGGCTCGTCAAGGACCCACTGGAAGGTAAGGAGACACTTAGGTCGGTGGCCCCAAGGTCTGCAGTGAGCTTTGGCCTCCCAGTTTGACCAGTGGTGAGCATGAATGAGCACTGGGAGGTGACAGGGGGACCTGTAGGGCTGAGCTGGTGTCAGGGCAGGGGGATCACAGCAGGACCAGGATGATGTCCAAGTGCTCCTGGCCAGCCCCACATCCCTCATTATTGCTTCCAACACGTTCAGCAAAGCAGATTAAGCTCAGAAACACTTAATCCGTGGCCCTGGGGGGGAACCATAATCCCTGGAGAACGTAGGGATGACTATCAAAAAAGGAATTATATAAATGTGTAACCTCGTGTTGAACCTCTTAACGTCATGACCTGAATTTCTCCAACGATGGCTCGAGCAAAGCATGTGGCTAAATCCCCATGGGATCTCTGAGTTTGGAGAGGGAGTGGCTGGGGAGGGGGTGGTTTTGGTGGGGGTCTCAAGCATGAATAAAATGAAACCCATCCCTGTGATCCCCAGAAATGGGCCAACTGGATCACTTTGACAGCGGGAACACCATCACGCCGGAGAACGACGATGCCTCTGAGGTGAGTGTGGTCCTACCTGTGTGTCCCACCTGCTGCCTCCTGCCTCACTCCACACCAGAGCTCCTTGCAGCAGCTCCTTGGCTGTCCTAGACTGGGAAATGTTAATTTGACTTGTTCCCAAGGTTGACTGATGTATTCAAGGGTCATATCTCAGTCCCTCATCTGGCTTCTTGAGTGGACAGAGCTGAGTGGGCTCATGATCCGCAGAGCATCGTGGGCTTCTGGTTTGGGGTTTGTGGCTGGAGAGGGCTTTGGCAGCAAGAAACACTTAGAGGTGATACATGATGGTGCTGGGTGAATTCCTGGAACACTGGGAAGTGTTAGAACTTTTGGTGTCTTCTTCAGAGCCAGCCTTCAGTCACCGCTCCGCGAAGGAAACCCTGCGAGGGGGACTTCGAGACCATCAAGCTGATCAGCAACGGGGCTTATGGGTGAGCTGGGAAGTCCCTACCACTTGTCTCCATCCACAAGCCATCCCCAAGTCCTCCCTGCCCGAGCTCTGTGGTGCTGTGTGGCCCATCCTGGTGGTTGGAGGGTGTATTTTGAGGTGCAGCCGTCTCGCCGTCTCCAGGGCTGTGCACCTGGTGAGGCACCGGGAGACGCGGCAGCGCTTCGCCTTGAAGAAAATCAACAAGCAGAACCTCATCCTGAGGAACCAGATCCAGCAGGTGTTCGTGGAGAGGGACATCCTCACCTTTGCAGAGAACCCCTTCGTGGTCAGCATGTTCTGCTCCTTTGAGACGAAGCGACACCTCTGCATGGTGATGGAGTATGTGGAAGGTGAGGACAGGGGCTGGGCATTGCAGGAGGGGAGGACAGCAATGTCTGAGCATGGAGGACACAACCTGGACACCTCCTTCCCTGCTTTGCTCCAGGGAGCAGAGGGAAGCATGGGGAGATATTTTTGTGATCCTGTGTCTCGCCTTGATGAAGGTGGTGGCCACGATTTGTGTCCCGTGCTTGGGAATCAACTGCTCTGAGAAGGGATGTGAGGGTCTGGCTGGGAGCCTGCTGGGTCTGCTGACCTCCCTGCCTTCTCTGAGCCCCCTTGTGTCCCCTCAGGGGGGGATTGTGCCACATTGCTGAAGAACATGGGCCCTCTGCCCGTCGACATGGCGAAGATGTACTTTGCTGAGACTGTTCTGGCACTGGAGTATCTCCACAACTATGGCATCGTCCACCGGGACCTCAAACCCGACAAGTGAGGATGTGGGTCAGGTCTGAGCATGGGTGGAGTTGGATTTGGGTGGGGAAGGGAAAGCCAAGAGGATAGGGCAGAATGAGGTAATGGGTTTTGGTGCCCAAAGTCCTGGTTCTGGGCTGTTGCCCTAGGACCAGAGGTTCTAGGGTAAAGCTGGTCCTCCTCAGGTCTCCCCAGAAGCCAACAGCAGCTTTGTGGGGTGTCTGTCTTCTCTTGCAGTTTGCTCATCACCTCCATGGGCCACATAAAGCTGACGGACTTCGGTCTGTCAAAGATTGGCCTGATGAACATGACCACGAACCTCTACGAAGGGCACATGGAGAAGGACACTCGGGAGTTCATGGACAAGCAGGTATGAGGTCCTGCCCCACCTGGCTGACCTGCTGTCACCGGGGGTGGGACAGCCTTGGGACTTGTTGGCAAAGTCCCTGCAGAGGTGTCAGCCTCTGCTCCCCACGCAGGTGTGTGGCACCCCGGAGTACATCGCCCCAGAAGTCATCCTCATCCAGGGCTACGGGAAGCCCGTGGACTGGTGGGCCATGGGCATCATCCTCTACGAGTTCCTGGTGGGCTGTGTCCCCTTCTTCGGAGACACCCCCGAGGAGCTCTTCGGGCAGGTCATCAGTGGTGAGTGTCAGTGGTGAGTTTGCTCCTTGGCTTGCTCTTCCCAGCAGCCACGGAGTGTCCTTGACACACAGGGGGCTTCATTCCTTCATGTCATACTTGGGTGAGCCATGAGGGCTCCTTGAGCTTTGATTTCTCACTTTGGGAGGATGCTTTACCTGCTGCACTTCCTGGGGGATTTTCCTGTTGCCCAGAAGTGTCCAAACCCTTCCAGACACTCCAAAGTCCTTCTTTTTCCTTGCAGATGAAATTATGTGGCCAGAAGGGGATGAGGCCCTTCCTGCTGATGCCCAGGACCTGATCACACGGTTGCTGAGACAGTGTCCCCTCGAGCGCTTGGGCACTGGTATGTGGGCCCCTGGTAGCTCCCAGATGACCTGACACCCTGATTCCAATCAGGCTTGCATGGCTTTGAGTCCAACGCATGTCCTGAGGGTGCTGGGAGGAGATCTTCTGCTCAGGGTTCACCTCAGGAAGGCTTCACAGGGCTCTGGTCCATCCTATTTAAGCCATTTGCTCTGCATGGAGGAGAGACTGTGCCATTCAGGATGGGAGCAGGAGCATCCCAGATCCTGCCCTGTGCCCCTGATGGGGGTTCCTCTGCCTGGCAGGTGGGGCACATGAGGTGAAGCACCACTCCTTCTTCCTCCACCTGGACTGGAACGGGCTGCTGCGGCAGAAGGCTGAGTTCATCCCCCAGCTGGAGTCGGAGGACGACACCAGCTACTTTGACAGTGAGGCCAAATCCATCCCCTTGCCCTCCCTGCCAATCCATTATCCCAGCACCCACAGATGCTCCTGTGAGAGATGAAAATCTCCTGGGAGAAGCTGGGCCCTTTACAACTGAAGTCACAGAACAGATGCAATCCTCTTTCCAGGCTGCTCACGCTCACCAACTTTCTCCCCCCAGGACCGCCCTGGGATTTGGGACTGGGCTGTCACCCCGTGGGTGTGGGTCCCACTGCAGGCAGGATGGAGGTGTTGCAGGCAGGGTGACAGCCCTGCCCTCTCTGGTTCTTGCTTTCAGCTCGCTCCGAGAGGTATCGCCACTTGGATTCGGAGGATGAGGAAACCAACGATGAGGAATCATCAGTGGAGATCGGGCAGTTCTCCTCCTGCTCCCACCGCTTCAGCAAGGTGCCAGTGCCTCCTCCAGCATCCAAAATGCTTTGGTGCTCCAACCAGTGTGGTTGTACCGAGCATCGGTGTCAGGAGCACCCAGATTCCCAAATTCCTGCTGCCTGCTGACAGCTCCTCTCCTCCTCAGGTGTACAGCAGCTCGGAATTCCTGGCAGTCAACTCCAACCTCAGCCTCTCGTCCTCCGACCGGAGTCACTGTGATGAGAAAGAGGAGCGGTGGGACAGGCACTCTGGGGATGAGGACAGGAGCCGGCTGGCAGGCACAGAGCCCCGGTGTGTGGTGGGGAGGGGATGCTGGGGGCTGGTGGGGGCTTCTCCTGGTGCTGAGGGTTTGTGCCAGCACCCGTTTGTGCTGGGACCAAGGCTTTGTGCCAACATCAAGGCTTTGTGCCAGTGCCAAGGGTTTGTACCACCACGAAGGGTTCTTGCTGGTTTGCGGAGGGGTCAGTGGGATGTGTCCTGGGGTGCTGCAGCATCCCAGTGCCATCCCCCTCACCCATCTCTGGTAGTCCTGAGCTGTCCCACTCTGCCCTCGCAGGCTCCGCTCCTGGACGTCCTGCAGCTCCACACCGTACACCTCCCGGCACGAGCGAAGCCACAGCCCCACCGTGCTGCCCAGCACCCTCAGCCTGGACACCATGCCCAAGTTTGCCTTCTCCTCAGAGGACGAGAGCCCCTGTGTGGCACCCTCCAAGCCGGAGAGACCCAAGTTTGTGGTGGGAGAGCCCGACGTGGCGACTGGCGGCGCGGTGAAGCAGTCGGGGTTATCCGGTGCGTGGGCTGCTGGAGCTGCTGTGGGATGCTCCGGGCCCAGCTGGGGTCCTGCACGGCACGGACCTCTCCACATGCCCAAACTCTCCCTCCTTCCCTCTGCGCAGCTGATCTTGTCAGCCTGAACCGCATCCGCCTCCGGAGCAACAGCACCGGCACCAAAAACGCGACTCCGCGGAGCCTGGAGCCGAGCGGGGGCCGTCGGCTGAGCACCCAGAAGGACGTGCCGGAGAGGCAGAGAGCCTCGCTGGGCAGCCGTGTGCCCAAATCTGCCTCCGTCTCAGCCCTGTCCCTCATCATCACGTCAGGTCCGTGCGCTGTCTGTTTATCCTGGGCGATGCCGCTGTTCGTCCCGGGCTGAGCTGGCTTCTCCCGCTTGCAGATGACTTCGGTGGTGGTGCCCTGATGAGCCCCATCTCCCCCCATTCCCTCTCGTCCAACCCCTCTTCCCGGGACTCCTCCCCGAGCCGGGACTCCTCCCTGGCCATCGCCAGCCTGCGGCCGCCCATCATCATCCACAGCTCGGGGAAGAAGTACGGCTTCACCCTGCGGGCCATCCGCGTCTACATGGGCGACAGCGACGTCTACACCGTCCACCACATGGTCTGGGTACGTGTGGGGAGGCGCTGGTGGTGCCAGGCACGGCGCTTCCCGGTGGGGAACCCTCCGGAGGAAACAGGCAGGATTGCATCCCCATAAACCCCTTCTCTTCTGGCTGCAGAGCGTGGAAGAGGGGAGTCCTGCACAGGAGGCGGGGCTGAGAGCAGGAGATCTCATCACACACGTGAACGGAGAGTCCGTGCTGGGTTTGGTTCACCGGGACGTCGTGGAGCTGCTGCTCAAGGTGAGTGTCCAGAACTGCTGCTCAAGGTGGGTGTCCAGACCTGCTGCCCCAGGTGGGTGTCCAGAGCTGTGGCTCAGAGTAGATGTCCAGAACTGCTGCCCAAGGTGAGTGTCCGGAGCTGCTGCTCAAGGTAGGTGTCCAGACCTGCTGCCCCAGGTGGGTGTCCAGACCTGCTGTCCAAGGTGGGTGTCCAGAGCTGCTGCTCAAGGTGGGTGTCCAGACCTGCTGCCCCAGGTGGGTGTCCAGACCTGCTGTCCAAGGTGGGTGTCCAGAGCTGCTGCTCAGTGAGTTTCCAGAGCTTCTGCTCAAGGTGGGTGTCCAGAACTGCTGCTCAGGGTGAGTGTCCAGAACTGTTGCTCAAGGTGGGTGTCCAGCGCTGCTCTGCCCACCCTGGATCAGGACATCAGTTCAGCAGCTCCCTGGCATAGCTTCTGCCAGCAGCTGAGGCAGGTGCTGGTTCAGATCCTCTCCTGCAGTGCTCTGTTTTCCATCCCTCAGAGTGGGAACAAAGTGGCCCTGCGCACCACAGCCCTGGAGAACACCTCCATTAAAATCGGCCCCGCACGGAAAAACAGCTCCAAGACCAGGATGGCACGGAGGAGTAAGAAGAGCAGGAAGAGGGATGGCCAAGACAGGTGGGTAGAACAGGGGTGGGATAAAATGGATAAACTTTGTGCTGGTGTGTGCCATAGTGGGGAGATGCTCCGGATATGCCATACTGAGTTGTCCAGTGAGCCCCAGTCCTGCCAGCGCTGGGTTGGATGCTCTGGATCTGCCATACCAGTGGGGTCTGGCACCGGGTCGGCAGACTTGGGGCTGACAGCTTTTAGGAGAACCTCCCTAAGGAAAACCCAAGGTCATTCTTGTCCCCGGCAGTAGGAGAAAATCCCTTTTCAAGAAGATCTCCAAGCAGTCCTCAGTCCTGCACACCAGCCGCAGCTTCTCCTCTGGTCTCCATCACTCGCTGTCCTCCAGCGAGAGCCTCCCAGAGTCCCCCACGCACAGCCTGTCCCCAGGGCCCACCACGCCCTGCCGGAGCCCTGCTCCCGACCTGCCCTCAGGTACCCCAACCCACAGCGAGGGGGGGGATGCTTGGGGATTGGGCAGGCTGGGACGCCGTGTGCCCCTGGGGGATGTTGGCATGTCCCTCCCTCCCAGTGACCTGTTTCTCTTTGTATGGCAGATGCTGTGTCCCCGCAGAGCACCTCTCCCTCGTCCAGCACCCCGACGTCCCCTGCCGGCCACGTGCGCCCCAGCTCCCTGCACGGGCTGGCCCCAAAACTGGGCGGGCAACGTTACAAAGTGGGGCGTCGCAAATCCACCAGCAGCATCCCACCCTCGCCCCTCGCCTGCACCCCTTCCTCCCAGCGCCCCCCTTCTCCCCAGCGCTCCCCGTCGCCGCTCCCTGGCTACCCCAAGACCCCCCATTCCTTCCAGGGCAAGACCCTGTCCCCCCCCACCATCGTCCGGCAGAGCTCCCGTCCCCGCAGCGCCGACTGCCCCCGCTCCCCCCTCCTCAAGCGCGTCCAGTCGGCCGAGAAGATCGTCACCATCCTGGCCGAGAAGAAGAGCTGCGGCGGCCGCAAGTTGGGGCTGGAGATGTCCGCGATGGATGGGGAGGCCGTCGGGGAGGGAGAAGCGCTGCAGTACCCCTTGGAGCACGGTTATCACCCCGCCACCTCCCGCCTCGGGGAGAGGCACGACCGGGACCAGGAGATGGTGGTCATGCGGCGCTTGAACCTCTCGGAGCGCCGGGACTCCTTCAAGAAGCAAGAGGCGGTTCAAGAAGTGAGTTTTGACGAGCCGGAGGCGGCGCCGGGAGGCGAAGACGGTGGGAAAGGCGAAGACACGGCTCTCCAGGGCGGTGGCACGGGGGGCGCGGAGCCGCAGGCGAAGCCGAAGCCCAGCCCGGTGCCGCAGATCGCCGTGCAGGGCTCCGAGAGCGACGAGCAGGAGCCGGCGGTGGCCGAGTGGGAATGCCAGGGCTCCTACCCCGTGGGCAGCGCCGAGCAGCCGGACGGCAGGGTGTCCTCGGCGTGGTGGGATGGCTGTGAGCTCCGGGACCGTGGCTCCCAGCAGCATCGGAACTGCGGGGAGGGGCAGGCACGGGGCCGGGAGCTGCCCGGGGCTCATCTCCCGGCGCCCCGGGGCAGCGCATGGAGCGGGGCAAAGCACACGTGAGCGCCGCGCTGGCACCGGGGGCGGTGCGGGCTCCCTGTGGCATCCCACCGCCCTCCCAAAACTCCATCCCACGCAGCATATCCATGAGAGAAACATCCCTGGAGCCACTCCGGACCTCGGCGCTGGCCGGGCACTTCGCCCCCTCCCCCGAAGGCTTTTTGTACTCCCCGAGAGATGCTCATATTTTTATAGAGACGCAAGAGCTTTTCCGGCGGCGGTGGCGTTTTCCCGGATGGGCCCCAACCTCTGTGTACAGAAAGGACTCGATGCAAATATTCCTTAATTAATTTATTACTTTTTATAAGCTAAACGGGCAGTGCAGGACTGTCGCAGGGTCCAGCCCAGCTCCGGGAGTCCCAGCCTCTTCCATGCATCTCCCAGCAGGATGACACACTGTTTTCTAACCTTGCAAAGACCCACTCGCTTTTCCCTTCTTTCTAACTTCAGTTTTAACTGGAAACACCCCAAATTCCCTAAGAAACCCCTGTTTGGGGGATAATCCTAATATTTAAAATTAAACCAAAACCCCAAACCTACAGCAACCTCCCCCAAATGCTGGTGCTCTGGGCTGGGATGCAGATGGGGGATTTATTTGCATATGGATCATCAGATAATGAACATATGGATCATTTTATAAGCATATAGAGGATGTAAAGGGTTTAATTATTTTATTGGAGCCTTTTGGAGCCACCCTGCTCCATTGGTCTTTCCAGGAGGGGGAGAAACAGAGACATCCTCTCAGGGTCAGCAACTGGATGTGAATATTAATGGGATTTTTAGGGTCGGCTTTTGCTGTTTGCATTTCTCTGCCACCGAATCCCGTGGTGTCAGTTGGTCAGTGCACAGACACCCATAAACTCCCAACTTCTCCCCAACCCGGTGAGCGCCTGTGCCTCTGTAATTTGGGAATTTCACCCCCTTCTTTCCCCCCCTCTGCCCACGTCGCTCTTTATCCGACAAAACCACAGCTCGACCCGGCAGTTCTCCCCTGTTTCTACCATTTTCTAGGATGTAAACGTTTCCATTCGTTTCTGCATGTTCTGGTTTCCTCCCATGCCGTGGTTTGCTGCCCCGGGGCCGGCCATGGGGGCACCGTGCCCGGTTTGCCACCTGGGGCTGCGTGTGGGGTTATTTTGTGCACGTGTGGTTTGTGCCAGGCTCCCTGTCCCGCTCCTCCCGTCAAACTCGTGCCGGTAACCCCCTCCCCCCAAAAAGGGCAACCAGAGGTGCTCCGTGTTCCCTTTGCTTCTTCCTTCCACTGTCTGTACGAAGGTCTCGAGAAGGGAGTGGGGTTTGGGGGACATTTCGGGGACCCCCTGCCCGCTGGTAGCGCGGGGAGGGGGTTTGGTCTCACACCGGGTATGGTGGGAAAAGGATTTCTTTTGTGTTGGTTTTTTTTTGTTTTGTTTTGTTTTGTTTTTTTAAATGGAAAATGTCTCAAAACGCCAAGGGGGACCGAGTCTTCCTGCCCAGCGCCCGGCTCTGTTCGTACCTTCGGGAGGTTTTATGTTGGATTAAAATTGTCCCTCGCTCTGCAGTGTCGGTGTCCAGAGCCGGGGGTGGGGTCGGCGCTGCGGGCAGACCAGCGTGGCGGGGTTTGGGTTAGGGAGCCGTGTCCCAAACCCCTGGGGGAGTGTCCCAGACCCTTGGGAGAGTGTCCCAGGCCCCCGGGAGTGTCCCAGACCCTTGGGAGAGTGTCCCAGGCCCCCGGGAGTGTCCCAGACCCCCGGATCAGTGTTCCAGACCCTCTGAGAGTGACCCATACCCCTGTGAGTGTCCCAGATCCCTGGGAGAGTGTCCCAGACCCCAGGTCAATGTCCCAGACCCCAGGTCAATGTCCCAGACCCCCGGGAGAGCGTCCCAGACCCCTGGATCAGTGTTCCAGACCCCCCCGAGAGTGTCCCAGACCCCAGTGCAGTGTCTCAGCCCCCTGGGGGAGTGTCCCAGACCCCTGTGAGAGTGTCCCAGACCCCTGGGGAAGTGTCCCAGATCCCCGGGAGAGCATCCCAGCCCCCTGTGAGTGTCTCAGACCCCGGAGCAGTATCCCAGATCCCTGGGTGAGTGTCCCAGACCCCCAGAGCAGTGTCCCACACCCTGGAGCAGACCTTGGAGCAGTGTCCCAGAACTGCAGGGCAGTGCCCAGTGTCCAGTGCAGTGTCCCACACTCCCAGTGCAGTGTCCCAGACCCCGGGGCAGTGCCCAGTGCTGTGACCCACGTGCAGGGTAGTGCCCTGTGCTTGGTGCCCGGCCCCATTCCCAGGTCCCTGCCTGTTCCCGGGTCTATGTCCCGCGTTTGGTGCCCAATGTAGTCCTGGTGCAGTGGCTGGTGCTGTGCCCTGTGCCCGGTGCAATCCTGGTTCAATCCCAGTTCAATCCCAATGCAGTCCTGGTGCTGTCCCGATGCAATCCCAGTGCTATCCCTGTTCAATCCTGGTACAATTCTGGTACTAATTTGGTACTATCCCGCTGCTATCCAAGTTCAGTCCCAGTGCTATCCTGGTGCTGTTGCAATTCAATCCTGGTGCTATCCCGGTACAATCCCGGTTCAGTCCTGGATCAATCCCAGTTCAATCCCAGTGCTATCCTGGTTCTATCCCAGTTCAATCCCAGTACAATCCTGATTCTATCCCGGTGCTACCCCGGTTCTATCCCAGTTCTATCCCAGTTCAATCCCAGTACAATTCTGGTTCTATCGTGGTACAATCCCGATTCTATCCCACTACAATCCCAGTTCTGCCCCGGTTCAGTTCCGGTTCTATCCCGTTTCAGTCCTGTTTCAGTCCAGGTTCTATCCCAGTACAATCCTGGTTCTATCCCGGTTCAGTCCCGGTACAATCTCCGTTCTATCCTGGTTCTATCCCAGTGTTATCCCAGTACAATCCCAGTTCTATTCCGGTCCCTCCTGGCCGGTGCCCTCCGCGCTGTCCCGGCCCGCCGCCAGGGAGCGCCGCCGCGTCTTCCTCAGGCCCTTTCGGCTGTTTCCGGAGAGGGCGGGGGGCGTGGCCGGTGGCTTCGCGCAGTTCCGTGTTCTCTCGGCTATTTCCGAAGGGGGTTCGGTGATTTCCGTCCCCTCTCGGCTGTTTCCGAAGGTACTTCGGACCGTTCCGTCCCCTCTCGTCTGTTTCCGAAGGCAGTTCGGTGATTTCCGTCCCCTCTCGGCTGTTTCCGAAGGTACTTCGGGCCGTTCCGTCCCCTCTCGGCTGTTTCCGAAGGTACTTCGGGCCGTTCCGTCCCCTCTCGGCTGTTTCCGGGGTGGGTTCGGGCCGTTCCGGCGGCGCTCGGGCCTGTCCCGGGCTGGGCCGGGCCGGGGCGGCAGAGCCGGTCTGGAGCGGAGCGGCGGCGGACGGGGCCGGCGGACAGGTGGGCTGGGTCGGGTCGGGGTGGGCATCGCGGGGACCGGGAACACGGGGCCGCCACCCGAGCCAGGCCCAGGAGCCCCCTGAGCGTCAGGCGCCCCCGGACCGGGGCTCTGTCCGTGCCGGGGCAGCCCCGGGAGTGTGGCCGGACACGCAAGGGGGGACGGCGCGGGATGTGCCGGTGCCAGGGCAGCAGCGGCCCCGAGGTCGGGACACTCCTGAGCCGGAGCTCTGTGTGTCCGCCGTGGGGACAGGGTTGGCCTGTCCCTTCCCTGTGCGGGGTCTGTGCCCCCCCCGATCCCCCTGGCCTGTCCCTTCCCTGTGCGGGG